>CM059300.1:2390000-2815000 GCA_030340665.1 Neosalanx taihuensis
CTCCCCAGCGCGGAGGAGAGCAGCGCGGGAAGTGGAGGAGGGAGGGAGGGAGGGAGGGAGGGAGGGAGGGAGGGAGGGAGGGAGGGAGGGAGGGAGGGAGGGAGGGAGGGAGGGAGGGAGGGAGGGAGGGAGGGAAAGATGAATAAAAGATCACACACTGGAAGCTTCACCCTTCCAAACTGGGGAAAGTTTCACATCAGAAATGTACATTCAAGTGTGTGTGCGGTGCGTGTGTGTGTGTGTGTGTGTGTCTTCTTCCTAAACAGAGAGGAGAAATCTCTGCTCAACGCCGGCAGAACAAGTGACTTCTGTGTAAACATCACTTTGTCCCCAGCTGTCTGCGGCTTTCAGGAAAGAGGAGAAAGTAATTGTGTTTTTTTCTCGCCTAAGTGCCAGCCATGGGCGGCATGCTATTCCAGCTCTCCAGTTGCTGTTACGTGGCGGGGGCAATTAGTGGGGTTAAAATCTCTGACAGTGTTTTTCAATTAAACCTTTAACTTGGTGCTGATGGGACTGAACGATGCACCTGTTCCTGTAATAAGGGACTCAGTCAAGGAATTGTAGGATAATGAGTTGGGCTAGTCAAGGTTGAATCACTTTAAAAGCACGTTGTACCGTTTACTGTTAGTCATTGCTGCTGGCACAGGCAGACTGCTAGGAAATGACTAGGAAATGGCTTCTTTTTAAAGCAATTGGTCAACGTATACATTTTGTACTGTTTTGTGACCATCTATGGTACAGAATAATAAAGTTAAGGATGATGCTGTCTGCTTACAGAAGATCAGCAGTATGAAATGGTCATTTCAGTGGAAGTCTGGGTGCAACTTTCCTTATCTTTGACCTGGTTGACATAAAAAGATGTAAAAATCGTCCTGTACTGTGCTGCTATACAAAGTATTGAGAATGGATGTAAGAATAGCTTCCTGTTAGGCTCCATACATTCTGTGCACAGTACAAGTCAACATCCACATCAAAGCCTGTGTCTATAGAGTCGAACCCACGGCAGGTTTGTGGATTCCCCTTAAGCCTCGGCTGTACTCCCACCCTGGAAGGCCTTGAATCGAAGCCTTCATCCTGGGTCCTCGTCCACTAAGCCTCCTTCAGCCTGAAGATAGGGAGCACACATCCAGGCTTCTTTCTCCCCTCCTCGGACGCCGTCTCCGTGTAAGTATGTGCTCAGCCGAGACGGCCTTCCTCGCTAATTGAAGTCAATGACACGAGCTGCCGGGGCCTGCGAACAAATTGAGTCTCCATGGAAACGCATTTTGGCGAGCGTGTCCGTCGGAGAGCCCGAGGCGCTACATCGGAATTACACGGCCATTTGTAGCTCCGCAGAATATTAGAAAATAGACACGGGGCGATGAAGTGAGGAGTATCTGAGGAGATGAGCGGAGAGGAAGGAGGAGAAAAAAGTGTGAATCCTCTCATATTTTATCCTCTATATCTCTTTACTCGATGTCTGAAGGACTGCGGGTGTTTTCCGCACACATTTCATTACTCCATCAAAGAGTTGGGATCCCTGGTGCTAGATGAGTCCAAGCTACATTAAGCTAGGAGACGTTGCTCACAGTCTCTGCATCTAGTACAGAGACAATCCCCCTGAGGCAAGTAGGGGGAAGTGCCTTGCCCATGGACACAACATCACATAGCCACAGCCAGACAAATTCAGTTGAAGAAGCAACGAAGCAACGAAGAGGAGAGAGTTATCCAGAAAGAGAGCGATGGAGAGACAGGATAGGGATACCGAGGGAGAGGCTTAATGTCTGTTTGTAAGAGGTCATTGGTCATTGCTGCATTCAGTGTGTCACTGTGAGTAAAACCCCTTTTTGCCTGATCCATCTGCTAGCCAAAGAGCCCGAAAAGCAACCCCCCCCCACCTCTATTCTGCTCTTTCCCTTTGTCTCTCCATCTTAATCTCCTTCTCTTTACCCCACTCTCTGTTCTCACTCTTTCGCTCTCGTCTCCACCACACCACCTCCCTCTCTTTCAGCCCCGACAGCGGTTCAAACAACTTCATTTGCGTCTGCTGAATGGCAGCATTTTGCCTCGGCTCTCTAGGCCGTCGTGTGTGGACGCGGCCCCTATCGCTGCGACACAAAGCGGCAGATGCTGGCCCAGCACACTGGCTGCTCCGGCTGCAGGATAGACGCGTCGGAAGGACTGGATCAGCTACCTTTCGCCAGAATTCCCATTGAGGTCTGAGAATGAACCCTCCTTCGCGTTTTAAAACCGGTAGTTTGTTACGGTCGTTCCAAGGAATTCGTTTTTCCTCCCTTGACGCACCTGAGGCGGCGTCTGAAGACACGACCCTCCTCCACCGCCCCCCCCCACCACTCCCTCCCCCCCCCCACCTCCTGATGTTACAGGCAGAGGTCGTCCCACTACGGGTTGCCATGGAAACAGCGGATATCAACCTGCCATTAGACTGAAACAAGCACAATGTTGAAAGATCATAGGCTGTCTCGACGCCAGGCTCCGTCCTTCATCAGACGCCGCCGCCATGCCGAGGGGAACGAGAGGCCCAGATGAAAGGCAGAGACCGTCGGAAAGGAAAAGGGGGGGGGGAGGGGGGTGGAAATAGAGATGGGCATCTCAACGATCATAGAGGCTGGACGAGGAGCGCTCAGCCCAGCATTAGGCATTAGACCTCCACTGACTCGGAAGTGATGATGAAATGTTGCGAAATGTTCGCCGGCAAACACGCACAAAAGCCCGCTCGTCCACTTTTAATGGAGAGGAAGCCTAGTGTTCCTCCACGCTGTACAGACCGTCCCTTCGTGTGGACCCATGCGAGGGAATCATTTTTCTGTGTGAATCTCTCCGCTGCCCTCTCCTGCTGCCTCTCATCCATCACCGCCTCTCTTCTCCCAGTCACCCCAGCCCTGAGAGCCAGCCTTACAGGCCGGATGCCTGGATCTTCAGATTCCTGACAAGATGGATGACACCGACTAGGAGGTGACAGGAACATCATAAAATGATGCCCCGGGTTAGAGACTGAACACACCAGAAATATACTCCAGGGAGAGCACTTGAGAGGATTTTCCTTCAGGTCCATCATGTCCTCGCTCTAACTTCAAACACTCAGTTTCATCACCGGGACTAGCGTTCTTCTTTAAAGAAACAAAACAGAATGCATGTGGGTTTGTAAATAGAAATCCCTCTGGGAGAAATGGCATACATGCATCATGGTAACGCATCACTCCAAAAACCTCCCAGGATACCTCCTCAACAGATGTTAGCATCACTCACTGGATGAGTGAGAGCGATACAGAGAGAGAGAGAGAGAGAGAGAGAGAGAGAGAGAGAGAGAGAGAGAGAGAGAGAGAGAGAGAGAGAGAGAGAGAGAGAGAGAGAGAGAGAGAGGAGAGACAGTGACACAGAGAGCAATAGAGGGGAGACAGAGAATGGTAGAGAAAGTGGGAGGGAGAGGGTGAGTTCAAATAACGACAAGAGAGGAGTCGGGAGTAGCAGCAGGTTGTCGGAGGCTCTCTGACAGTGCTGTAGCGGGTGATGGAGAGTCCCAGCAGAGCGCTGGGCCAAACAGCAGGGTGATATTGTGTTTGACACAAGCAAACAGCCTGAGAGGAGAGGGGAGCAGGCCAACAGGGAATCACTTACCTCCGCATGGAGGGGCTCCACTCTGACCTGGGGAGGTAGACAGACACAAACACCATACCTGCATACACACACACACACACACACACACACACACACACACACACACACACACACACACACACACACACACACACACACACACACACACACACACACACACACACACACACACACACACACACACACACACACACACACACACACACACAGGAACATCAATGACAACCCGCCTGTCTGTATTTGCCCTCAAACAGGGTCACCAACAACTGTGTCCTCTACAGTGACAGGCAGACGCCTTATTAGAACACATCTTTATTCAGATATGCTAATCCAGTATAATATCAGTAATAAGATGCTTTGAAAGTAGTTGGTGGAAGGGTGAACCAGTTGGGTCTTTCTGACGGTATAGCAACTTCTCAGCACTGCTGTGAAACTGATAGAACTGCCCCCAAGTAGCAACCTGTGGCTGAAATCAGGCACAGTCTCAACGTTATCATAATTCTTAACTCCAGGCACGTTTCCTTAAATAAAAACCCCAATGCTAGAACATTCATTCATGTTATAAGGTACTCCATCCCATGTCCTGATCAAAAGATCTCTCTCTTTCCACCTTCCTGTTCCTGATGTTGACATACTTTCATTTTAATTTGCTGGAGTGGTCTGGCATCAAACTCTAGAGGTGAAGGTAAAGAGAGGTAAAAAAAAAAACATAACCAATCACCCGGGAAATGATTCATGAGCCATTTCAGGTAGAAAATGGCTGCCATCTCTTTTCCGCTTGCACAGCCCTGTGCCAAAAACAGCTTCTCAACACTCTTGAATCCTTAGTAATGAATGACAGAAGGAATGACTCTTTTACCTCACACCCTCACCCCTGGGTGCTTTGACAAGATTGTTTGCCGTTGTTGCTAAAGAGTTTCCCCTCAGGGATTAATAAAGTATTATGAATCTGAATCTGAATCAGAGAGCAGGGGTGTTTCAGACAAGCTAGCTCGGCTAACAGAAACACTCTTTCCTTTCATTTTTGCCTGGACAAGTACTGGGGGAGGGGTTTCGAATGGCAGTTCAGACATCTTGCTCGTCTTCCTGAAGCCGTCTTGTGTTAGCTCAGTCCTCAGCAATGACAGGCAAAGTGAAGAGGACGGAGGAAAGTCTCATGGATATCGGTGTCCCAGTAATTATTTACAATTACATGTGTGTCATTCCACTTCAGTTTTAAAACGTGCAGGATGATGAGATCATTCTGATATTGGTCAATATGAAAGGGTCACTGTGTCACCTGTAAACGGACTCCATCCACCTGAAACTCAGGAGCTGAAGGCCGGACGTCGAAACTGTTTCATCCACCCTCACCCTTTACAAGGCATGGCATCCTCATTTGTTTCTGTGGTTGATATACTGTACCATGTTGTGTGTGCAAACCATTGAGACTCACTCTGTCTGTGTGTGTGTGTGTGTGTGTAAATGTTTTGATTCACTGCTCCTGACCTGAGTGAAGAATTGTGGGTCCTTTTTTTGGGGTCAGAAAACGTCCACAGTGCGTATGCCTCCCTCCACACCGCATTGACATTCAGCGCGCGCACACACACACACACATCCCCTGGACTGCATCGCTACACCCGCACCAGCATGGGTGTAAATCACCGATCAGTGGAGGCAGGCAGGCAGGAGGGGTGGAGGGGAGGAGGGGGGAGGAAAAGAGAGAGAGAGGGGGGGGGGGGCGTGTGACATGATTTACAATGAGATCATTAACCTTGAGAGGCAGCCTGGCCTGTGCACTATAAACACTGTCTCTCAGACAGACACCTCCTCCTCAGCCTCTAACACAAGCACGTCTGGGACAACACACACACACACACAATGAAGAGGAATCTGCTTTGGGTTTTCAAACCCCCCCCCCCCTTCAGTCAGTGTACCTGTCCCCACTAAAGGGCTTGCATTCGTACTCTGCACGACAAATATCAATGACTCCTCAACACAAACACAGAGTATTCATCACAGCAGTCGTATTTATTTACTCACGATACCCAGCATGTCACAGACCTCTGGAAACAGATCTTCCTTTCTATGGAACCCCAGCAGACAGTTATTTACAAAGAGCTGCAGTCCCCTGTGCCAAACCCAGTGATAAAATAGTCCTCTGCACAATCACACTTGAAAACTGGCAAGGACCCAGGGGAGACAGCTTAAAATAGCTCCTAAAAAGTGCATCTTTTACAACGATGTCACCTCCGCTTTTAAAATAGAATATTGCAACAACCAGTGAAATACGACATGAAACAGCAGTCACATTCCTTTTTGGCAATATGTATTGTTGTCGTCACCCCCCCCCCCCCCCTCCCCAAGACAAAAAAAATCACTTTGTCTTTTAACTGTCATCTTCAAATGACCTAGCTTATACTGGAGTTTTCCATTTCGTTATCTCACCGACGCAGTACAAAATCATCAATGAGTGAGCATGTACAAATTAGAAAGATATGGTTTTTGGATCTGTAGTGCAGTTTGCTATGTCCCATATTGAATGTTTAAAAATAAGTCCAAAAAGTAAAAGGTGTGAGTATGATCCTTACAGCTCACATGCATAGAAACAGGTCAAAGTGCAACACACGTTGGCTCGAAGAGGAACCAAATTCCAGATACGGAATCTTCCGACACCCTGCACTGAATTAAAGTCATGAACACACAACAACACGGGTCTGCTTCACAGCCCTGTACAAAATCTACACCAGTAACATCATGATATGTAGTGATCACATACACAGTCCACAATCAAACGTCTACAGTAATGCAATGCCTGGAGTAGTGTGTTCGGTCAAACAGTTTTACTTCATGTTCTCCTCTCCTCCTTTTGAGCTGAACAGTAGCTCGCACACCTCATAGGAGAGCCTCGGAAAATGTCAGATCCAGCTTAATGAGGTCTACCCAGACTCTTGTTAAGAAACCAAAAGCCTCTTCGCGGAGGCCGAAGGCATACGGATGAACATCAAAACTGGGAATCTTTCTGATGCCACAGTAGCTGTCACATCTCTTACATTAACATTTGTAAACAAGTAAAACACCGTGTCCATAAAGTATGGGATGTAAAACTAGACTCTAACAGCAGCACACATTTCAAACAGGGACCTCGGAGTCCCAAACTGACCTCTAGTTTCCTCTCCCCCCCTCTCCCCCCATCCCCCACCGCCCCTGCTGGAGGAGGCCGCAGCCTCGACCCGCCTCAGTGAGCGTTCCCCTCTGCCTCGTCCACACGAGCGGAGAGGCAGGGCAGAGGCAGAGGCAGGGCAGAGGCAGAGGCAGGGCAGAGGCAGAGGCAGGGCAGAGGCTGGGGCCCCGCAGAGCTCTCCCTCTCCCTGCAGCTACACACTGTCACTGCCGTCGTAAACGACAGGCTGCTCCACACTCAGACGGTACAACACCTTCTTGGAGATGAACCTAAACACACACAAACAGACACACAAGGGCCCCGGTCAAGGTTTGTGAGGCAAAGCGAACACTGTACAGCTGGTAAATTACACATTTACATGAGTGTATATCAATAAATAAGGCGTTGACCAAGTAAGTGTGACAGTACAGAATCCTATATCTAACCCTGTGTGTGTGTGTGTGTGTGTGTTTGTGTGTGTGTGTTGGGACTGACCTGGAGAAGGAGTTGTCGAAGATGAGCGTGTACTCCCCTGGGTTCCTCACCTTCAGCTCCCCCTGGACGGTCTCCTTGTGGGAGCTGCAGCGGGTCAGAGGGATCAGGACCTGAGGACAAACAGCAGGATCAGGATGGAGGTCTGGCTCAGCTTTCTGCCTTCACGTTTCACAGGGAGATCAGATGAGGCTCATCCAGCGTGTCAGAAACAAGACTGTCTTCACTGTGTCACTGTGTGTGTGTACAGTGTGTGTGTGTGTGTACAGTGTGTGTCTTTCCTGGTCTTAGGTGTCACTGTGTGTCGGTTTACAGTGTGTGTGTGAGTGTGTGTGTGTGTGTGTGTGTGTGTGTGCTACCTTAGCCTGGTCCAGAGGAATCTCTGTATCCTCTCGGTAGACCACGCTGAAAGAGATGCTCTTGGGCTCAGACGTGAACACCCAGCTAATTGTGGGCCCAGCGTTGCCCACGGCGATGGGGATGAGGCTGTAGCAACTGGACTTGATGAAGAGCTCTCGGGACGAGTCTCCGAATCCCGCAATGTCATCCACAGAGTAGGGGACACTGAGCCTATGGGAGGGCCAAACCTGGACATCAGCATGACTGAACTAACATCAGAAAACCCCTGGATGATGTTAGCAACAGATAACCACTGGATGATGTTAGTGAAAGATAACCACTGGATGATGTTAGTGAAAGATAACCACTGGATGATGTTAGCAACAGATAACCACTGGATGATGTTAGTGAAAGATAACCACTGGATGATGTTAGTGAAAGATAACCACTGGATGATGTTAGTGAAAGATAACCACTGAATAATATTAGCGAAAGATAACCACTGAATAATGTTTGCGACAGATAACAACTGAATGATGTTAGCGACAGATAACCACTGGATGATGTTAGCGACAGATAACCACTGGATGATGTTAGCGACAGATAACCACTGGATGATGTTAGCGAAAGATAACCACTGGATGATGTTAGCGACAGATAACCACTGGATGATGTTAGCGACAGATAACCACTGGATGATGTTAGCGAAAGATAACCACTGGATGATGTTAGCGACAGATAACCACTGGATGATGTTAGCGACAGATAACCACTGGATGATGTTAGCGAAAGATAACCACTGGATGATGTTAGCGACAGATAACCACTGGATGATGTTAGCGACAGATAACCACTGGATGATGTTAGCAACAGATAACCACTGAATAATGTTACCAAAAGATAACCCCTGAATGATGTTAGCGACAGAACCACTGGATGATGTTAGCGACAGATAACCACTGGATGATGTTAGCGACACATAACCACTGGATGATGTTAGTGAAAGATAACCACTGGATGATGTTAGCGAAAGATAACCACTGGTTGATGTTAGCGACAGATAACCACTGGATGATATTAGCGAAAGATAACCAGTGGATGATGTTAGTGACAGATAACCACTGAATAATGTTACCAAAAGATAACCCCTGGATGAAGTTAGAGAGCAGAGACACTCACGTGAGCTCTCCGGCCCTGAGCAGACAGATCTCAGCATCCTGTACAGAGGCACTGATGTCCTCGGCATCTTCAGAAGTGGTGTCGCCTGCACTGGTGCTGCTGTTCCTGAGGAACACCATGAAAACAGCATTATCTCCCTTTCCCGGGTTGAAAAGCGCTGTTGTTTCTGGTCTGTGTGTGTGTGCTTACAGCTCTGCTGCCCCCTGCTGTCTGTGTCCTGGAGAGCAGGCAGTGGAGAAGGACAGGTCACTGTCGTACACCCCATTCACCTCCTCCTCTGAGATGATGTCAAACACCCCGTCATCTGGTGGTAAACCCTGCTCTGCTCCACACACCAAAAACATTTACATTGAGTCATTTAGCAGATGCTCTTATCCAGAGTGACAGCAAGTGTGTATGTGCAGATGTGCCTCATGAGCGTGCCTTCCTACCTGCTGTGCTGGCCACAGCCCTGCCAGGCTGGGGCAGGGGGCCAAACGGAGGGTCTGGAGCACTGCCCATGTCCTGCTGTGGGTGGCGCTCTACCACAGCACTGTGCTGGCTGTAGCAGTCACGGCAGCAGCGCTCTCTGCTGCCGCCCTGCTGGGTGCTCACCGTGTTGCTGCAGCAGTAGTAGCAGAACGGGCGACCGCACAACCTGGAAAAGGCCCGTACAAGGTGAAGAAATGGAATACATGCAAGCTTCCGTTTCACAGGTGTGTGTGTGTGTGAGTGTGCGTGTGTGAGTATGTGTGTGTGTGTGTGTGTGTGAGTATGCGACCGACCTGCAGTTGTGTTTGCGGAGCCACCAGCTGAACTGGCTGTGGCATCCCAGGCAGTAGTTGACGTCTCTCTCCGTCTCCTCGTCTCGTAGCTTCTGTTCAAACTCCAGGGCGTCTGACTTCTGCCACAGAGCATCCTTCTCTCTGTGGGGTGGAGTCACAACACACTGTTCAGAACAGGGGCCAGCAGGCAGAAGGCATAGGGCAGCAAGCAAAGGGCAGCATGCAAAGGGCAGCAGGCAGAGGGCAGCAGGAAGCAGACAGAGGGCAGCAGGCAGAAGGCAGCAGGCAAAGGGCAGCAGGCAGAAGGCAGAGGGCAGCAGGCAGAAGGCAGAGGGCAGCAGGCAGCAGACAGAGGGCAGCAGGAAGCAGACAGAGGGCAGCAGGCAGAAGGCAGCAGGCAAAGGGCAGCAGGCAGAAGGCAGAGGGCAGCAGGCAGAAGGCAGCAGGCAGAAGGCAGAGGGCAGAGGGCAGGAGGCAGATAGCAGAAGACAGAGGGCAGCAGAGGGCAGCAGACAGAGAGCAGGAGGCAGAGAGCAGCAGACAGAGGGCAGCAGGCAGAGGGCAGCAAGCAGAGGGCGGAGGGCAGCAGGGTACCTGATGAGCTGGATGAGTCTCTCCTCCAGGTTGATCTTGGTGCGGTAGAGGTCGTCCAGCTCCGCGGAGGTGCGCAGGTCAAAGTTCTGCTTCTCTGCAGTAGCTCGATGTAGACGTTCCTTCAGGTCCTGGCAGGTCTTCTCCGACTCAGCCAAGCTCTCCTCACACCTGAGAGGACACGCTCAGAACTAGAATCAACTGGCTTTTAAACCATGAATTCTACGCTTAATGCATTCAGTACTCACTGTAAGGCTATGAGTTTGTTGATGGGTTAGGGTTAAATGTGGACGGAAAGTTTATTTATGTATAATAACGGAGGAAGAGATTACATTATAACATAAATATAACTTGATTGATAAAGGTGGGAGGGACAGATTTGCTGAGAGTGTTTTCTGACACCTCCCCTGCTCTAAGCATGTTTAACATGCAGAGGGTCAAGCAGAGGGACCCACTGCAGAGGGCCCTGACCCTGAGGGCCTGAATCTCCTCTTCCCTGGTCTCCTCCTGCAGGCCCCTGGGCTCCACCTCAGTCTTGGCAAGCCTCTAATGGAGTCGCTCCATGGCCGAAGGCAAGCCGTCCTCCTGGTGGAGCTGTGCCAGCACAGCTCAAGCAGTAGAGAGGTTGGAATAAATGTGTTAAGACCCACCTAGTTAAGTTTGATTTCAGCTGGTTTAGATCCTCTTCCTTCTGAGAGACGTCCTTCTCAGACTTGGCTAGTTGAGCATTCTTCTCTTCTATCGCCTGAGCATAGGTCTGGATCTCACTCTGGGGTTTATACCGAAGCAAGCAGGCAAACAGATGGAATGACAAAACACCATGACTGCAATGCAACAGTCACAAGCCAGGCTTGGTTCCCAGTGGACTCGATAAATTGTGAAATAACACTTGATATTGGCAGAGAGAATATTCTGGGCTTGAGTCCAACGGACAAGGTTGAAGGTAAAATCTCTCACCTCTAGTTGTTTTACTTTGGTCTCCACTTTGAACACCTTGTCTTGCTCTGTCTCCAGCTGTGATGTAACTTCCTGAAACTCCTTCTTTATAACCTGTATGGAAACAACAGTTTTAAGTTTGGCCCTTTATACCTATAAATAAAGAGGACATTTCTCAGTCTAGCTCCATGTAAATAATCGTGTGTAAATAAGCATCAACCAACTGCTGGCTGTGATTTGTGGTAGGCAAGTCTAGCGTAGCTTTAGACTAACCAGTAGCTGGTTTTGGTGATCTTGGGCCTGGGTGTTGAGCTGGACCCTGAGGGCCTGAATCTCCTCTTCCCTGGTCTCCTGCAGGCCCCTGGCCTCCACCTCAGCCTTGGCCAGCCTCTCCTGGAGTCGCTCCATGGCCGAAGGCAAGCCGTCCTCCTGGTGGAGCTGTGCCAGCAGGGCCTGCTTCTCCTCACGGAGCTCCACTATGGTGGCGTTGAGCCTGTTGGCCTCCTTCTCCGCCTCCTCTTCCAGCTCCTCCAGCCTGGTGGACACGCCTTCCCAGCGCAAGCGGGACTCCTCGTTCTCCGCCGTTAGCTGGCACACGTGAACGCCCAGCTCTGCCGTCTCCTGGTTGGCGAGGTGCAGCGCCTCTCTGGACTCGCTGTTTTCCAGCGCCAGCGTCTCGTAGCGCCTCTTCAGGGCATCCAGCTCTTCCCGGGTCAAGGTGACCTCCGCGGCCAGGCCGGCCCGAGCCTGGGCCTCGCCGTCGCGCTCGCGCACCAGTGTCTCCTCTCGCTCCCTGGAGCGGAGCAGTTCGTTGACGTGGCGCCGGTTCAGCTCCTCCACCTGGGCCTTGAGCTGCTCGACCAGGGCGCGGAGGTCTTCTCGAGAGGCCTCCGTCACCTCCTGGAGGGCCTGGGTCTTCATGTGCTCCTCGGACCCAGCCTGAAGCGCTGTGCGAAGCCCCACCACCTCCGCCTGGAGCCTGGCCACTTCCTGCTGGGTGAAGTCCAGGTGGGCTTCAGAGAGCACCAGCCTGGATGCGGCCTCCTGACCCTCCAGGTCAAAGGCAGCTGGATCTTGGTTCTTGTCCCTAGACAGCTTCTCAGAGTGGGAGCTCTCTGCCGAACCCTTCTCCCTCTCCAGATCCCCGCGTTCCAGCTCTTCCGCCCTGGCTTGAAGACGTTCGCATTTTTGGGTTCTTTCGTGGAGTCGAGCCTCCGCTTCACCCAGCTTTTCTTGAAGGTCCGTCTGACGTTTCTCAGAGATCTTGAGGTTCTTCTCCATCTCTGAGGCCTTGGCTATGACCGAGGCCAGTTCGACCTGGGCTAGGGCCAACTCCTCTCTCACCGTCCCCTCAACCTCCATTAGGTTCTTGTTCTCCTGCTCAAGCTTCTTAAGCATAGTCTCTGAGGCCTCTCTCTGTATAAGGGCTTTTTGTATGCTCTCTTCCAAAGCCTGGTTCTCTTCCAGCAAACTCTTCTCCCTTTCCTCCACAGTCAATTGAGCTGCATCCAAGCGGAACTTGAGATGTTTCTCTGAGGCCCTCAGGGCAGCTAGCTGGTCATGCATGGCCTGCTTACCGTCCTGGTCCAGGGCCTCAGTCCCACCCACAGAACGACAACAGCTCGAATGATCTTGAGTTTGCTTCTCGGCCAGCTCTTCCAGTTGTCGGATTCTCGCCAAGCTTTCCGCCAGCTCTGTCTCCCTGGCCCTGAGCTGCTCTCTCAGAGCCTCTAACCCCTCTCCCTGGCCAGCGCTGCCCTCGGAGCACCTCTGCAGCAGCATCTCCTCCCTCTCCTCCTGCAGCCTCCTCTTCAGCTCCTCCGCTTGCCTCTCCCGTGCCTCCAGCGAGGCCTGCAGGTCCTGTAGCTGGGCTCGGAGGTTCCCAGACTCCTTCTCCTTCAAGGACAGCCCTCCCTGGATGCGGCCGATGGCGCCCTGGAGGTCCTCGGCTCGTTTCAACATGGCCTCCTGCTCTTTCTGGTTTGCCGCCCTCAGCTCGGCCAGCTTCTTCTCCAGCACCTCTTCCCGGACACTTAGCTCCTGACCCAGCTTGGTGGCGTAGCTCGCCCTTTCCTCAGCCTCCCTCCTGGCCTCAAGCCTTTCCTCCTCAGCAGCCTTCAGCTTGTCCAGGAGCTCCTGGATCTTCCAGGCTGAGTCGCAGTAGCTGGCTGTCTGTTGGCCCTTCTCATTCAAGGTGTCATCCAGCTTGGAGAGAAGCTCCATGTTCTTCTTCTCGGCTGCAGTCAGTCTGGCCTGCAGCTCTCTTTGGGCCTCTCCTCCGCTGGCTCCGAGATCTTCGACCCACGCCCCTTTGGCTGTCTCTGGGTTCACTTTGACCTCTGAAGGCTGGGAGGGGTTTGTGATTGGCTCCCGCTTTGGGGGCGTGGTCTGATAGGCCAGTAGCTGCTCTTCGAGGTCTTTGACCACACCCCTCAACTCGGTCGTTTCATCCCCCAACTCGCGCACACGCTTCAGCAGCTCCTGCTGCCTCAGTTCTGATTGGTCAAGCTCAATACGGAGGTCGTCGGCTACACTGCAAGGGGAGGGCTCTCCCAGCTCTCCCAGGTCCCCCAGTAGACTCTGGCCAAAGTCTGGGATGGGGAAGAACTCCGGAGCCTCGATGAAAAGATGGAACACCCAACGGTTAAATCTCACACTTCAGACCACGTCATGGAATAGACTGTTGATATATCCTGGGAGTAGTGCTAGTATGAAGACAAATATAGTGGCTTAATCACATGATGTTGTACGGTACCTGTGAGTAGCCGCTAACTAGACTGTTGACACTAGAGCAGCGACTAGGAGCTTTCCACAGGTGAGCATGAGAGTTCAATCCCAAAGTCCTCCTGAACGGACACATTCAATTACAGAAATAATAATAGTGTGTTCATCAGGCAGACGGTTTTTTAGCTGAATATATTGGAGTGTTAGAGAGAGAAAAGTTAACGAAGATTTCCATAAATATTAAATACAGCTTAGAGCTAGACATGAAGATTCTAGGAGGGGAAAAAATCTCGACAAACAAGATGTGCTGTACACAGAAGTAGGTACGACATTTTGGCTAGATGTGGGTAAGTGGTGTGTCTGTCCCCATGGAGGACACACCGATACACGCACGCACGCACGCACGCACGCACACACACACACACACACACACACACACACACACACAGACACAAATGCATGCTTAAGGTCAAGATGACTATTGCAAAGTAAATACCTGGCAAAGGTTGGCCAGTCAGAATCTAGATCGTGACCTCTGGCTGCTACGTCAAAGTGGATCTCGTTGAGCTCATACAGATGGTTGATGATGTCAGCTGTGAGGTGAGACTTCAGGAAGGGACTGCGAGCATAGTACCAGTCACTGCAGGACGAGAGGGGGTCCAAGCACACGCACACAATTTGAATCAGCCACCAAACCATAGAGACTCCCATAAGTGGAATTAGAAAGAGGAATACATCCTTACAACACAATTACAGAAGAGAAACACCACAAAGGAAGAGAAATCAGGGAGCGGCTACATTCTACAAAAACACAATTGCTAAGCATTACTATGAAAAGCAAGAACACGCAACAGGAGCAGTCGAGAGGAAAAAGAGTGAGGGGTTGTGAGAAAGAGAGTGAGGAAGAAAGAAAAAAGAGAGATTGTGTTACCAGGTTACTCTCTGGTTGATCAGACATTGTTGCAGAGTGTCTGCAAGCCGCTTGTGAACCAGGGAATATCGGATGAAGGCCCTGCCTTTGCCCAGGGATGTCTTAAGCTGGGACACAAACACACACATTTACAGTTCAATGACTTATCAGAAGATATCAAAGCAACATATACATGGTACAGCAGATAATCAAGGCTCAGAACAGTTAAGTACAGAAAGTATTTCAGTGGTCAGCCACACAAGCTCACACACAAATTAAACCATGGCAGAGAGGTTACTTTTAGTGTAAATCTGCTTACACCTCAAAATAACCACTAAGTATCAACACTGCAGTTCAGTGTTCTGGTGGAGCAACCACACGTTCCATGTGAATACTCTGATCTCAAAGTTCATCAACCAAACCAGCAGAGTAGTCCTAGCAGCCCCTGTGACAGGTGGATGTATCAGGGACTGATGGACAGACTACATTAAGGTCACCAACACCATTAAGACACCACACAGTCTATTCCTGACTTTCAATGTCTTTTTTTCTACTTTTACTACGTCACAGAACAAGTATGAGAACCAATCATACACTAAGGTTCTTGTAGTGGCTTCCCATGAAACCACTATGACACAAACAAATCACCGCAAAATACGTCAATCTACTGTAGCTCTCACACCGACTCTCTCAGTTCAACGTATCTCTCGTTTCCGAGAGAAGCACAGACTAGGATTTAGAAAGAGTGAGATTAATCCAAACTATATCCAATGTCCGTTACTCACTGGTTTACAGTTCCCACGGGGAAGGCAGAGAGGGTGCAGGTTCGACAATAAGACAGTACACCTCAGAAGCTCTGACGCACTGAGCTCTACCTGGCCCGAACGAGAGCGACCTGTGATTGGTCAGATACTGTGTGTGAGAGTGGCTGGGTATCTGTTCCTCAGGATTACCTCTGGGATGGACTTCACAAAGCGGATCCCGTCGTTAGCCCCTTTGATCTTGGCCAAGCAGTCACAGAAGTAATCCCAGTAGTCCTTTCTGCTGCCCAGAAACGTTGTCTTCTCTTTCTGGTCAAACTTGGAAGACACCCCCAAAACTTGACTTTTCGTTTGTACAGATGACACACAAATGTTGACACATACTTGGTCTTACATATAAGCATTTTGTATCTGCCACTGTCATAACACAGAGGAACTTTATTCAAGTCCCAATTCATTGACAGAATATATACCTCTTTCTTGAGGGTTTAGGTTGGTTGAGGGGTAGTTCTATGGGCATATGTGAAGCCCTTTGTGACATTGCTTGTAAAAAAGGGCTATACAAATAAATGTTGATTTGACTCTTGAAAAATACCTTCATTTTATCAAAGTGCCACAGTACATGTCCATACCTGTAGTAGGTACTCTATTTTGTAGGAAAACTTGTGCAGGTTGGGGCTGTCATCGGTGATAGGCTCACCACACTGCTTGTGTTCTTTACACAGCTCTGCCACAACATCTACACATAAGAATGACAGTCAGCTTGCTCAGTTTACACACTGAAAACAGCGCTGATTACACGGAAGTTTCATCACAACGCTGGAAGCTGACGCTGTATGACAGGGGTGGGCAATCCTGGTCCCCAAGGGCCGCTGTCCTGAAGGTTTTCCATGTTTCCCTGCTCTAGCACACCTGATTCAAATGAACAGGTCGTTATCAAGCTCTGTGGAAGCCTGATAATTATAATCAGGTGTGCTAGAGCAGGGAAAGATATAAAACCTTCAGGACAGTGGACAGGATTGCCCACCCCTGCTGTATGAGGTGTACCATGCAGATCTCCGATGATCCTTTTGATTTGACTCTCCCCAACAGAAGCAGAAGCCATGATGAGAAGGGGGAGGAAGGGGGCCCCAGGGACTGAGGGACAAATACAAATTATTTAGATGAAGCATTAACAAATTAAATAACAACGTAATCAAATTAAATAAATAAAAATACTTTTGTATAAGATAAGGAAGGAGCACCAACACATTTTTTGATCTACTTCCTGGAGACGCATCTCGACACCACTAACTATTTTGGTCTTGTTTTCCCGTGATGACGCATTCAGGATTTTTGCCGGTTAAGTGTTACTGGGGTCTAACAATGTCACTTTTAATCGTATCTACATCATAAACGGGTTTCAATATATTCCTTAATGTTCGGGAATCATCCCAAGGCCCCCTAACCAACTACAACTTGATTGCCCAACATCTTTGAGCTGGGTTTCCCCCCTGACGTAACAAGTTGTTGACATCCACTGTTAAAAAAATTAAACGAAGACACGGTAACCATGACGATGAAACATTGATTTAGTTATTAAAGTTAAGATACCGACTGTCTTTTATCTAGTGTGGAGAGACTGGAGTAGAGAGACTAAAGCATTTACTGGAATCATGCACCTGCTGTTAGAAAACATCTTTACGGGCCTACACTGCTTTAAAGGAACATGCTTCGGATACTGACTATTATCCTACTTAAAATACGCATTTGTCTGGTTATAGTCAATTCAAAGTTGATTAGAAAATGGTAAAATCAGACGTGAACGTACTTGATGTTTCAAATCTTCCCGATAGTGAGAAGGCGAGCTTGAACCTGCTGGCATGAAGGCGGGTGTTTCCCAGGATTTGACATCCAGTGATTGGCTGGCCTGGAGCACCAACACCAAGAGATAGTTAGGTTGCAGAGTCAATCTTAAACGTAATTATTAAACAAGAACAAAAAGGGTGTATAAAAAAAATATTTTCAACGCTTTTTATTTGCGATTTTGCGAAGCGATGATAATAATGAATGCAAATCGTAGGTAGCTTTACGGTTAGGTTTTAATTTAAGGTATCTGCTTTATGAATGTGGTATTTGCCCATCATACAAATTAAATGTGACGAGATTTAAAGCAATTTGCAGAGTAATAACTATGTACATAAATATATAGACAAGTCACTGCCTTTCAGGGTACGAATTACAGGGAGAGGACTTGGACCTCCGAGAAAGACTTATAAACAAAAGGTTGTGGGGGTTGAAAGATTTCTTACCCTGTATGAGTGCTGATGACCATGGACTGTATGACAGGTTGTTACCATTGTTGTTCCTGACACAAGACAATCAAGTAAACTTGTTACTGGGCTTGAAATGTGCTTAATCCTTTTATCTGGTGGCACTGGGCCTCCCAAATTTGCAGCACTCACTGACAATGTTAACCATTCTAAAACACGCATTAAAGTTTCAAGTGTTAAGATGAAGTTCAACTGGTAATGTAACTTTGGATCATCATCTCACAGCAGTCACACTGTGCAATAACAGTTTTGAAGTTGTAAGATGCCCAAGCTGCAATGGACGCAAGCACAACTCACAGTTTTTCCAGAAATTGTGTAGGCCCTACCCTCTCTAGATCTATAATATTTCTTTCACAATTGTGTAAAAGCAGTTACCTATACTATAGAACATCACAAGTATGTTAAATATAGGACAGAGAACAAACCCTGACCCAAGGGGAACTACACCTTTCTGTTACCTGTATTTGGAGAACAGATACCCTGTATCACAAGACATACAGTTGTAAAAAGAAAAAACTTATTCGAGTAGACTTCTCTGCAGATCCTCACATTACACACATTGTTGAAGAGGAAAAACAGCATTATCAAAGGTAAATAACCCACAAGATGTAGGTCTGTAAAAGCTTCATTCCACTACTTATTTTTTACTTAATTGCTTTTCTTTTCAAGGAGGATGTATACGGAACGTCCAGAGATGAGCTTTGCAACTTACAACTACGATTACGATTATGAGGATGAAATGCACGAATCAAATTGTGTCTGGTTGGAAAACTCCACAATCCGATGTCTTTACTGGACTGTGTTTGCTCTCAGTTTATTCAGCAACAGCCTAGTGCTAGTGATTCTAGCCAAATATGAGAACCTCAGGTCCTTGACGAACTCATTGATCATGAACCTGTCTTTGTCTGACCTGCTCTTCACAGTGGGGCTGCCCTTCTGGGCTGAGTACCATAGGGATGGTTCCTGGGAATGGGGTGAGCCCACCTGCAAGGCTGTCAGCTTCATGTTCTGCCTGGGGTTTTACAGCAGTGGGTTCTTTCTGATCATGATGACGGTTCAGCGCTACCTGGCTGTCATCTTTCCCCTGTCTAACATATTGTGGACCAAGGGCTGTTTCAGTCTTCTTGTCTCCGTGGGCATCTGGGCTTTGAGCGTCTTGGCAGCTACGCCAGCCGCCATCTTCTGCGAAGTTCTGACTGACGAGATCGAAAATCAAACTCATTGTGGGTTTATGCATCCCTCCTGGAGGAGCTGGGTGGTTTATCGGGAGAACGCTCTTTTTGTTGTGTCTTTCTTAGTCTTTTGTTTTTGCTATGGTCAAATACTACTAAGGCTTCTGAAACCCATCCCAAACAGACGCCAAAGAAGATACCGTCCTGTCAAACTGATATTCTGCCTGTTTCTTTCTTTTTTTGTGATATGGGCACCATACAATGTGGTCACATTCATGAGGACTCTCACTTTTTCTCAGTCTCAGGAAAATGCATTGGTCAGCTCGGTCGAGATTTCGAATGCCAATAATTACAGAGCAAAGTTAGACTGTCTCTTCTATGTCTTCCGCTCCGTTTCCTGTTCACATTGTTGCCTAAACCCGGTTTTCTACGTGTTTCTTGGAGTGAAATTTAAAAATCACTTGAAGAAAATATTGCTGAGTTCCTGTCAGAAAGGCAAGCGTCCAAGCCACAGGAACCATAGGCTCACAATCGTATCCATTACTAGTGGTGAAGAGCTCTCAATGTAGAAGAGGGAAAGGGTTTGATGTATCTCTGCAGTGGAAGTGTTCGTTTTTATCTGAAATGTTTTACAAAAGTGCTCTGATTCGATAACTCACTGCATGTTCCAGAAAGCTTTGTGCATGTCACCTTTGACCTCTTTCTTTTTCCTTCTGTTCTGATGCTTTTTAGTATCCTGTTATATTAGAGTGACATTTGTTGTAAGAATTCAAAATAAGTACTGTGATGTGATTTGTAAAACAACACCTAAAAGTAGTTGCACAATTGTTGTATGAGAAATAAAAATATCATCTGAGCTTTGTGCTGTGCAGTGTTATACAATAAGAATAGTTTCACATTTAGAAATGTATTGTCAAGTAAAGATGCTTCTGAATTGTACTTTTTCTCAACTTTTTCTTTATATGTTTAATGCGTACCCTCGTAGTATTGTTACAAACGCTGATCAAAATAAAAAAAATATTTAAATAACACACTATTGCTCGTCTGGAGAAGTGAAAAAGGACTGCCGGCCCTGAGTTCAGTTTCAGCTGCTACTTCAAAACGTACATTGATACCTTTTCAGTCATTCGACTGCTGTCAATCCTATTAGTGACATTAGAAGATTGAATTAAGTTGCCCCTGACCAAGTCTAGTTCTGAAGTGTAATGATGCATGTAATGTCATTATGTGAAAGGATTAGTCATGTTAATTTGCCGTCTGAGTAAGACACATGCATTGTGTCACTATGTAATCCAGTGTGGAGGTCTTGGTGGCTGTAGAGAGAGATCCATGGTGAGTTGGGATGGCTCTCAGGCCCACCGGCACCACAAAGCTCTCTCATGGGAAGATGAAAGTTAATTAACTAAACCATCTACTGTTCACGCATGAATATGTGTCAAGGGCAGAGCAGTCCTAAGCAAGCAAGCAAGCTCAGCCATCCATCTCCAAGCACTTGAGGCCTGTATACCCTAATATTAGGCTCTGTAAAAATGTGAAATTATGAGAAGCCATATTTCAGAAGGCTCAAATTAAGCAAAACATGCATGCAGTACTTATAATGAAGTGTATCCACTGTCCATCCTACCCTCAAGTTACAGTAGGACAACCTTCTCTCACAGTATTTCTAGTGTCACTGCCAATCTGTTATTGTTCTGTCCTGTTTTTTAGTTTTCTGTGTGTTTTTTGTTGTTGTTGTTGTTGCCACGAGCCAAACAGATGTTGTTTTCCAGTTGGTTGCTTCTCCTACCAGCGCCTCTTTCCTCTCTGCCCCCAACAACCACGCCTCTCTCCTGGGCAACTTTCTGCCACAACCCCCCTTTTTCACATTTATGTATTAACTTAATTCCAATTATTGGTAACGATTATTACTCCCGAACCATATGTGTAGCCTAGAGATTTGTAGAGAATCTGGGTCTACTCTGCATTTAGAGCTAGTAAAATGTTCATCTCAAATTTGTCTGAAATGGGCGTAAATCAATTGAGCGTGTCTTTCACATCATTATAAATGAAACATGTGTTAGTTATACACATATCCTAGACAAACATGGGGTAATCCATTGTATACTGGACACATGATGCTGCATTAGTCAAGTAGACATTAGATACGAGGTTGTCCTGAGGCTATTCACTGTCAATACAGAACAGCAATGTATGTGTAATTATACGTAGTGATACTATATACAATAACAATCAGACCTCCATACAGTGCAGCATGCTATCTCAGTGACTAACAAGTGATTTTCACATTCATCCATATATCATGTAATTCCTACTTAAATTACGTTTTGATAGATGCTATTCATTCATTTACATACTGCAAATTCAAACAAAATCATAATGTACATTCGTAAATGTGTCTCAAAATTTGGCTTCCCTTGAGTCTGACATGATGAGAAACGTGTGATATATTTATATATACATCAAACAGAAAGAATTCGATGATTGATTTGCACCTAAAGTGTAAACACATTTGCATATATAAATGCTACTTTTGAAAAGATATATATGGTGTAAAGACATTTCAGAAGATTAAGCAGAATATGCAATAATAGCGTACACTAAACAATTTGAAAAATAAATCAGGGAAAGTAAGGCCACTTCTGAATAATTGCATTTCTCAGGTGTACGCTGCATACAGTAAATAACCGAGCTGGTATACCAAATCACCTCACTAGAGGGAGATAGCGGACTAGAGGAAATTGACTTGTTGGACTCATTGAATGAGCTACTGGATATGTTTTCTAGGACTGGAAAACCAACTGAAAGACACAGTCCTATCATAGTAGAGTGTCTAAACTTCAAATCAAAATGTGTTTCAGTACCTGATTATATATATTTTTTTCATCAGTGTAATAGTCTAAATGTTGTTTTTTCTTTTCGAACATATACTTGTATTTTCTTTCAAACATACTTTAGTGTACATAGAAACCACACAACAGCATAAAAACTATGATTAAAAATTCAGAAACAACAACACAATGACCTCTTATTTCAAAAGCTGATGAAGCTCAAAATATCCCAGCTCACTTCTGGGTCAACTTAAGGTTACTATGCCGGCTGTTATCAAATAGGAAGAACTGATAAGCAACCAGAGACATGAGACTTAATTAAACAAATCAAACATCTGCTTTTGAGTAGTGCAACAGTATACCTGCCTCCTAGGGTGCAAACAGTATTGTTGCATCCATCTGTGTTTTTTTTTTTGGGGGGGGGGTCTGGCCTCAACTTTAGTTGTGACCCCAGAATGTGTCTCATAAGTCACAACTAATTAATTAACGTGTGTTGTTCAGAGTGAGTTTAATTTCAACACAAACGCAACTTTGTTCTCTTCACAGGATTAGCTAGAACGGACAAACTATTCTCACCGCATATGTTCACTATGCAGTCTTCATATCATGTTGTGCTTCTTTGTCAGAGCTTTGTGGAATGCTGACAGGTACACCGACGTGGTTTTGTAGCGTTCCATCTGCGTCCCCCTCTATCCTTTCGTTTATCACTCTCTCCTTATCTCTCCTTTCGAGCACAACTTTCCAAAAAGTGGACCTAAGTGATTTTGAATGGCGCAGTGCATGACTAATGGTTGAAACATGTTAAAATCATTGCAGAAATGTCCTTGGGAAGACAAATGAATTTTCAGCAGAATAATTAACTTAATTAACAATTTGCATGCATATTCATCAGGGCCATTGAAGACTTTCCAGCCCAGCTTGATGAACGTTGCTGTGTAATAACCAGCTCATTTACATTCTGCCATCTACTGCCATTTGTGTGGATTACCAAAAAGGGAAAGTAAAGAATGCCTATAGGTGTGTGTGTGTGTGTGTGTGTGTATGTGTGTGTGTGTGTGTGAAGGGGGGGAGGAAGGTGATGGTCATGTGTTTGCACATTTTGTCTTTCCTCCCTACTATGTCACACTGAAAGCTTGATGAATTGATTTGACACGCAGGTATGCATGATACAATCCAGCCCATCTGCCAAGCATCCGCTTCTGAACACTCACCCTGCACATGCAGCACAAGTCTACAACAACAAACACACACACACACACACTAAAAAAAGACTGCACCTGACAAGTCCCATACCCTTGTCCCGTGAATGTGACCGGTACAGGGCCTGTGAGTGTGTGATGTGTCACGCCCATAACTCCTCGCACATCCCTCTCCCCCTATGGTGGGCAGTCCTTGGCACAGATCCTGAGTCGTAACTCTCCTGGGTTGCCAGACTGCGCCAGCCCCCATCCCCTCCCGTCTCTGCAGGGCAATCTTTAAAAGCAGCAAGGTGTGACGGCACAGACTGGCAGCTTGGCAACCGTGCCCGAGGACACCAGCACTCTGGCAGCTATGAAGGGGTATCGTCACATAGGCTCAGCACACTAATACCATACGTGTGTGTGTTTGTGAGAGAAAGAGAGAGAGTGTGTGTGTGTGTGTGTGTGTGTGTGTGTGTGTGTGTGTGTGTGTGTGTGTGTGTGTGTGTGTGTGAGGGTCTAACATCCCATGTGCTGTCAATGCCAAGCAAAGACAAAGGAATTCATTAGGACATACGATCATTTAAAAAATATATATTTTCAGGGATCATTTCAATAAAGACTTTATAGATTTGAGATTTAAACTTTATAGATTAGCTGTTTCTCCAGTTGTCTTGATTACACGTTCAACATGCAAAAAAAAATTTAAACAAATGTATATTCAAGTAATGTGCAGAAATGTTAATTGCTTGTATTAACAACATTTCACTCTTTATTATTGCATGCCTGTACTCCAGTTCTGCAGTCCTTGTGCCTTGTTACTAGAAAGTACATCTTGTTTACTGACTTGTCAAGAGAAACGCTACACCAGCAATAACACACACCAAGCACCACTAGAAAATAAAGAGAGACAAAATGATTTACACCTTCTGAAGTCAATATGGTGTAATTCCTCAAGATTTTGTGAAGAGCAATTATCACGTTGATGAGCCAATCCTCAGTTAAAAACACTTGGAGAAAAGAAAAAAATAAGCATTTCACCTGACACACATGAACCTTGTGATATTTGCATACTTTCCTTGCAGCTACGCTTCTCCTACGCTTTTTCATGCAGGGTTAGGTGTGACACTTGCAGTTTTTCTCATACCCAGACGTGTGAAAGTGAATTGCGAGAGTTATTAGCTTGTCTTGTTCAAGTGTGTTTTGACAGGAACTTGCAATGGAACTACCGAACTGGTATTTGACATACTTGACATTTGTCAGTTTTGACAATTCGTTTGTATTTACTGGTGTAGCATAACACTACAGATAAGCATTGGCAAATCAACTCAAGGCACTCGTGTTAAAAGATCATGGACAAGCCTTCAATGGCTCCAACTGAAATCATTATTTTCCTCCGTATTCCCTCTAATCTTCTACAATTTCACACTTCCACTGAAGCAAGACCAACAGAGAACAACTGTTGTGGGCCATTAAACTGACCTTCATGGAGGCCATGAAAAAAAAATGTCGACGACAAAACAATAGTTTGCTGTTCTCTCCTCATGAACACATGAGAAAAAAAGTCTTCGACAATAACGTGCCGTTTGAACTTCAAGGGTTCGTGTATAGCACAGTAATCTTTTGATGGATAAATCAACATGGGAAGCTGTACACTCACTCACTGAGCCCTTCAGCGTACCGCATGTAGCATTGATGCTAGAATAAAGCGGTTTCTTATGCCACCCATGGCTAAGAGTGTATGTGAACATGAAAGGTTTAAGCTATGCAGGCTGGAAGCTCCCTCTTTATGTAAGAAACATAGACCTTCTCCCCCTGGTCTCCATAATAATCTATGTGTGTGTGTGACTATGTGTGAGGGTATGTAATTGGTTAGGGCTTCATAGCTGTGCTAGTATTTGTTTTCCCATTCATTATTGTTAGCATCAGTGGTTTGACCGCTGGCGAGGAAACTGAAAAAAGCCAAGCTCATCAGTGACAGACACATTGAATTTAAAAGTCTGTTTTAGTTCAACCTTCTACTAAAATCCAGCATCTAAACCCATTTTAAACTCCTCAAAGACTTATGTGTGCGCACCTGCGCGTGCACGAACATGTATTTAAGTGTGTGTGCGCACGTGCGGGCGCGTGTGTTCGTGTCACCCTTCTCCCGAGGAGAGGCGCGTGTGGCTCCGTATCGTTTGATGGAAAAGTTCTGAAGAAAGTCCCAAAGCCTCCGAGGAATTTGATTACCTCCATCCATTATCTGCACAGTGAGCGATCGCGAGGCTCGCCATCTGTCTTCCGTTTCATTTGCATCGTCAACACCTGCCCTGCCTGTTTATGCCTTCACTTTTTATAAGCAGCCTTTCAAAGCACGGGGAAATGCAGACTTATTCTAAGTACATTAATTTGTAGTTTCAAAGAACCTAGTGAAAAGCAACAACTTGGAATGGTTCATGTGTAATAGAACTTTTATAGGGAGAAAATAAAATCCCTTTCATAATAGCATTTAGAGTAATGACAATATTTTGGGAAAGGACAATAGATTGATGAATAGATAGATCGTGAGAGACAGACAGATGGATAGGGAGCCAGCTAGCAAATCGGACAGATGGACGGACGTAGACAGATAGACAGACAGATAGACAGACAGACAGACAGACAGACAGACAGACAGCTAGATAGATAGATAGATAGATAGATAGAAAGATAGAAAGACGGATAGACTCCTGTTTGTTCCACTGCCCCCCTCCCTGTTTCCCCAGGTGGTAGCGGTGGCTGCGGGGCCCATTAGCAGCAGAATTTCTGCCTCCAGCAGGCCGTGCGTGTCCCCTGTGACACATTTTTGGATCGGCACCAAGATTCTCCCCCTGAGTAGACAGCTCACTTCCCTCCCATGTCTGCAGTAGGGAGGTGGGGGAGGGAGGGAGAGGGAGAGACAGGGGAGGATGAGGCCCCCAGACCAGCACCAGTCCCACAGGAACAGGCGGAGGCTGGTGGAGCTAGGCCGGGACAGATTGGCAGTGATGCAGTATGAGGTGGAATATTAACAAGGAGAAGGTTTCAGAATTGAAATGTTGTTAACGGTGGGAGAAAATACTGGGTGTGTGTTGATGGCGAGGTGTGTGTGCATGTTGATGGGGATGTGTGTGGTGCATGGTGATGTGTGTTGATGGCGAGGTGTGTGTGGTGCATGGTGATGTGTGTTGATGGCGAGGTGTGTGTGGTGCATGGTGATGTGTGTTGATGGCGAGGTGTTTGTGTGTGTGTTGATGGGGATATGTGTGTTGCATGGTGATGTGTGTGTGTTGATGGCGATGTGTGTGTGTGTTGATGGTGATGTGTGTGTGGTGCGTGGTGCCTGAGAGGAAATGGCTACACACAGGCCAGCTTGTGTTCATCTTCATGGATCTGCACATCACAATGTCTACGAATTAAAAGATTTTTAACAACTGACTACACATGTATACAGTTAACATGGAAGACGCTGAACTCATGAAATAAATTCCAGCTCTCACATTAATGCTGGTTCCTTTTCATTCTGATCTCAGTTAGACAAAATGCCGCTGAGTGCACAGCCTTGTAACACAGGAGGGAAAAAGCACAGACTCACTCCGGCGCATGCGCACCAGTCCCTGCAGGCTGGCAGATGCTCGGAGGCCGAGGTGGTGCAGTGGTAGATAGGTGAAAGCACGGGAGCGACTGTGCCCACTAACATCACCTCTGTGTCTCCCTTGAAATAGAGTGTTGCTGGGGTGTCAGAGGATCACACTCCTGTACGCTCCCCACCTGCTCCAGCAAAACCCTGAACGCTCAGCTCCTCTACGCGCAGAAACACACCACATGCCCTGCATGCTCACACACTCTCTCTCACACACAGACTCGCACACTGCAAGACAAAGAAAGTGAAGAAAAAAGGTGATAAAGCAACAGATGCTTGGCTCATCTTGAACACATTCAGTTCACTAAAATAAAATAGTTTTCCTGTGACTTTATAAAGTAATACCATGTTATCAAAGTTACAAAACAAATCCACCTTTCAGTCACAATGAACACCTCTTCACTCCAGTCAGACACCACATATCCTTGGGCACTTGCACTAAGGAAATGCTCTAAACCAGTCATAATACCAAGATTTATTTAGTCTTCCCTTCCTCATCTTTCCTTCAGGCCAACAGATGCCATACTTCTCTTCCCTCCATCACTTGTCCCTCTCCTCTTTTCTCTAACCTCTACATGCCAAGTTCAGAACCCCCCCCCACCAACCCCCCCCCCCCCCCCAAAAGTTGGTATCGGAACCAAAAAGTTGGTTGCCAGAATGACTGATACCCAATCTGAAATGCTAATGAGATGTTGGCCGGTGGTACGGTGTCAGGCTGGTCCTCCTCCGTGGCGCGAATCACCTACACACCCGATCTCTCTCGCGCTCTCTGTGTGTCTGTCTGTCTCTCTCTCGTGAGCGTTTTTCCGAGGGGGGCTCAGCTCCTTAAATCCGACTAATTAAAACACCAAATCCCCCTGCTTCCCTCGCGCCTTCCTCGCGCCTCCCTCCCACAGCCCCCTCCCAACACTCGCATCATTCCGCAGGAGAAATGATTATTGGGACTTTAATGGGGATCGTTTTCCCAGGCTGGGCCATCTGGGCTCTGGGAATCTAGGCTTTACTTGTGTATAGTGAACGTGGCCGGAAGGACCTTCTCAACAGCGCTAGTAATTTACTTCAGTGTTGAAGACAACTACATTTATTTATCCATTGGAGTTTATCTTTTTGGTTTACACAATGCACACGGACATATTTAATTTTCCCAAGCTGTGATGTTTCTTCTTCTAAAATAATTAACATACCCCCCTCCCCCCCCCCCTCTCTTTTCGACAACACTCACATAAGCCTACACACTCTTACACACCAGCATCTTTCCAATCCTCTCCCTCACCTCCCACTCCTACACAGCAATGGGCCATATGCTCCCTCACACTCCCGTTCGGTCTAACGAGCTGCACGAGAGAGAAGGAGCACGTGTACACGTTTGACCCCGTGCTAAACTGCACACAGCACCCGCATGGCAGTGTGGCATCGCTCCTCCTCAGCCTTCACACACGTACACACACAATTGGAGTCTCAAGGGAGCTTTAAACGCCCACAAGCTAACAACACTAGCCTGCCCCTCCCTCCCGTCCCCCCCACCGCCACCACATACTGGCAGGCAGCGTAAGACTGCCAATGAGGGGAGGGGGTAAGAGAATGACAGATAGTGGGAGTACAGAGTCCATGGGGGGCCGCAAAGATCCTCACTAGATACACTTAACTTCACGAGGAAGAAAACTGACTGGTCAAAAAGAAATCTTTGTGGACTATTTTGGACTTCATTTCTCTCTCTCTCTCTCTCTCTCTCTCTCTGTCTCTCTCTCTCTCTCTACCTGTCTGTCTGTCTGTCTCCCTCTCTCTGTCTCTCTGACTGTCTCTCTCTCTCTCTCTCTCTCTCTCTCTGTCTGTCTGTCGCTCTCTCTCTCTGTCTGTCTGTCTGTCTGTCTGTCTGTCTGTCTGTCTGTCTGTCTGTCTCTCTCTCTCTCTCTCTCTCTCTCTCTCTCTCTCTCTCTGTGTGTGTGTGTGTCTCTCTCTGTCTCTCTCTCGTGTAGACCAACGTATAAAGTCTGAAAGTCTAACTTTATTTAAAGTTGCTACTCTTGCAACTTCAGACAAGGCTACTCTTGATAGTGTCAAAATTATTTTTTTTACAATATCACCCATTTTGACCAAAGTTCTCACCCCTTCATTCAAATCAGATTTTTTTCATGAATATAATTGCACCTATTTTTAGGATTCTCTGCTCCAGTTTATGTGTGCTATTGTTTTTTTTTACATCAGACTTCAGCTGTTGAAGCATATTGTATCAGTTGTGTGTCTCGTGACCTGCAAAAAGTAGTCACCAAGATAATTTGGTTAATTGAGAGAAACACTGTAGATTTTATTCTAGACGCATTTCTTCCTAACCAACAAGACCAATCTCGAGGGATGTGTTGTCTCGCTCTCTCCCTCTCTCCTGTTGATGGGGAACATGAGGAGAAGGACCGACAGGCTGTCTCGTGCTGGCAAACATCCAGCTTCCTCCCGCCAGATCGCCTCGCGCGTCTGCTTGTCGTCGCGTGTCATTCATCAAGTCAAATGTAACTATTTTAAAACATATAAAAATGTTTTCTGCTGATGCTGTTTATTTCGTCTTGACATTAACTGGGTATAGGCCTGCGTAAATAAAGTTTCAGGAAATGTAAGTTTATCGAAGTCGTTGGTGACATGGGCTATAGTCTGTGACTCTTTCCACGTGCTGTAAAATTTGTAAATAGTTATTGACACAAAATCAGGTTGACAGTTTTGTTATCTTGAAAAAGGTTTGAATACCCTAAGATGTTATGCTTCGTGTAAACTAATACGTGATGAAGAAAGGATCGTTTCTTTACCAGCTGAGGACATGTTGAATTTGAAAATTAATCACTCTAGATGTTTAGCATGTTTTCAGTGTATTGGCACACATATAAAAATATATATTTTTAATGTATTTTAAAGAAAAAACGCATCAACGAATTTAAACGTGTGAATGACAATAATGAACCTATAAACAATGTTATTCAAAAGAACAGCTTGAGTGTGTCATTGTATGTGTGGGTTTGTGTGAGTGAATGACAGAGAAACAGAGAGGAAGAGGGGAGAAAACTGACAATAATATGAAACTGACAATAATTGACTGGCAATAATTTATCTTATGTGACGTTACAAAAACAGATTAATTTAAATCATATTAATCACATAATCACTAATAATGTGCAGAAATACGTTTAGTGCATTACAGTTATGTCCAATGACAAGTCTTCAAGTTTTCACACTGGGACAACAAACTGTTACTGTACACAGCCAAGCCAGGAAAACATTCATGCCTTTGCATAACAGGTGATGTCTCTGCCAATTCAATAAAATTAAGGCTCTTCGATTCTCCATACTTTTCTATAGACAATATGAGGATCAGACAGTTCCTCACTCTTAAGTAGAAATATCATTATGATTCTCATGTGTCAGTTTAATGGAAGGCCTAATAGGCTGATGCAAGTCAGAATGCATGGAATTTATTTAAGTTTTACGCAGCCGAAAGAATTACATTATTAACACAATATTCACACGGATAAAGATCAAAACGAACCAATAACAATCTGCTCATAAATTCGTATACATAATTCGTTTACAATCAACTTGAAACTTTATACACGAGTGTTTCACGTTGCATTTTTTCTGCATTTTTTTTCTTATTACACTTGAACATCTTTACAAACTTGCTCTTTTTTTACCTGCATGGCTCAAAAGTTATGGCACGGATAAAACCAATGTAACATTTATTTGGGAAATGTCGACTTGTTCTGCAATGTTGGTCAATTTACCTTAATAATGTAATTATGTCTCCAGCCTATTGACCTGCGCAATTAATTAGGAAGGCTAATATGTCAAGGAATGAGAGATTGCATTTTGCTGAGTTGCATAGCTGAATTTTTTAATGTTATTGCTAAGAAGTTAATGTCTTCACTGCAATCAAAATGGCTACAAATAAATACAAATTTCCCTGATGAGTTGTGTAGCCTTTAGTTTAAATATTCACAAAGTAACGTTTTCATTTAATTGTTTAGGCCAACTTATAGGTCAATGATTATAACAGACTAAAGTAAAAAAAAATAATGATAATTAAAGCATACGTGTAAAAAAAAAACAGTGTACAGTATCGAGGTCAATAAATATAACAAAAAAACGTTCAGATCAGTAAGGTTGGGTGCAACAAATTCATGTTCTAATTCGTTAGGCCCATTAGAGGAGAACTGCATCCTTCATGTCCCACTAATTGTGGTAGGATCCGTTCATGTCGCTCTGTGTTTGGTAGGGTTGACTGCGTAGATGCAAGTCATATGGGAAACGACCCTCCGGGGACCCTCTGTACAGGGGAGTCTGCCCGAGAGACCCCCCCCGCCCGGGCACCGCGCAGCACCGCACACCGTAGTGGCTGTTCTTCCCATACTCTGGGGCTTCGTCGTGCTTGAGGGAAAAGATCCCGTTGAAGTTCATAGGAGGGCTGAGCTGACCGTCGAAGTGAGGACTGCCACTCCCGGGAGAAGGGTGTTCGTAGTAGGAAGGCTCGTAAGCAGCACCGTAGTTGTAGTGTCTAAAGGGCTTGGAGGTGTCCAGTGTGCTGCTGCTGCTGTGGCCAACCGGTGTGCTCACATCAGAGCCTGGGTACGGGTATATGGTGTCGTAAGGCGGCCGGGCAGAAAACATGACATCCCCATTGGGATCTGTGAGGAAATTTCTGGCGTTCAGCTGCAGACAGCCGGCCACCAAGTTTGTGGTGGGTTGGGATAATCCTTTGCACAAGGTTTGCACAAAGGAGAGCAGATCCGGTTTCTTCCCCGCGTTCAGAGTCTCTGATAAGGCCCAGATGTAATTCTTCGCGAGTCGAAGTGTCTCTATTTTGGACAATTTTTGAGTTTTAGAGTAACAAGGCACGACCTTGCGCAAGCTCTCCAGGGCGTCATTCAGCCCGTGCATCCGGCTGCGTTCCCGCGCATTGGCTTCCTGGCGTCGAACTTTGACCCTTTCGTTCCTCACTTTAGTTTTCTTTTTACGCGGCCCTCTTTTTTTTGGAAGGTCGTTTTCATTCTGGTCGTCCTCTCGGTCATCTTCCTCCCTATCTGAAATGTCATCGTCTTCATCTCGAGTTTCCGAATTGGACATTTCATCGAAGTGTTGCCGGGTGGGCTCGCGCTCGAGGTTCATAGGGAAGCTCTCGCGAGGATAATTTGCACCGAACCTGGGCTCACACATCATATCTTGTTCTTCGAGCGGTAAAGTCAACATCCTGGAAAACAACACAAAGCAGGAACAAAACGGTGACATGCGTTGTTACTCTAAATATTGTTAGTTAATTAACCTGTGACAGACGCCCCTCGCCCCCCTTCAAGTAAAGGACAATTCTACCCCATGCTGTGAAATTACTTGGATCAAGAAATGCTCAAATGCTTATGATAAACATCGAGAAATGTTCAATGAAAATTCATAGCATATACAAAAACATGCATTTGGGATCATGATAAGCGACACTAACAATGCCATAGAAAAGGTATTGCTCACCTGAAATCTGTTAGCGTGCAGCATGCATGTTCCACAATATCCTTTTGCACCAAAGTCTTTTTTTCTCCCAGCCAACGAAATAAATGAAATATACCTTATATAAGCTTCTCACTTTACTGTCCCTCTTTCTGTTTTCGTGCTCCTCTTCCACACTCTTTCTCTCTCTCTCTCTCTCTCTCTCTTTGAGAAATGACACTCATGCCCACTGCCAGAGCGGGTACCCATGCCATCTGCCGCTGACGTCTTGTGGCAGCGCTGGTCACGTGGTCGCTGTCCCTCGAGACCTCCATTCCTCACTGATCATCTGGCATCTCTTGTAATGGGCACCGGGAGCCCCACGTTTACCGTCAAAAACCCAGACTAAGGATGGATAACCGCTAATATCAGCCTTGTCAGACAATTGAGTCTATTTGAGTCAAGGAGTTTCTCCGTTCAATTGAATATATTGACTTGGTTCATTTTTTTACATGCCACACATTCAGGATTTTCTTGGTGGATTTCTGTAAGTGTGAGTATTTGTGTGTGTGTGTGTGTGTGTGTGTCTGAACTGTGTGTGTAATAAAGAGACATGACAGGGAAAGAGAAAGGGCATTTAGAACAACGTATCAGATGTAGCCTATTATGAGTTCTGCAATAGATTCCCTGTATTGCTTATTATTATCATATTAAAGAATAAACGGCAGCAACCAGGGAGCATTCTGGGGGTTGTTGAGTTGCAGCTCCTATAGTGTTGGTGGCTCCAGTACCTCTGCACACATTAAATACACCCCATGGAGAGGGCTCAATGGCACATGGCCAAATCTACACAGGGGCACAGCTGGTTGTGGATATGGGTATATGCACTCTTCAGTCAGGCTGCTCAAGCACACACACACACACACACACTACACACAAATATGTATGAGAATGACCTTGTCGCAAAGAATGTGATAAGAATGCATAATCAATTTCCAAATCCTGGGCACTACTGTACGACTCTAATATCAAGTATAAATGCTTGACTCTTACTTATTAATTGGTGCTGTAATTACAGTGCCCAGTCCTTGTCCCTGCTTCAATTTGACGAAGAGTCGACTGCTTTAAAACAATGACAGAATGCATAATGTGAAATCACCTTCATTTAATACTTGTGTGTTACAGCCTGAGCTGTGAAGAGTACATTCTGTCATACACAGACTCAGACACACACACACACACACACACACACACATAAAGGCCTTCTCCTTCATCACTGCCTGCCCCCCAAAATGCCTCAGCTGGCGTTCTGAGCGTTCTGGTCCAGCACACACGCGCGCATCTGATGAGTCAAACTCCCAATCTCAGACTAATCAGTTGACTGCACTAATTGCAAATGCAAATATGCAAATTTATATTAATTAATTACAGCACTAATTAGTTCTCTTGTCTTTTCAGGTAATAAATCATGGTGTGGTTGAGAAAGAAAGGGAGAGAGAGAGAGAGAGAGAGAGAGATGTCACGCATTTTCCAGCTAGAATCTGTCTATGAATCCTCTGATTTAATCCATACTGAACTTTGTGTAAAGGTGTAAGAATCTTGACAACCGTGAAAGCAGCGCCTTCAACAGTGTTTCTTAAGGGTTTTGATGCACTTCACCGTGTCATTCAGGAAACACTGAATGCTTCTTCAAAAGGTAAGTGGATTCCAAATTCATCAGAAATGTTCAACTGCTCTTTAAATAGCTGTGGCACATACTGCACTTTTGAGGAACGGCTAACACAGGTAACACGTGGTCCCATTTGAAATGGAACCTTGCTGACACTTCTTACCTGTCTGTTGTTTTAATCATCACATTATCAGCTTTTTAAGAAGGTGAGACAAGGAGAAGTGCAAATGAAGTTGTTAAGGTTCTCACGCTGCTGTTGATGCAGGAAGTTCTAGAGCGATTTAGCCGATCAAGTGTTACACTACAGCTACTGAACAGCTGAGCAAAGCTATGGGGTAGCCTAGTAGATTTGAAGTATACATGGCTGATTGCAGGTACACGTTGCAACGTGAATTGTTTTAGCCTTACATGGATGAAACTAAATGCAATGCAGCCTATGAAAGCGTTCTAAATGAATTCCGGTGAAAATTGTTTGTAGAGCAGGACGAATCTTACCACCCATCCACTCGTGGTGCTTGGTCCACCTCAACAACCAGTTTCAACGCGCATGCACAAGCAGTTAAGGGCAGCAGCGCCTCCTGATGGCGAGGCAGCATTCAGAGGCTGGGCTGAGGAGGCCGGCTGGTTTGATGATAAGAGGCTATGTCTTGGAGTGGTGTCCTCCCCCAGCTGTGCTGTTCTAGCCAATTAGAAACCCCATATGCTACCTTGGCCTCTCAGCTGCAAGATGCCCCATCTCCTACGACACAGGTGGGTCTGGAGGAGGTGGGCCTGGAGGAGGTGGGCCTGGAGGAGGTGGGCCAGGAGGAGGTGGGCCTGGAGGAGGTGGGCCAGGAGGAGGTGGGCCTGGAGGAGGTGGGCCTGGAGGAGGTGGGCCAGGAGGAGGTGGGCCTGGAGGAGGCGGGAAAGGGAGGTGTGTCTGTGTGCGCGTGCACAGGTTTGCATTTAGGATAGTTGGTACCAACGTTCCTGTTCTAAGTCCTTAGGGAACAGCTTAACCACCAGCTCTCCAGTTTAAGTGGCTGGCAGTGCGAGGTGATAGCTTTGATAGCTGGCAACACTTGTAATAAAAATTAGGCTTTTTCCCCGAGCCAAAATACCAAATCCAAAGGTAGAAATTTCTTCAGAAATGATTGTTGATCAGACTCATTGACATCTCACGAACGATGCCAACTAAATGTAATTAAATAAAAAATAAGCAGGTATGCAGGTGGGTGGCAGCGATGTGTTAATTGTATTAAATTATGTATACATGAATAATGGATATGTTTTTGAAAAACATAAAATATTGTTTTAAGTTTAGTTTAGTTTAGACTGAAGCCGAGAGATGGGAGTTCTCTGTTGCTTTGCTTCAGGCAAGCCGAGCTGTTCTGGAACAGCTAAAAGGCTGTGGCAATCTGTTACCAACGAAAATACCTCACTACAATATCCAGCGATTATTATCAGATAGTATCAGATACCATCATTTCACTGTAAAAATCACAGCTTTCAATTTAATATAGCATTGTGGGGCGGATGTAAACATGTGCATTTTAATGATATTATTCTAACACACGTGAATAAATCATTTGAGGCGAGGATGGGGGGTTTAAGTGACAAATTGGAACTTTGAATGAAGCAAATTATGTAATCTTTCATCGGCATAGGATTATTTTATTGATAATAATAGCCTAAAAAGAAAATATAGGCCTCCATAGGCCAACAATTTCTTTCTTCTCAAATTTGTGTTAAATTCTAGCTCTGTATTTTTTTTCTTCATATCTTCAAAATGTATTAAAACATGAACGTATAATAATGCTGTAGGCTATATTTGCATTTGGACAAATTGGCTTCCAGGTTCTATGACCAGCTCAAAACCAGGATAGCCCAGGGCTATAGACTGACATTCTGCTGTAAGATCAAGATCAGGCCTCCTCCTGTTCAACAATAGACAGCAGGCACAAACGTCAAAGCCACACATCATATCCGGGTGGTATCAAGAGCTCCGCAATTAAATAGTTTCTAAGCAGGTTGGGAGGAAGGCAATAAATCAACAGCAATAAGTTTCCTAAAGACTCATAAATCTGACATACCAACAGTGTAAATACTGTAAAAATTATACATCTGTATATTTGTAATACCAAAATACTGTTATACCCTGTACATACTCACTGTATATAACTTCTGGTTGGATGCTAACTGCATTTCGTTACCCTGTACTTGTACGCGTGTGTAATGACAATAAAGTTGAATCTAATCTAATCTTTTTGAAGCGTACTCCTGACTACGTTTTAAACCGTTCATATCTCACCCTTCAACCTCTTCGCTTTCTCTCTCTTCTCCATGTCTCTTGCAGGGACCTCCAGCCTGTTTTCTGTCTTGTGTGCGGTGTCATGCTTGACATGAAGGGCAGAAGTGACTCACCTTCACCTGCTGTGCATCCAGGGTCTCCAAACCAGCAGGTGCCACCAAGTCCCCGTGGCTCCACACAGATGAGCAGAAGGACGGGGAGGCTCATGTCATCAGTTGACTCGTTTCACCCACCTTTGCCTATGAAAATACAGAAAGTTATGTTTTTGAGAGAAAGGGATTGTTCATGCTGGATTTTGTCTGTTGTGTACAGATTTACAGTGCGTGTTGTTTCTGCTCTCTAACATTCTGTTCCATCTTCTCCACACGTTCAGGTTCCGGGAGTTTCAGAGACGTGACAGAGGATAACTGTGGTGGGTGAGGGCTTCCTTGTTAAAAACAATTCCTTGTACAATCATACAGTGTGTGTCTATTTTCACTGACCATCCATGTTAAAAAGTGATCACAAACCCCTTAAAACAAAGAGTTACCCTGCCAAAAAGCAACAGATTCACACAAAAAATAACAGCAGTGCCCCAACATCACAGGAGAGGATCGGTAGAGCTCGTCACCAGAAGGCCATAGGTGACGAGCTCGCAGTCTAACGTCGTCATATGTGCCTCGACCTTGTCCGTCTGCTTCTTGCCATTCTGCTGGCAGTCTGCCCCCCCCTCCACCTCCACAGCACAGAGGAGCCTACATTTGCCAGGCGACCCTCCCCCCTCTGACAGAGCTCCAGGACGCAGGGATCAGCGCAGCAGCCAAAAGAAAAGATCTCATCCCATCTGAGGGCTGGTCACCAGTCAAGACTGGGGATCCAGGGAATCTGGGCTCTTTAGAATTTGGGCAGTTTCCCAGGTTTGCTGTGAGAGTACCACCGCAATCCAATTCAGGGCCATGTGATCATTTACAGGCCCTTCAGGGATGCGAAGGTTTAATTGCTATCAGGAATATGCATAATACTGTGTGTGTACAGGACTGTGCCCAGAGCGTTAACCAAAGAACTGAAAAAAAAGAAAGAAATAAGAAATAACTAAAAGAAAATGCTTATCAAAGACTTTCTCACCAATGCATTTTTATTCTGCTGCATAAACATACAGTTGTGGTCAAAAGTTTACATACACTAGTGAAGATCATGTATGCCATGGCAATATAGGGTTTTCAATAAACTCTACAACTCTTATTTTTCTGTGATGGAATGATAAGGAGCACATATTTCTTTGTCACAAAAAACATTCATGAAAATTTTTTCTTTTATGAATTTATTATGGGTCTTTTGAAAATGTGACAAAATCTGCTGGGTCAAAAATATACATACAGCAATGTTAATATTTGGTTAAATGTCCCTTGGCCATTTTCACCTCAATTAGGCGCTTTCGGTAGACATCCACAAGCTTCTGGCAAGCTTCTGGTTGAATCTTTGACCACTCCTCCTGACAGAATCGGTGCAGTTCAACTAAATTTGTTGGTTTTCTGAGTCGGACTTGTCTCTTCAGCACAGTCCACATATTCTCTATGGGGTTTAAGTCAGGACTTTGGGAAGGCCACTCTAAGACCTTAATTCTAGCTTGATTTAGCCATTCCTTCACCACTTTTGATGTATGTTTGGGGTCATTGTCCTGTTGGAACACCCAACTACGTCCAAGACCCAACTTTCTGGCTGATGATTTTAGGTTTTCCTGCAGAATTTGGAGGTAGTCTTCCTTCTTCATTATTCCATTTACTTTCTGTAAAGCACCAGTTCCACTGCCAGCAAAACAGGCCCACAGCATAATACTACCACCACCATGTTTGACGGTAGGTATGGTGTTCTTGGGGTGAAAGGCCTCACCTTTTCTCCTCCAAACATATTTCTGGTCATTGTGGCCAAAAAGCTCAATTTTAGTTTCGTCTGACCACAGAACTTTCCTCCAGAAGGCCTTGTCTTTGTCCATGTGATCAGCAGCAAACTTCAGTCGAGCCGTAAGGTGCCGCTTCTGGAGTAATGGCTTCCTTCTTGCACGGCAGCCTCTCAGCCCATGGCGATGTAGAACACGCTTGACTGTGGACACTGACACATGTGTTCCAGCAGCCTCCAACTCATTGCAGACTTGCTTTTTGGTGGTTCTTGGTTGACTCTTGACCAACCTGACCAATTTTCTCTCAGCAGCAAGTGATAGCTTGCGTTTTCTTCCTGATCGTGGCAATGATACAACTGTGCCATGCACTTTATACTTACAAACAATTGTTTGCACAGTTGATCTTGGGACCTGCAACTGCTTTGAAATGGCTCCAAGGGACTTTCCTGACTTGTTCAAGTCAGTGATGCGCTTTTTCAGATCCGTGCTGAGCTCCTTAGACTTTCCCATTGTAGTATTTCTGGCTGAGTCTAGTGAATGTGTCAAACAAGCCCTATTTACATGGACTGAAAGAAGTCACCAGCTGGAGTCAATCATAATCACTCGTAAGAAGTTAGGAGGCCATGCCAAAAAGCAAATTGGATTGAAACAACTTTTTCTACATCACCAAATTGGTAATTCAAGGTGCTGTATGTATATTTTTGACCCAGAAGATTTTGACACATTTTCAAAAGACCCATAATAAATTCGTAAAAGGACCATTTTTCATGAATGTTTTCTGTGACAAAGAAATATGTGCTCCTTATCATTCCATCACAGAAAAATAAGAGTTGTAGAGTTTATTGAAAACCCTATATTGCCATGGCATACATGATCTTCACTAGTGTATGTAAACTTTTGACCACAACTGTAGATGCCAAAAAATAGTTATGACATTATTCATGTCACAAGCCCTGGGTGCCCAAGACATACATTTGTGGAACAAAATTAGAGTGTGAGAATGTTGAGAAAGGCTTTGATTAGTGTTTTTTTTGTAGCTACACATGCATGTATGCCTATGTTAACAATGTAAAAAAAAAAAAAGGTGACCAGATGCACAAGTGGAAATTTAAACCACTCGTTTAATCTCATAGGTCGTTGAATAGTTTGGTGAGAATGAGCCCAGCACTCACCAACAGGTGCAGCCATTTTCTTTTTGATAGCGCAAAGTAAACTGATTAAGTGGCCGACAGCAGAGTAGCAGGCAGTTCCACACAGTGGCTCTGTAATTGAATTAGGTGGGAGAGCACTCAGGGAGACAGGTAATGAAGGGACAGGTCAGGGGGACACTAGAACACATTCATCTGAGCTCTGGATCTCTGCCCAAGACCATAACCAGAGAGGAGGTCAACCCCCTTTCTCCTCAACACACACACATGTGCATGCACACACACACACACACACACACACACACACACATACACACACACACCACACTACACATACACACCACACACATTGTGCACGCATGCACAAACACAGACACTAGGCACACACACCACACACACACGTGCACACATGCACAAACACACACAGACACTAGACACACACCACACACACGTGCAGGCATGCACAAACACAAACACACACACACACACACTACACACACACGTGCACGCATGCACAAACACAAACACACACACACACACACACACACACACACACACACTACACACACACACACGTGTGCCCAAACAAGCACACACACATCTCTTCATATTTCAGCAGATTATTCACCTGAAGAAGTACAGGTACAAGGAACAACCTCAGCAGACAAGTATGTCAGTTAAAACAACATCATACTACCGCTAACATACAATACTAGAAAGTCGCACATTAAGTCAGTGAGTGTATCCATTTACTCTTTCTTAATAAATGAGATAATTTAAGATAATCGGCAATTCCCACCAGACTACACTAAGAACTTAATAGTTCACTGGCGTTCCATGTTTCAGTGAAAAATGAAAGGTAAAAAAATGCTTCTTAGTGCTCTTTGTAGCATTTAGATGCATGCTTGCAGGCCCCGGGCTGACTATGGATGCTTTATTGAGGGGGATTTAATAGGAGATTTCTGCTAAAGGAGAAATTGTGAGGCTATGGGCACATAGGAACAGCTGTCGTGTAATTGAATTAACGTTCGCCTTCTGCCTAGACTGGTGTTGTGTTGGGAATGGATCGACAACCTCTGCTAATTCCATCAGATCTGCTTATGAATATGCATGTTTGGCATAAACAGGTTTAGCGTGTCCAGTATATGTGGATGTGCTTATTGCTGAGCTATATGAGGGATGTTGTGCAGTAAAACACTGCTTACATTTGAAGTCTACGTATTTGCATGTGTGTGTGTGTGTGTGTGTGTGTGTGTGTGTGTGTTTCGAAAGTCTGTAACTGAAGAAGTCTTTACTATAATTAAGTTACAGTGACACCTAGTGGTGAACTTCCCGCACGTCAAGTAAAAAAAAAGGAACATAAACTAACATTTTGGCCACCGGTTTCAAAATATTCACCATAACGTCCTCGGCAGTTTTAACTGCTGAACAATAGTTCAAATCTGGTTTCATTATATTCTTCATACTCACACTGTGAGATTATTCATCTGTGTCACAGTATCCTTCAAAGGTGGAGTTTTCTTAAATCTCTCAAAGATGTTTCTTAAATGAAGACAGCCACGCGTGATCTGAGCCCTTTGACCTCATGTTTATTGATACGGCTGTGCAGTCACGTGCAGTCACGTGGCATGGTGGCACACAGGGCCGCTCGGCCGGCATGGAAAAGAACACACACACTTTTTTATTTCTTGCTCACACACACACACATGCACACTCTCTCTTATTCTCTCAAACACCCGATCTCTCTTCCTCACACATACGCAATCACACATTCTGTCTCTTTCTCTTCGTCTCTCACCACACACACGACAGAAAGTCACAGTGAGGAGATCAGAAATGCACAAAAGTGTCTGTGGTTTTAGATTTTCCTACCCTTAATGACTAAAACACTAAGATATCGGCCATACAGAGTTGATATGATTAAATGAAGAAACTGAGATTTTATACGCAACAACGGACTGTCTCAGTAATAATAACTTTTACAAATGTCTGTACAAGTCAGTCATAAATACAAGATTAAGATTACATAAAGCAGAGAGGCCACCTTAAAATTTGTTTTGACTTTTACAACATAACCTGCAACACTAAGAGCAAAGATGTAGACTACCCTGGTTCCTGGAACAGTGCAGGTTGCTTTATCATATAACTGTTATGACATCTTCAGGATTCTAACGTTTTTTTAGGAGAATTTCATACATACAGAAAAAAAGAGATATAGATTAATATATACTTTTTCCTTCAATATGTCATCAACCAATTTCAAGCCATCATGATAGAGTTAGATTACTACATATGTACTTGTATAAAACATTTAGCAATAATGTTTTCTAGTTTTACACACTGGGACACTTCAATGGAAGTGTGATGATTAGAACACAGTCTGAACATGTCTTATACAATCATACAAGTAATAGGATCAAACTAAAGATGTGGCAGAACAAAATCAGAAGGGCTTTCAAACAGAAAACGTAGATGATATATACAAGGGACGGGTGAATTGTAACCACATTTACTGAGCTAACTATGTACAAATGAGAGTTTCAGTTGATAAACAGTTGGTGATAATGTGTTTACTTTAGCGACAGAAGCTTTGGAAATGGATGGAAGAAGTTTTTAGTGTTGACAGTAGTGTAGCGTAGTCTTTTCTTTCTCTAGTACTGTTAGGATAGTGTGTGTATACAGTTATATGTCATGTCTACCAATCCCAAGAGACAATATGTATGGTAAGTACTATGTTACATTATAGGCACACATTTAATCATTTGGTTTGAATACAGACCTCCAGTCTTAAATAGATGCAACAGCATATTGATGTGCGACACAATAATATGTCCCATTCATGCTATCAATATTCTGTTCATATCCAAATTAATTTTGTGTTCCTTAATTATTGTACAATTCAGCTTGTGTTTCACGTCCATCCCAATTTAATACTAAATCGTCCAAAACCCCAGTTCTTGCTTGCTAAGGGACAAAAAACTGCAATTCAATCAACACCAAAGAAAAGGTTAAATAATAAAACAAAGCTCATCAATAAAGACACATTCATATAAGCAAATACTGCCCCTAAAATGCCTCTCTTCCTCCCACAGACAGTAAAAGCTACAACAGCATTGCAGAGGTTTGTTTTGTATCTTACATATGCACATGTCATTTATGTGAAATATTTGAATTGTCTATACACAAGAGTATACGTGTCTTATTGTCTTCAAAATCTGGCAAACATAAACCAGAAAGCTGTTACTGTTTGAGCCAAAGATTTGGCTGCAGATTCATCACAAAAGCATGATGAATTAATCATCTAGCTGTACAATAAAGCACATTCAAAACAACACGTATTGAGTTATTACCAAAAAACTAAAAACAAAAGCAAGTGTAGCTTCAGAGGAACACACAGAATGCTTGGATACAGTACACACCCAGAAGGCAGTGCAGACAGTAGAAAACAATTCACTGGAAGGAACGATTGACAGAGGTTGAACCGATACAGAATCCTTTTAAGGAACACAAGAAACAACCAAAGTGTTTCTCCTATCTAACATTGCATAAAAACTACTTTACATAAAGTATAAGATAAAAAAATGCAAAAAATTAGAAAGTGTTCGATATGTTGAAAAGAAAATGTGTAGTTAGATTCTTCTTCTTAAATATAGATAAAGAAAAGAGGTGCAGTTATAGGTGTGGCTGGATTGCGAAACAAGTTAAGCTCTGGTGTCAGAAAAACAGAGAAAATGAAAAAGAAAAAAACCTCACTGATGCAAAAACACGATTTGAAGGAAAATAAAACTTCTGACAGAATCCTAATGTGCCTTAACGATTGCAAGCAGCCAGCAGTAACCTAATGAGGCAGAGGCAGCTAGAGGCAGCTGCTATGTTTGGTGTCTTGTGGAGCAGGGAACAGACATGAGAGGTCTGAAGACGCACCAGGGGAGAACAGAGGAGAGGAGGAAGGAGAGAGAGAAGCATCTGGGAACCAACTGAAGCTGAGGACTCTGTAGATATCACCATCAAGCTCAACACCACTATCATCATCATCATCGCCACCACAGTCATCTTTGTCTGTGTCACCCGACAGATAAGGATGAGAAGAGAGGCTGTCCAAGCAGAGAGGTTGTCCAAGCAGAACTCATTATGACTCTCATACGCAAAGAAAAAAAAGAAGAGCTTTTAGAAAAAGTGAAGAGAGGTGCAGGTCTTGTCTTTGTCCGCTAGAGGGCAGTATGCATTCAGAAATGGTTGTTTGCACGGGCGTCTTTCCAGGGAAGAGGAGCAGGATGCAGGTTGACAGGAAACCGCCCAGGCTTCGACAGGCCCAGCGGCCATTAGTCCATCGCTACCTCTGCAAAGAAGAGAAACACACCAGGGGATGCTTCGTCTGACATTCTTCAACTCAAAATGGCCGACAAACCGAAGCTCTGGGGTCGCTTACCAGCAGCTGCTTTATTCTGACTCTGTTCACAGTCTGGAGACTCTCCACCCTCAGACAGCTCTCCTAGACATTCAGACAGGACAATTCAACTTTGTTATTCGTCATCTCTATGGCTAAAAACAATGTGGTTCACAGCAAAATCTTGTCGTCTTGTGACAGACGCTCTTTTGTAAAGCTCTCCCTTGGAAGTCGCCTTGAATAAAAGCGTCTGCTAAATGAATACATGCACGATCCTACGTAGCGTGACCTCCCATTCGGTAGTAGGTTACTAAGTAACAGGACGTACCATTCTGTAATGCTTGTTGATTGTCAGAGGAGCACCCAGGCTGTGGTCTGTCCCCTGCCTCCTCTTCCTCCTCACCCACCCGCTCCCTCGCTGCCTCAGGGGCTTCCCCCTCCTCAGGGCCCTTGGAGGCTGACTCTGTTGTCTCTGTTCCTTTTTGGCCCTCCTGAGGCTCCGTAGCCTCCAGCTGGGCCTTCTCCTCTGCCTCTCTTTTGGCCCTCTCCTCAGCCTCTGAAGAGTTTGGAATACACACCATGCAGGTCGGTCCGTGTGTGTTAACGTGCGTCGAGGGACGTCTTTAAGATACTTTTGTTTTGTTTTCAACAGAACGGTCCCAAAAGAACGTCGTTTACCTTTCGCAGCCTGGGTCTTCCAGCGCTCCCGGTTCTGGTACACCTCCTCATTCCACAGGGCCTTGAAGTTCTTCAAGTCTACGGTCAGCAGAGAACAATGGCCCAGCGAGCTCCCGTCAGAACCAGTGCTCTTTACACTGCCCTGCTTAGCATCCTCTGAACTGATGCTGTTCAAACTACAGAGAGGAAGAGAGAGGGAGGGGGACAGGGTTAGACTGGTGGGCATACAGAGAGGGAAGAGTAATGGAGAGAGAGGAAGTATGTGTAAGAAAGAAATAGAGAGAGGAGAGAGAGGAGAGAAAGAGCTAAAGAAAGAAAGAAGTAAAGAAAGGAAGAAAAAGACAGAGTGAGAGAGAACATCATTCATATTTCCAGTTGGTTAAATCTAGAGTGAAGCCTTGCTGAGTGATGGTAATGGCCCCTGTCAGAAAGATAGAGTTTATATTGGCGTGCAGGTGCAGACACCCACAACACTATCCAGAGAGACTCCTCTCACACACACACACACACACACACACACACACACACACACACACACACACACACACACACACACACACACACACCAGACAGGACACACTAAATAAATATGCTAAGTGACTGAAAGTTTAGGTAAAAAGGGCCGCTTCCATCCATTAAATGCGAAAGGAGCCTCTATGACAAATGTTGTTGATGCTGTTGTCAATGAGTTTGTCTTGTGTGTCTCCCCACTGCTTAGATCCACTTAAGAGTTGTGACATTGAGATACCACAGCAGATTAGTGTCTCTAAAGATATGAGGAGGCTGTGTCTGGATGCTGTTTCTGACTTCTCTCTGCCTGCTCCTTTAGAATGCCAGCGCCGAGTTCACTTCCTGTCTTCGGTAGGACTGACGAAATGTCAACTGATGAACTCTTCATGAAGCTTGGTGCAGGAATGAAAGCTTTCCCCCGTCGCTGGACAGGAAGTGGTAGAGGAAGTGGCTGACCTGGAGCGTCTGAAGCCGCTGAGGCCGGAGTGAGAGGCCTCGTCGATGAGGGGCGTCACGATGCGCTCCGTCATGTCCGTGAGGACGGTGAAGGTGGGAACCACGATGAAATCAATAAACCCTGAGGACAGAGCGGAAACACACAAGGAATTGTGGATGTGCGTGTTCCTGTGTGTTTACATCTGACTGAGTGTAAGTGTGTGTGTGTGCGTCTCACCGATCTGGGACTGTGCCACCATGGTTGACTTGCGGTCACACAGCGGGGAGAATGGCAGGCCTAGCTCCGCCTCCTTGTCGCCCTGGAGACAGTCAAATCAGCAAGCAACAAGCAACAACATTAGCCCACCTGAATTACCCTCGGCCCACAGGCTTGCACCTGCCCTGTACCAGGTACCCTTTACGCCACACACACACACACACACACACACACACACACACACACACACACACACACACACACACACACACACACACACACACACACACACACACACACACACACACACACACACACGCAACAGAAAGAACAACAATAGCTAATAACTACAGACATCTAGCCAGACCGTGTGACAGTCATGCTTGATGCAATCTTTTTTTTTCCCTTTCAGCCAACTCTCACAGCTTTCTATTTCCTCTGTTCTCCCAGTGGGGGGGCTCTGGCAGCCCCCACATAATCAACAGATGCAGACAGAGCTCCTCCCAGGAGCACCTTTATGTCACCAACGTGTTTCATTTTCTCCAGGCTGATTTAGGACAAACACATGAAAAGAGAGAGAGGACTAGCAGTCAGCTACGCTCTCAACAGTAGCTTTTTGTTATCGGCTTCTCATTTGCCAAAGCAGTTCTGCAAAAGGTGTTGTAAGGATGATGCTAATGTGAGCCACTAGGCGAGTGATTAATATTCAGTTGCTTGCAAAGCTATGACACTTTAATGTCTGTTGTCGTTCTGCAGACGCACACTCAGGTTTTATGGAGCGAAAGAACATTTTAGAGGTTGATTTCAGTTCGTTCTGGTAAAACAAGGCAGCAGATGGATGTGAATGAGCACAGTGCCCACCGAACGACCGAACGGCAGCAGTTAAAAAACTGCAGTGTTCGTAGGATTGGACAAGAAAACAAATGTTAGATAAAAACACAATAAAAAAGAAGAAAAAAAGTGATAACTAACGACCCCCCCCCTTCCCCTCCCCTTGGATAAACTCTCTCTCTCTCTCTTTCTCATTCACTCTCCCCACACATTCCCTCTCTCTCTCCTTCCTTCTTCCACACCAGTTAGCAGTTGCGCGGCCGTGTTCGTGGTCCCCCCGGCCCCTCGAGCGAGAGCTCTCAGAGCCAGACAGAGCCCCCCCCCCCACCTGTATGAAGAACTCCTCCAGCAGAGAGGCAGTCCAGCGGTGGTGCAGGTCCCAGTTCTTTGCCGGGTGGCTGATGTCTGCAGTGTGGAGCAGGAGGGACAGGGCTTTGGGCTTGTCAACCCTGGAAGCACAGAGACGCACGACAGGCAGACACACAGAGAACCACGATAAACGAGACGACACGTTAGCGCGCGGTACGAGAGAGAGAGAGCAACACGCAAACGCACGCAGAAACTCATTTGTTAATGCAGTGAGCCCCCCCCCCTCACCCCCCACCCCCTAACCCCCACTCCCTCCCCAACACCACCCCACCACCACCCTGTCAGCATTCGCTACCGCACAATACAGATTGGGTCGAGCAGACTTAAAAGCTTGCCGGGAGCGGAGTGACTTTCCCACTTGAGCAGATTGTGGGTTATGCTGCATTCATGCTGACTAGGCAAGATTGGCTTTTTAATCGGTGCTGAACAGTGTGTGTGTGCGTGCGTGCACGCGGGTTCGCGTCCCTTTTACACACACACACACACACACACACACACACACACACACACAGACACGTGCGTGGGCGCCTACGCAAACGGCTCCCCCCATCTATTCTTGCTGTCATTGGAGTACCTTGCCCAGGGCTGAGGCAGTGGTTGGCATGACGCCAGCCTCTGTCTGTGGAACATTCAGAGAAGTATGGAGGAAAACACTCCCGAACCCAGTGGCCATGACTAATCTAAGATCAATTCAGCAAGCTGGACCATTACTGCACTAGAACATTCCGACAGATTCAGTGTGATGCGAAAAAAAACCCCCAGCTCCTATTGTCCCTGTGAAGAGCTGCCTGGAAGGAGAATTCTGTTCTATCCGGTTCTAATGCCTTGCCTAGCTCCGGTTATCACAGCCGACACTTTCGCTCTCACAATTCGTCGCTCCTCAAGCCGTTTGATGCTTTGATTGACGGCTCCGACCCCGCGGCTATAGGGATCCGGAACGTTCCGACAGCGCCTCTGCTCCTCTGAAGCAGAAGGGCTGACCGATACAGCACGGGGGGGTGAGTCACCCTGACAAGGATCCAGCACCTTGTCGCTATGGAAAGCGACCGGTTGACAAGAGCAGTTTGCGGTTGGGGTGGTCGGGGGTTAGAGGGCTGGGGTGGGGGGGCGGCGGCGGGGAGGGCGGTGCAGGAGGGAGGTTCTGACTCACCCCTCAGGCTGCTGGAGAAAGTTCTTCATGGCTTTCACCTGCTGGAAGTGACAGGACATGTCTGTGGCCAGCACCATCTCCACCACCAGGGCCCTCAGCTCTCTGCAGGCAGGGAGGGAGGTGTGCGGAGAGGGAGGGGGGTGGAGAAAACAAGAGATGAGTGATGGATGGTAGGGTGTGGTGTCCAACAGTCCTTCCCTTCCCCCCCCTCACCTCCAGTCATCCTTGGACAAGTTGTACAGGATGTTCATTTCATCGTCATCCTGCAGGAGGCGATAGGCAGCGCTCACGTGGTGGCTCTCCAGGACCGAGCGGTCGTTGTACAGGATGGCCGTGTCTGACCTGAACGAGGAGGATTTGGTCAGAATGTAAACACATGTCATTTCCTGCCCTCCTTCCCTTTCATGTCATTTCGTCTGTTCTACCATCTTTGTTCTTCCTGCATTCCCTTCATTGTTCTAGTCGTTATGGTTCCAAATGCACTCCGCAGGTCTGGGGCAATGGAGTCACTGAGTTTGATGTACTGTGCTATTGCTTTAGCCTCTGTGTTCGGGCTGCAGGCTTCCCTGATGCGAAATTAAAGGCGACTGTGCTTAAATGAACACATTGATTGGTGACTCAGCAGTCGGTGAGGATGGCGTTTCATCGCCTGGTACCTCGTCTGAATGTGGAAGTTGTTGGTGGTTCCAGTGTGTTCGTAGTCATGTACCGCTGCTGCGAAGATCATGGCAAAGATCTCCAGTTCAGTCAACCAATGCTGAGGAGATGAGGTGAGAGGAGGTGAGAGGAGGTGAGAGGAGTGGAAAGCAGGTGGTGTGAGGTGAGAGGAGTGGAGAGGAGAAAAGAGGAGAGGGGAGGAAAGGAGGTGAGAGGAGTGGAGAGGAGGCGAGAAGAGTGACGAGGAGAAGAGAGGAGAGGACAGGCGTGAAGGAGGGAATTGAAACAGAGGAAAAAGGAGACAAAGGGAAGAGAGATTAAAGTCATTAAGAACCTCATCCAACTCTATGGTGCTTACATTGTCTTACAGTTTACCTGAGACCATGTTGTGACTGAGGTCAGCCACTTGAAATAAGAAAGAAATAGCTTGTTGGATTTTATATTGCTTGTTTGCCCTATAAAGCTTACCCAGAAACCATAGCTTCTCCCATTACAACAGTAATGTGTTTTTATATCAGGCGTTGGGATGGCAACAAAGACAGCAGCAGCTCCCTGCCTTTGACGTCATCTGATTTCTAAAATAATCGTGGATCTCAGGGTTGAAGTGAAACTAGAGATGTGTGAGGCAATGTTATAAGGGAGTCAGGTGGCTCAGCGGTTAAGGTGTTGGCCTTGTGATCAGAAGGTTGTGTGTTCGATTCCCGGCTGTGGCTACATGTAGTTGTGTCCTTGGGAAAGGCACTTCACCCTACTGCCCTCAGGGGGGAAAGTCCCTGTACTTGCTGTAAGTCACTCTGAATAAGAGCATCTGTTAAATGACTGAATGTAAATGTAAATGCCTGCCAAACTGGAAAGTTGATATGAAGAGTGTATATCTGTGTGGTGGGATAGCATGTCTGTGTGTGTGTGTTTTTGTGCATGTGTGTATGTCTCAGTGGGGTGTGGGGTTGGGATTGGGGGGTCCAAATCGATAGTGTTGACCTGTCAACCGGAGAGAGCAGGAAAACAAGATGTCTGCCCTTCCATTTCAGCCATGTTTCCTTGTGGGCCTTCTTTCAGAGACCTGTTGATTTACTGAAGACCGGAGGGCCCTGGTGAATGATTGATGCGATTCCTTCTCCTGGGGCCCCGGAGCCCCTTTACTTAATGCAGTTACTCTGAGGGCACTGCCCACAACATACACTGCGTCGACAGCTGTCGCTAGAACCTTATTAAGGTGATTAAATAAACAGACTGAGGAAAGGCAGTTAGTACACATAGACGTGTGTGTGTGTGTGTGTGTGTGTGTGTGTGTGTGTGTGTGTGTGTGTAGTCTGGACCTTGAATACCACTGTGCTGCTGGTATTGATAGCTCGGTGACTGAAAAGCCCTCGAGTGACTGCAGGACATGAAATATGGAACAACAGATGGGAGGAGAAAGAGAAAGAGGAGGTGTTGAGCTGGAAGGTTGATAGGCAACACTGAGCTTGTTATTGAAATGGAAAAATTAACTAATCCTACAACGAAATGCGTGTTTCCCAAGCAAAATATCACTGAGGCTGATGATCTATGGATAGATCGTTTCAGTTACTGAAAGTAGCATATGAAATGCTAGGCTTTGTGCTAAGTAAACTGTGTAAACTATGTTAACTCCTGAATAAACGCTTGCTTGGTTTGTGCCGCTGACAGCGGACCAGGGAGCGCCTCTTACCACCATCCCAGTCTTCAGCAGCAGGTAGTGGACGGTCTGTGTGACGTCGGCCGCGTGCATCAGGTTGTGGTAGGGGTTTTTATGCTTGCTGTAGCCAACCTCTAGGGCCTCCACGAACGACACCACAGCCGAAATCGGGATCTGAAGCGCAGCAAAGGCCGATCCGCCAGGGGGAAAAAAACACGTCATTTTGCAAACGATGACATCATACACTTCAATCATGTTTACATCTACTGCGTCCGCTTCTCATTTTTAACGGGACTGACAGTTTTCCTCATCGTGAATGAGGAACACAGGATATCAGACACTCGGCGACTGACGAGCCTTCAGATAAGTTTTCACCTTGAAGCGGCTGATGAGATCGTATCTGGTGAGGAGCTCGTAGAATATGAATTTCAGAGCGTGGTCTCCGCTCGCCTCGTTCAGCGCAAACACGTCAAACGACCACTTGTCCACGTGCTGACGGAAGAACAAACGCAGGACAGAATGATTAATCCTTCACAATCATATATGGCTTCTAAATGACAGACTTACTTTTGACTATGTGTTAACCCTTTAGGCGCCAGGGTTTTTTCAAGAAAATATAAAATTTTGATATCAAGATTTCAAAAGGCTATAACTTGAAAGTGGTTTGAGATAAAGGTATACTGTCAATGAGTAAGTTGTTCAGTATGACTCAAAGTTTGTGATGGGAATTATTTTTTTTTATCTAATTTGCATATGATGACGTCACAAGGTGGCGGCTATAATGGAAAATGGAAACCTCAACTTGGAGGTTTCTAAACGCTATAACTTGAAAGTAGTTTGAGATAAGGGAATACATTCAACATTCAATGTGAAATATCTTTAGTATGAAACTAAATTTGGGATAGAAATACGTTTACTGATCCAACTTGTATAATCAATTGGCGCGTTGACCACACTGATGCTCAGAACCGCATCTAAAATGCAGTTGTACTATTTCCTGGATCTGTGTGGAAACAGGCATGTTTTCATCCGTGGTTTCCACCCATATTTGCGGTGTTATGAGCCCCCCTGCCACCTCGAACATGTCCCCTTTTTGGCATTCGCAGAATGCTTCCACCCCGGCCACGCTGAGGTGAAGCATCCGCTATACAGTGTACTGATTGTGGACTTTGTGCACGGACGCGCAGTCACTACTAACGTCAGTTTATGTTTCACTAGACAGACTGCATGTCATTCCTCGAAGGAATCGGAGTTATCTAATATCTGAATAAATACTTTGTTGACAGTAAATCAACCTCTTGGTATCGTGAGTAACTAAAAAAAACACTCTTTCGCTCTACTCTGCTGTTGCTCCGCTCAGCCCTTCTATCATTGATTAGCAGCGTCTAAGCAGAGCTGCGTCACTGGTTGGGAGGGGGTTTTACAAACTCGTTTTTCTCGAAAACTTTTAATAAAAACATGTCCATAAATGATGATTATATTAAAGGAACACATGTCCACTATCACCTGGTGAAAAGTAAAAACAAGATTCAGCCCCACATTTATAGCTACAGCCTGTTTTAGTCAGCAATGTTGCTAGTCGCAATTCTGCGACTTTGGCGCCTAAAGGGTTAAACTGTATGCGAGTGTGTGTGAGATACCTTGAGCACCCCTATGACTGACGGAGGGTAGCTCAGGCCCACCATGTTTGAGGTGCGACGGTACATCCTGTTTGGGAGAGATAACGACATCAAACGAGGCTAACGAGAGGCGTCAACGCATTAGGTAACAACAAAAAGACTTAAAGACAAAACAAGTTCTCGTATTATATTATAGTATACTGTAATATCACATGAGAACTACACACAGCACAGTGCACAGCAACTAAACACATAATGTATCATACATGATGCAACTAAACACATCACGTATCATACATGATGCAACTAAACACATCATGTATCATGCATGATGCAACTAAACACATGAGTAGTTAGTTGCTGTGTACTGTAATGAAGACTGTGTTTTCTTGAAGTACATCAAAATCTAAATATGAAACAGGTTTGTTGCCAAGTAGGTTTTAACCTACAAGGTTACAATAGTTCTTTGGTCTGATGGAGCAGAACCAGAACCATATAGTGTGAAGACAAACTTCTATTAATATTTGAAACACCCCTTTGGTGGAAAAAGGCCATTTTCATCTGTGAATTGAGAAGAAGATGAGGTTATTCATGCTTGTCAGCCGCACTGTGATGAATTGTGCGATGGCTATGCACACCGACAAAGTCATTCTGACACACTGATTTGTAATGGAATTGCTAAATAGATATTGAAGTGATGGATGGTGACTTTGCTATTTCTAACAGTCTACATTTACAAACATGTAATGTCATTTGTTATGTTTGCTTTTATTACAGCGCAATGGAGGCGTGTGCTTGTTCATGTGTGTGTTTGCGTGTGTGTTTGCGTGTGTGTTTGTGTGAGTCCCCTGAAGTGGGCGTGTCCCGGTGGGCGTGTCCCGGTGGGCGTGTCCCATGAGCAGCAGCTAACCTCTCCACGAAGATCCCAGCCTGCACGGCGTGGACGATGCTGCGGAAGCGAGGCTTCTCTTCCGTCCGCCGCAGCATCAGGCCCATCTGCCGCGTGAAGGTGGACGCCAGCCAATCACGCACCTCCGACGGCACCGACTCCGACTGGATGTCGCTGAGCTCATCTTCCGTGTCCACCAATCGCCTGGGGGGGTTCATATATTCAGTCACTTAGCAGACATTCCCCCCTCATTATCTTATTCTCACCCGAAGACAGCCTGATCTGAGTGTCTGGATGTAATACCCCCTAACATGCCAATAGCCATGCCCTGGCTTGCCATAATCTGGGGGCCATCATGGAAAAGTTACATAATTCCATGAACCTTGTCATATCTGGGCTGCAGGACACACAGCCTGCCAGAGAGAAACTAACCCAGATCAAACCTATCAGTTCATCAGTGGAAAAAGCATTGGTCATCAACGTGTTGAAATTTTAGGGTTATATTTATTAGAGTGTAGGTTGATGTTGATGTGTTCAGTAGGGTTCTTACCTGGTCTCTTCAATATACACAGACTCGAGGACAGAGGCAGCGTACTCTAGGTTCTTCTTCAGGTCAACAAGGGACGCCTCCCCTCTCTCCAGCTGTTTCACAAGGCACCTTAACCTGCAACGAGGAAACAAAGCAAAATTCAATTCTTCAAATGTTCAGCAACAACTTCATTAACATTTCCATGAATTGCACGTTACAATGTTCAGTCATTTTGAGCTATTTTCTTAGATCTTTTCTTCAATCTTTTTTTCTTCTTTTTGCTGTTGCTCTTTAGTTCGGCAAATAGCTTAACGGTCATGAAGGCGAGAAACATATTTACACATCGGTAATCATTCGTCCATCATCATCTTTTGATGCCTTAATCCTCCATTTCGAAATGGCAAATATAGACCACCAAGAGACACTGTCCCTTGGAACTGGCAAAGATCAATTGCAAACATCGTTCGGAATCCCATCAAAACAAATGGCAAACAGCAAGGCAATCTGCAGCAGAGCCATCTCAGCCTCTACACGCTAACCTTCAGCACCTGGGTCATTCTGCTTCTCCTTTGAGGTTCTAAAAATGGATAGTCAAGCATTATTTTCTCTCCTCCAAGTCTAAGATGATGGTTTCCATTTAGCCAATAAGGCCAGACTGGGCTCTGTGATATGAGGGAATATCCTCACAGTCCCTGGGAGCTGCATGACAGTAGAGGCCTCAGCAGAGGCTCAGGGGCCTTTTACGCTGAAAAACGTCTTTTTTAAAGGCTTTGGGTTATGTGATTGGATGTTTGCTGTTCAGTTAGAGGTTCAATTATACAATTCGTAGTTTAGAAGTTTGATTATCATAGTAAACAGAAGATTTTGAGTCCAATAATAAGAATTTGTAGACCCCGGAGGCAACATAAAGACAGAGTACCACAATTTGTGATGGCCGCTGATTTCTGCCACAAACAGCAGTTCACCTGTCAAATGTCACTGCAGACACACGTCAACCTCCGTGGGCTTGAATTAGCCTGTCTTCAGGACACCCTGATGCCGTAAGATGGAAAATGACTGCAAATCTGGGGGAAATTGCAACCCTGTGATGCAGTACTGGGACTCTATGGTGCACAGAACACAAAACATGGTTCATGCTTTGACTAATGACGGTTATTATCAACAGCTGTGTGTCAGTGAGCTTTCTCCACCCAATCCTGCCTGGAGAAAGGAACAGATACTTCTGCCTCCCTGAACCAACTCCATGATCAGATTGCCATTTAGAGTCATTGTGATTTAGAGCCAATAATTGGTAATTTACTTGCTTTTATGTAAAGCAATGCTGCTTGAAATGCTCTTCAACAAAGCCGTGGTTAGCAACATCGACTGAAGTCTTGGAAAAGCTTTTCTTTATCTGCCAGACGAGCTTTGTTAAAAATCCATGGCTTTTGTCTGTTCTGTCAATAGCTGGAAATCCATGTGCTTCTAACAACATCGTTTAATTGCATCTATTTGCCCAGACTCAAAGCTGATTACTAAGTGTTCCTGTGCATGTCCTTAAACTAGTTACTGAGGTGGCCTACTTTCAATTTTTTTTGTGTGTTTTTGAAAATGTTGATTCCATTGCATCCTTATTTCTTCATAATTCAGTCCTGGGTTCATAAAAATATGTCCAAAACTTTATTTTAAAACAAAATGTCAAAGTCATGGGCCATTTGAGACAGGAGGTTGGTGATTGGCATTGACATGAGGTATACGAAGGTAAACATTGACGGTAGAATGGATGAATGGCCACTGTCAACTGAGGCCTGTTTACTCTGCGCTTATCAGGAAAAGACTGACAGACCGGGTTAATAGCGTCCACCTATCAGATTGCAAGGTCACACAAGAGCGCAGATTGAGGGGTCTCCTAAATTCAACCAATTACGATTCAGAAATGAAGCAGGGTCACTTATTGATCGTGAGTGAACAACAGAGGTATCTGGAGCAAATGTGCAATGCTGATTAGATAATTGTAGATGACATTAGATAATGTAATTCCCTTGAAATGAATAGCAAACAGCACTCAGCTATTCCTGAAACAGTGCAGTATTCACAGCCAAAAAACATCTTGATGTGGTATTTATGGAAAACAGACTTTACAGTGCATTACAACAGTCTTTGTCCTCTCTTGTTTGAATGCCAACCGATGTGCTTTGAAAAGTTATCGTACACTGTGAAATGTGTTGATAGAAGAGAAAACATCATTGTTTCCTGTGTGTGTGTGTTGGGGTGTGGGGGTGGGGGGGTGGGGGGGTCTTGTTTGCAGCATGGTGCCATGTGATGCCCCCAGAAGCGCTGTGAATGAGTCTGATGACTTGGCCTCTGATACGGCTGTCCCTACACAGAACACACTCTGTTTTGGTTTTGCGTTACTGATGAAACCGATGGGAGAGGAGGACGAGGCTTGATCTGGAAACAGGGTGAGGATTTCCCCCTTAGTTTTTGTTTGGGGGTGTTATTTGACTTGTTATTGGCTCTGAGCTAACACAACTACACAAGCAACCTGGGTTGTTTACAACAGCGTTTTTACCAGTGTTTGACCCACAAAAGACCATCCGGATCAACTGTGAGCAGAGAACAAATATAAACAACCATTTTCTAAGAAAGGAAAAGGATTTTCTTACACAACATAAATCCTAACCTTAAAAAAAGGACCAAACGAAACATTTGTCCACATGTGGTTGTAGAAGAGCGTGTAAGAGCATCTAACAGACTGGCCAACAGTCTAACCAACACCTGCCAGTGACAATTTCCCACCTAGCTCAGAGGAGACAGCCCTGTGGACCAGCCCTGGGAAGCAGAGCTTGGTTGCCTTTACTGCAGCAGTTTCTGCCTGGTGAAGGTATTCTGGGCCAGGCAGCATGTAATCAATGCCTCGGGTCAATGTAATCACCCAGGGAGATTAACATGTATTCAGAGAACACACACAGTTTCTGACAGATAACAGGAAAACCCTGCAGAACATGATGACTCAGTTCGGCTCAGTGTGACTGCCTGCCTGGAAACAATAGTTTCTAGTGCGTGGACCTAAACAATACAAATCATTTTCATAGTGTTTGTCAACGAAATAAGATGGTTAAATTCACATTTATTCATTTAGCAGACACTTTTATCCAAAGTGACTTCCAAGAGAGAGTTTTACAATGTTACATGTTGTTTTACGTGTTGTTATGATCAGTGACCGATGCTCTTTGGTAAGAGGAAGTTCAGAAGAACACACGCAAGAAGAGATATTTGACGCATTTTACTGCATTAACAGACTTGCTGTTAGGATTTTATCTTAACACTAAACTGTACTGTAAATTCTCTACAGACAGCTAGCCGGTTGCTGTTCAAACTCCAATACTCCCTCAAACATGTCGGGTCACTGGATTCAATCCTTTGTGTCGTCTGAACAATGCCTGTCTCTCGTGGGAGGTTCAGATGACAGAGCTGTCAAACCCAGCAGAGGGAAGAGATCTCTGTAAAAACACAAGAGACGGGCTGGAAACATCCCCCATTCCATCACACCAACAACAAACGCAGAAAAACGCTGTTCTGAACCAAACAAGAGGTGGACTCTGTCCCGAATGTGAGGATCACAAGAACTTTTGAAAAGGCTTGACGACCGGCTGCATTCCCTCCGTCATATTTCCTGTCACGTTGACTGATAACTGGATGGAAACTCTGTCGGCCGCCTGCAGGAGTGAAAGTCACCCTGGAACCTCCCGATCGCTTCCTTATCACTGAGCTAAGGTCAAGTAGCTCTCACTTCAGACAGTAGACAGGACACTGTGATGCTCACTGGGGTTTGTGTGATGCCGTTTCAAAAGGAGACCCTGAGAAAAACGCCCTCTCTCAGCTAATGGAAAACGAATCACATTTGTGAACACATTACAGTCACACAACACTGTAGGTTCAGTCTGCTGCAGCAGTCTACCAGCATTATGTCTCGTACTTCCAGATACATACGCATGCATACCGTAGGTTCGTATATTTAGCACAGGCACATAAATAACCCTCTGCCCTCTTCCTAACTGGGAGAGGATGTGTGAGGCGATGCCCTGCTTGGCTAAAGGGAACTCCTTCATGGTTCGAGCCAGACGAGTCATCGTTTTTTAACATTCGCTTCCATTCATCCTCCATACGGCCTTTCACAGTTCCTCTGTGTTGTGTGTTCATTACCAAGCGCCACATAAACCGCGGCTACATCAATTCAAAAGTGTGACTCGTAAGCCATAATTCAGGCCTCGGCCTCGCGGGATGCCGCACCTAAGACCTTCACCTCTGCATACGAAGGAAATCCAGTTGAGTGGTGGAGGCTGGCTGAGTTACAGCCACACACATTAGGGCTTCAGAGGGAGGCCGGTACCTTCCGGAAGCTGTGACAACATCACCAAGGGACTATAGTACATTTACATTTATTCATTTAGCAGACACTTTTATCCAAAGCGACTTACAGTAAGTACACCCTACTTCTCCCTGAGGCAAGTAGGGTGAAGTGCCTTGCCCAAGGACACAACAACATATTGCCACAGCCAGGGCTCGATCTCACAACCTTCCGATCATGAGGCCAACGCCTTAACCATTGAGCCATCTGACCCACCTCCTATAGTAACAGTGGGAGCAAAGTAGTTGAATTTGCGTGCATGTTAGAATGATTTGCTGATGCGTGTGTGCACGGTGTGTGCGTGCACGTGCGTGTGTGTGCACGTGTATGTGCATGCGAGGCTCTGGGATTTCTTTGATCTGTCTGAAGCTGTTCTGTCGACCATTCAACAGTGTTTGGTGCATTTTATAATCCTAGCAACCAGTCAGGAATCCAGGGAAGTGTTTTACTAAGAAATACTATCATCTCTAAACACAAGGGAAGAGCTTAACACAGTTTTACAATAAGTCAGGAGACAGAATTACACAAATGTTTTGTGTGGGTGTGTGTTTGTGTAGATATGTAATTTCCTGAAGCCTTAGAACTGACCTCCTTCCCCCATGTTTTACTCTGTGATATAGCCTCGTTCACCCAGCCCCCATTAAAGTCTGGCGGGCATCCAGGTTCCTGAACTTTCTGAAACAGGCCTGACGTCATCTTGTCTCTCTTACCCTGCCTGCCCTGCAAGCACTTAACACCCTGTCATGACGAACGGCTTCAAACTGCCATTTGGCCGCCGCTCTGAAAGAGATTTCATGAGATTCCCCCTCTCCGCTGCCATCCTTTAATGAGGTGGCGGAGCTTAACAATATGGAAACACAAGCTGCTTGAAAAAGCCATTGAGGGGTTGGAGGACTCGCTCAATTCAGGAGCTGACCGGACGAGTGAAGAAGTAAAGGTTGGCTCAGCACATCAGCCACCGTGCCGAGGCTGAGGCCTACAGGCTGCCTGTCTATCCTGCTCTCTGGCTCTCTTTCTGGCTCTCTCTCTCTCCCTGCCTTTCCCGGCACGTTTCACTTAAAACTGGCTAGTAAAGCATGAACAAAATGCACAAAAAAAAAGATCTGGTCAGAATCTGGGGGACACACGGCAATCAATTAACGGTCCTGATTTTCCTTTCTTTGTCATCGGAGCAGTGACCGTAATGATGACTCATGTCGCCCAATTAGCCAGGAAAACAAATGGCAGGCAGTATGAATGGAATCCTTTGGAATTGAAACATGCGAGCGTTGGAACATGTTGCATTGCTCCATAATTAAGGACTTAATGAAGTTGTTAATGACTGTGGCGTTGGCCCGTTCAGTCACAGTGGTACGAGATGGGATGGAGTGACATATCTACATGGAGGGGGGGAGGAGGGGAGGGGAGAGGAGGGGGGGGAAGTGGAGGGGGGGGGAGGAGGGGGGGAGAAGGGGAGGGGGAAGTGGAGAGGGGGGGGGAAGGAGAAGGGGAGGGGGAAGTGGAGGGGGGCGGGGGGGGGCAGGAGGGGGAAGGGTCCACGTCAGAGGGTCGCACACCTGTCTTCCGAACCCGGACGTGGCGAATCACGTGTTGACTAACAACCTCATCATGGGGTTGTGTACAGCAATGTTACGGAGGGAATGATTGGCCAGGGAAGTCACAACACCCTCCATCTCCAGCCTCAGGACTAAGACGAAGACTTGCCTGTTAGCAGCTGAATCCTGCAACCCCAGCTGTTTTAACTGTCACCAATGTAGAAGAGCAGTATCTGTTCTCTGTGCAGTCCAGATGTGGCAGGCACGGTGATGTGAATGTTCTGCTATGTCACAGACCAGTCCAGTGAAGTCCTTTAATGCTCTAAACCTTGGGCTTAACATTGAGCTTACAGTGTATTAACTCTGATTCCTTTCTGTGGAACCCCCGCTGTTTCATACACAGGCCTAATCCTTACACTGTGGAAGGCAAGACAGTCTCTCCCACGTCCACAATCACCACAAAATGAATACTGTTCAAAACAGACAATGAGACTTACACACACACAAGCACACACGCACACAAGCACACACCCACCCACAAAAACAAGCCCACACACATACACACAAGCACGCACACATGCGCACACCCACACACACACACACACACACACCGTTACACAGATGATAAACCCTGTCAAACAGAGTAAAACGTTCCAAACGCAACAATAAGACACAGCTCACACTGCTCCCCATGGCAATGGCCACACCCCCTGAGCTGTCAATCAAGCCGAGTCAGTCATGTTGACGTGTGTGAGGGCAGAAAGGATATAATCCTCATCGCAGCAGGGAGCTGAGGTTACGTCAACCACCAGATTAAAGTAGAGGAAAAAAAAGGGGGGGGGGGAGGGCATGAGAAAGTGAGAAAGAGAGATCTAGAAAGAGAGGGAAGGAGACAGGAGTAACCGGGTGGTCCAGATGGGGAAGGGACTAGATACAGTAGTACATAAACACACACACAAAGTTTTACAACATGCTCTGTTCTCTACCATGACCAGAAATATGAGCGCATTAAATGGCAATAACTTACTTAAACAATTAAATTGGAGTGAAATCAAATTGTCAAAGGTCAGTATACAGTATATAGAGGTCAAAGTAAACTGAAAATACACACACAAGGACATACGTTCTCAGAGTTTTTCAGGCCGTATACACTTTAGCATCACTGTACCGTTCTGATAAAATCACCACAGGCGTTTTGGGTAATAACTTTCTCATGATTTTCCTGTGAGAATAACATTGCTGTTATCAGGTGTCGCTAACAAGCTGTAAAACGTTCAGTTTGTAGATGACAAGCGACGCTCGAAAAGAGTTCCACCACCTGAGCACAGCAAGTACGAGGACCGCCAACACCCTACCAACGAAGGACGCAGGCCTCCGTCGACAGGATCGACGCCGAGCCGCGAGCGCCGCTGGCGGGCAGCGGACACTGGGTGGAGGGCGGGTCCAGGGAGAGTTGCCATAATGGAGTTTCACTGTTGACTTTGACTTTCCTTTGTAAGGTGCCCATCAGTATGTGGTTAGCGGTTAGCTAATGGGTACTGGAGATAGACAATAAGAGCTAAGGTAAGGGGGGGGGGGTGCTTTGGGTGTCTTTCTTGTGGCACAGCGAACAGGAAGGTGAAAAGGTGAATGTTTCTTTGTGAGGATCACAGACACACGCACAGGGGTGTACGCGCAAGCACACATACACACACACACACACACACACACACAACGCACACTACACAGAGAGGTAACTCAATGAAATAGTGAGAGATAGATGAGGTACAGTATTTTGGCTTGATGTTTCTCAAGGGTTCAAAGTCGTAGTAAATGGGTCTAAAGTAAATGAATTACACGGTACCCCAAAGAAAACCCGGTTTCTCTGTATCCAATTCTGTATTCTTATTCTTGGAAAAGGCTTCAAGTTCCATTAGACAAGCCTCTAGTCTGCAGTGTTTTCCCAGTGAAGTGTGGATAATGCCATTTCCTTGGTTGATCTAACAGAACTACACTCTAACCTGCTAACTTGAACAGGAACAGAGAATAAAACACCACATTAGAAGTCAGGAATAGGTAAGCCACACAATTAGCCAGCCTCAATCAATTTCCAAGGTCAGCCATTGCCAATTCGCGGATTAATTATCTTTTGTTGCATTGTTGTCAAGCCTTGGTCACTCTATAGCTAATTAGCATACCATTATCAGCTCAATTAAGCCTAATTAATTAGCAGCACTGCAGGAACAAATGATGGCGTGTTGAGCTCAATGCGGAAAACTCGCAGGGACCAATCCCAGTTCATGTCCGCCCCGTCTCTCCCTCAAGCCCTTGGGTTTTATCTCGTTCCAAATGGCTCTAAGTGGTAAAGACTCATTAACAGACAAAAGGTTCCTTCAAAAGCGATGCTCGCAAAGTTAGAACGTTGTAACGACCTACCTACTTTTCTGTTCCTAAGGATTTCTGCTGTGACGGTGAAAGAGTGATTGAGGGACTGTGCGATTCGGGAAGTAGAATTGAATAGAAAAAGGCTTATTTCACTGACAAGCATCACCTTGCCAGCAGAAGCCCATGTGAACAATGTTAAGAAAATGGACCTGTTTGAAAAAGACTATGAAGACTTTTTCTATGAAGAGAACAGACCAGTTAGACTTTGTTTGACTTTTTCTGTTTTGAAAAGAAGCTACTATATACAGCGAGATAGCAATGTTTCTACAGAAACCCTGAAATGTAAATATTTATGTGTAATTCTTTTTACTGCAAGAATACCCACACACGCATACCAAGCCATGCAGATAAAGGAACATTAATCACATGTTGATGAAAGAGCTATCTATTCAGTGGTAACATTTTTCCATTTCCGATGTCTAGATTCCTCCGAGAGCTAGCTGGTGTGTACAATGCATTTAGACAGACAGTAACATCACTGATCACCGATAACAAGTACAGAGTCTGGAATTGGAGGTGAGTTGGTCCTTAGACTATAGCCTACTGATCCCAGGCAAGATCAATCAAGAACAGATCCAAATGACTGATATTTGCGTTCCACGGTGCGGTACAAAACAATAACACGACTCACAGCAGGGAGCAGGGGACCATCTCAAGCGTGGCCCCAGTCCCTGGGCAGGACCCTCCAGTCAGCATGTCCCTAAGGGGCCCTAGAGGCTGGGCAGAGCTGGGATCGCTCGCTCCCTGGTCATCACCTCCAGGACGGATGATGCCAGTGGAGAGATGCAGGATGAACGACTGGATGATTTACAGGGCGAGATTAAGCGGGTGATGCTCTGAGTGAATCCTCCATCACTCCACTATCTCCTCTGCCAGGGGCCTCTGGGAGCCTGTGAGGGTAACATGTGGACCTTCAGATTTGGGGATACTGTATTATGTGTGATATTTGCTTCACTTGAAATGCAGCATGTGCTTGCACGCTTCAAATAAGTGGTTCAAGGTAAAAGAAAAACACCACTATTGATATTCCACCTCAAATGATTGGAAAAATTCGCCGCCAAGATAAAACATTTTTTGAATTGATTTCAAGCAACAGCAACACTGAATCAATGGAACTGATCTGTCAGTAAAAGCTTCTACCCAATACTACTCCTCTCCCCAAAGTAAATCCATGTCCCCATAATTCATCTAGCAGCCGGAGGATGGAAGTTGGGTTTGGGCGAGTTTGTATGTGTCTACTGTATGTGTGCGCGCACTGTGTGTGTGTGTCTGTGATAGACTGTGTGTGTGTGTGTGTGTGTGTGTGGTAGGGTAGGAGGATTGAAGGGCTCTCTCTGCACCTGTGTATCTAAAGAGCCACGAGGCAGCAGTGAATCCGGCCAGCTCTCTCAGGAGCAGCAGAAGAAAAGAGCACCTGATTCCACACGGAAGGAAAGGAAAAGCACAAGAACTTCTAAGAGGAATGTAATTAGCTCAGCTCCGAGGTTCATTTGAGCCGGCCAATTACCCATCTAATTATCAGGTGCAGGGAGAAAGGGATGGACGGAGGGCAGAGGGAGGGGAAGAGGAAGGGGGGAGGGAGGAGAGAGAGAGACAGGGGTTGGAGATATATACGTATGCATACATCATGTAGTATGGGTGGTCATTATGTGACATGATGTCACCACACCTTGTGGAGGACCTAGTCTTAATGCTGGGAGGTTTCTAAATCTAGTCTAGCAACATTGACGTTTGACCAAAATGATGCTGAGTGAGATTAACTGTCAAAAACAAGAACAAGAAATTCAATTTCACCAAATATAAGCCAAATGAGTGCATTACATTTACATTTATTCATTTAGCAGACGCTTTTATCCAAAGCGACTTACAAGAGAGAGCTTTTCCAAAGAGCATCAGTCATTGAGCATAGCAACGTGATAGACCCCGAACACAGTGGGTTTTTTAGATCGTGAATCATACATCATGAGAACCAATAAGTGCCAAGGGAAGAACTATAAATGCATAACACAACGATTGTGAACATAAAGTAAGAGATACAACAACAACACTGGCAAGTCACCATATGGGGACCAACAAGGGGGGACCAAGCATTGCCTTCTTTATGTAATTGTACATTCCTTGCCCTCATCCACATCTGAGTTCTGCTGAGGTTTCTAGCGGAATCACACGCAGCCAATAGATCACTGCCTGATGAATAGCCTCTGATGGCTGACAGTATATGAACAGAGTGGTTAAAGAGAGTGCAGGGGTGATATGATCTAATGGGATGGTCTTGAAATGCAGCCAAAGCTCTCCACATTGGCTGCCTGATTACTGTCATTAACAGAAGAAAGCTCCCTCTTCCTTGGTTGTTCCTTCACAACGCTGTGATATCTGGCCCCCTTCTGCTGCGGGCCCTTCCTCCACCCCTCTCTCATCTATCCTTCCCTCCTCCCTCCCTCATCCCTCACGTCCATCCCTCCCCCAACGTAAGTTCACCGGACGCAGAGCGGAGAGATTCTGCAACACAGAAGCACTCTGGGTTGGTTTGTTTATCCCTCCCTCCCTCCCTCCCTCCCTCCCTCCCTCCCTCCCTCCCTCCCTCCCTCCCTCCCTCTCTCGCCCTCTCTATCTCCCTCCCTCTCTCTCTTTCTAACCCTACTCCACCTAAACCACAAACACCCGTCCGTAGCCTGGATGCCTGAGCAGCGTGCGTCACAGAGGCGCAGAAACACAATGCTCTGGGGCAGAGCAGAAACTAGACCAGCTGGACCCTCTCTCCATCCCCACACCCCACTGCCCTGAGACATGGAGCTGGACAGCCGCCACAAGCCCAGATTTTCAAATGATTACTGCTTTTTACAGTTGGGCGAAGGGCTAAAACCTCCATAGTGACTCTACAACTCATTTCTTTTTGGTGTATTTCCAAGGGCAGGTGTTGTTTAGATGGAGCAACATTGGTGGAAGTTGGGTTCAAACTGTAGAAGGTTGCAAAGTCGTTTGAAGGATTTGCTTCAGTGTCTTTCACGAGTTTTCAGTCAACAAAAAGGTTCGGTCTCTGTTTCTGGTCTCCTCCTCCCTTCCTGGAGTTGTTCTCTACACAGCAGCAGCTATCCTCATCTTTCATATCTGCACATGACGTTTGCACTCAAACAGATTATACAAGGGGGGCCTGGGATGGATGGTGTCTTAGCAAGAACTCTGATTGAAAAACCACAAGCAGGGATAAACTGTTTCATGATCTGTGACTCCACAAGCACCACTCTAAGAAGGACTACTTAGGATCTAATGGTGCTCATGCCATTGAGAGGGACAGGAGGGAAGCCAGAGATTGTGTGCATACAGCTGGCCTCCACCAAATGAACACCAAGCACAGACTTAATGGTTTTAGTGTGAGGGCGGTGATCTGGAGTTTTTCCCCATTTAAGAATAAATAGAAAGATGCAGAGCACACACACACACACACACACACACACAAACCCCCCGCTGCTCTCCGCCACCCACACCCTCTTTTCTCTCCACCTCCTACCTGCTATCTCTCTATCCTTCTTTCTTTTTCTCTATTACACACACACACACACATCGGCACGTACGCACACACACCACACACACACAGATCATACAGTACTGTACACACAAACACATTTTCTTGCCCACCCCCCCTTCCCCCTGCCTCCCTTATCCACCCCCCCCCCCCACCACCACCACCATCCTCCCCACCCCCCCTCTCTGTGCAAAGGCTATCTCTCCCTCCATCTGTGTTGGAGGCTGTCCTGGTGTGTCAGTAATGACAAAGTCCCAGCATTCCTTGCAGCCAATTAGCCCAGGCATAATTACACAGACACATATGGAGCTGTCAATCAATAGAGCTCCACGCAGGAACTCTGCCCACCCAGGGCTGCCAGCAGACCCAGCAGAGAAGCCCAACAGCTAGCTGAACAGCTAGCTACCACTTCCAGCTACCACACACTGGCTGTGGCAACACGCAACCTGACACCAACAACATTCAATCAGAACTACGAATATCCGTGTCACTCCAAACACGAATAAGGCTCAAATAATTACCGCAACGGCACAGGACAGACAGTGAGTTAAAAGTTTCTTTAAATGAGAGATTTATCTGGAAGAAAAAGAAAAAGAAAACCAACATACTGTGATATAAACTACTGTGCCAACAGCAGGCACATTTGTCTGAAGCGAATGAATAAATATTGGTTGAAATAAATATTGGTTTGAAATAGTAAACACTGTAAGAATGACGTCAGCAGCCATCTGATGGAATGACTAAACAGTTGAGGACAAACCGACAGAGCGAATCTGCGGAGGAACGGGGTTGTGTGGGACATAAACACATCTGTTGCACACAATATGGCGGATAGTATGGCACAGAGCAGAAGAAAGTTTAAACAGCAGTTTAAAGTACAAATCTTTTTACTTGTTATTTAAGCTATTTAATCTTCTCTTGTGATAGGGTTGATCTGCCGGAGGCAAACGTCACATGTGGATTGCAAGAGCGTCCTCTTGGTCTAAGGCAAGAAGCTTAGAAAGCTGTAATTTTCATCTGATACACACTATTCTGCATGTATGTATATGCGTATACACAAAAGATCATATGAAACTCGAAAGATGTTGCATTTGGCTTCCTAATGTTGTATGCCTATCATTCATCCATTATTGAACGGTGAATTATACGGTGAATTATTGAATTATATAACGTAATAAATAACTGCCTCGACCTCCAGATCAATCGATTCCTTTATTTCCCAGGAGTATCGGAGCAACTTTAACCAAGCTCACCTAATGAACTTCGAGATTGCTCTGCAGAAAGAAAAAAAATACATGACTAAACAATTAGTCATTCTTGAGTCATTTACAAACATGTGGCATATTTCTTTATTCAGACAACACACTAATCAAATGGGTACGTGATTAAACTGTAACACACTTTTCACGCAGCGTAATAAAGACATTGCTCAGAGATGTGTGTGTGTGTGTGTGTGTGTGCTTGTTTGGCTGTGTATCATTATGTGCTGAGGTTGTTATAGAAGCCCTCTGGAAGTCTGCTGGTTAGAAGGGCTCCGCAAATGAAGCCTGATTGGAGGTGATTTCGGCCGGAGCCCAGCACCGCCTGCTCTGCTCTCCTCAGCTGTGGACGTGAGGGATGGGAGATCCTCCTCCTCCCCCCCTGCTCCCACCCCCCCCCCCCGGCAGCTGGACTTACCTCTGGGACGTTTTCTTGTACTTCCTCCTGACAAACAGAGAACAGAGGCAAAGAGTGAGAGACTGGGAGAAGTCTTTTCTCGTAGACACTGTTACAGCACCGCTCATGCATCAGGTCAAACATACGTATGCACGCACACTCAAATACACACACACACACACACACACACATAAAAATAATCTCCAATTCTTCAAGATTCAGGCCATGATAGTCTGGCAAAGCAGAGAGGGGTGGGGTGGGGGGGAGGGGGGTATGGAGATGTTGGCTCCTGACTAAAACAGTGAAGACTGGCCTTCCATTCAGGCAGAATTCTGCACCTAATTCATTCCTACAGCACACAGACCAATCTGTCCACATGAGGAACGCCATGCGAAAGTGCAAGATAAGGATGACTTGTTAGGGTAATGCTACCAGCTATAACTCATTTGTCAAACTCAAATATAGGGGCCAAATGTACATGAAAACCTAACCATAACCCCATCACAGGCATGGCTGCAAAGCTACACAGGGCCAACCAACTCAACCGTTTGATGGGTGGGTTGACTCAGTCATGAAAATAAGGTAGGAAGAGCGAGAAAGACAGAGAGAGACAGAGAGAGAGAGAGACAGACAGAGAGAGACAGAGAGAGACAGAGAGAGAGACAGAGAGAGAGAGACAGAGAGAGACAGAGAGAGAGAGACAGAGAGAGAGAGACAGAGAGGACGAGAGAGAGAGAGACAGACAGAGAGAGACAGAGAGAGAGAGAGACAGACAGAGAGAGACAGAGAGAGACAGAGAGAGAGAGACAGAGAGAGAGAGACAGAGAGGACGAGAGAGAGAGCGAGAGAGAGATAATATTGGAAAAAACAGAATATGTAAGATTAAGGAGACTTGGTCTCTTTCAATCATTCTGTCTCTGCCTCTGTTTACACTGGCAAACTTGAGCCAGCTGAGTCGCTGTAGAGTCCAGTGACGGCTCCTCCAGGAGGGCTGGCATTCACTACAGTCATGACGCATGTTCAGACATCATGGGACCCAAGAAACTTCATTAAGGGCTAAATATGAAACAGGAACTGGCCGAATGATTATGCCGAACAGCACTGCCCTCACGGTATAAAATAACGAGCTTGTGTTTGGTGATTTTGCCACCCTCGCTATATCCGGTCATTTCATTGGTGGTGGAAAATGCCTTCTTATTTGATACTACACAAGTCACTGCCATTTGTTCCACAACGAGATTCATCAATCGATTGATTTCCATTCATTTGGTTTTGGAACAAGAGCTAGGCAGTGATCTCATTTAGCAATGCTAACTCAATAACAACCATTACCGATGCAAGAACAGAAGGACAATTTGTCATTGTTAAGTAATAAGCTTGTCATTTATACGTCTATCAATGGCTGACAGGGGCTTTTACACTCTGTCTGAAATATACTGCCTGAAACCGGGAGGAGACAAATTAATATCATAAACACTTTCTATTAAAGGCTGATTTTACATGTCTCATGTGATCTCTCTATTGGTCATTACTGTATGTGAAAGAGGAAGAGACAAACAAAGAGCGAGAGAGAGAGAGAGAGAGAAGAGTAATCTACTATAACCCCTCTTTATTCCCCCTCTCTTTCTTTCTCTCTCTCTCTGGGAATGATTGGTGAGATCATTGTGTGTATTCATCACTAAAAGTACAGAGAGAGAAACAGGAAGAGAGGGTGAGAGAGAGAGAGAAAAAAGGGGAGATAAAGTGGGAGACTGAAGTGAGAATGAGCCAGTATTACACCCTGATCCCTACACTGCCACCCAACAATCTCTCGGCTAAGCACATCCAAAACACAAACACGCAACACACACGCAAACACACAAGTCCGACCGCGCATGAACCCCCTGTGCACGCCGCGAACGAACACACCACCAACCCCTAGCCCCCCAACTCCCCCCCCCCAAAAAAACAAACTCGACAAAAAACAAGCACAAAAACAAACACATATCCACAAACACACGCGCGCACACCAGCGGCCACCCTGACAACGATACAAGGCCGTGGATGAGTGCCTGTCGCAGCAGCGCAGAGCTGTAGCAACTGTCAGTCAAAGCCCTCAGATGGAGCCAGGCTAAGATTAAAAGATGACGTCTCCCAGTATACAATGGGGCTCTCCGGCTGACCAATCAGGCCCCTGAACACACATCCACAGGCTGCACACACAGTGTACATAACGTTAACACCACGCTGTACTGCATGAACGCACATCAACGTCACACATACAGGACCTGGCCCAGTCATTGTGTGACGTATTAAACAGAGTATGATCCTACGACTACAAACGTCATAGTAAGATTTCTTAAATAAGCAATGACTCTGAGACACTGGCATGATGTAACATATAATGAAAAAAGCTGCATTTGTGAACTCCAGGAAGGGAGTAAGTGTGCGAACAGGCTGATTGCTAAACTCCAGGAGACACTGCCAGCTCTCCTCCTGAGAGCCGTGCCTGCGCTCCGAATCTGCTCCCGTTCTTTTCATCATTGGGATGGAGGAAATTGCATTTCATTCAGACCTGAAGCAATAACAGAATTGTGAAGAAGCCCTCCTCTGTTACCCCACCCCTCCTACCTCACTCCACACAGCCCTCCTGCCCACCCCACCCCTCCTACCTCACTCCACCCAGCCCTCCTGCCCACCCCACCCCTCCTACCCCACTCCACCACACGCCTCCTGCTCACCCCACCACACCTCTTGTACCTCACCCCAACCCACCTCTCTTGCCCACAACAACCCAGCCCTCCTACCCCACTCCACCCAACCCTCCTACCCCACCCACCCCTCCTACCTCACTCCACCCAGCCCTCCTGCCCACCCCACCCCTCCTACCCCACTCCACCACACGCCTCCTGCTCACCCCACCACACCTCTTGTACCTCACCCTAACCCACCTCTCCTGCCCACAACAACCCAGCCCTCCTACCCCACTCCACCTCACCCTCCTGCCCCACCCCACCCCTCCCTTGGTTGGCTGTCTGGCAGGGAAAGGTCAGGCCAAACACCAGGAGTCTGAGCACCACACAACTTTTCTTCTCATCTATATTTTTGAATCATATGCAAATGTCACTGAATTCCAGACAGGCATCTCATTCTCTCGCTGTCTCTTTCTATCTCTTTTTTTGATGGAGCAGATCCACTCTACTGGCATCTTCTCAGCCTGCTTGTGGATGCAGAGGAAGCCAGTCGCATTGTGGGGACTGACGATGTACTTGAACTCTGCCACATAAACTATAAAGCTGTCAAATGTCATCAGTCTCAAGACATCTAGAGCCCTGTGGCTGCTCCCTGCTACAGCTCTCTGTCAGATCCCAGCGCTTGGGATCTAAGTTTGGACAACAAACACGCCAGTGATACACAGGAGAATCACCTACACATGCCTGCACGTTTACACATAAATACTAATCAAGTACATAAATGCGATAACATACCGGAAAGCAAAGGTGACAACGCACACAACCGCACACACACACACAAAACAAAAATAAAAAAAACTTTGCCCACACTGATGTTGTCACACTTGAGTTCTATTTAAGGTTGGTACTTACAGTCCTCGGAGCCTGAGCCAGATCTTCTCGATCTGGTCTGGTTGGAGATACTTCAGCGAGGTGCTCTCAAACTCCTCGATCTCTTTGGTGGGAGACTCCATGTCTGACTCGGTGGACGCTGCCAAATAGGAAAGTTGAATCCTCCTGAAGCAGCGAGCAGGAAGCGCACGCTCCTCTCTGGAGGCTGGACGTGGTGTGAGGCTACGAGGGACTGTCTCTCCTTTTCTCTCCTGCCAGTCCCATTCACAGCTGCGGCTTCACCCTCATCTCTCTCTCTCTCTCTCTCTCTCTGCCTCCTCTTCCCTCTCTCGCCCTCGTCTGCGTGTGTGAGAGTGAGCGCGTGTGTGACCGTGCGGAGCGCGCCTGCCGTGGCGGGGCGTGCAGCGGCGGCGGTGGAGGGCGGTCTGTCTCTGTCGCTGCACTGCTGCTCGGAGCGCCGGGTGAGAGCCGTGCGCAGGGTGAAGTGGCGTGCCCCGCTCACGGGCAGCGATGGGATGTAGGGGGGCGGGAGGGAGGGAGGGAGGGAGGGAGGGAGGGGAAAGGGGGTGGGATGGAGGGAGGGAGGGAGGGAGGGAGGGAGGGAGGGAGGGAGGGAGGGAGGGAGGGAGGGAGGGAGGGAGGGAGGGAGGGAGGGAGGGAGGGAGGGAGGGAGGGAGGGAGGGAGGGAGGGAGGGGAAAGGGGGTGGGATGGAGGGAGGGAGGCAGGGATAACATACACACCGGGATTAACAAAGTCTATTGAGCTCAGAGAGGGGGGGGGGGGGGGGAGTGACAGGGAGAGAGAGGAAGTGAGTGACAAGCAGAGAGGGATACCAAGACAGTGAGAGGACAAAAAAAATAAAAACAACAGAGCGATAGAGAGGGAGTGAGTGAGTGACAGGAAGAGAGAGAGAGGGAAGAAAAACAAAAGAGAGAGAGAAGGAGAGGAAAGAGAGGGGGAGAGAGACTGTGTACAACATCCACTCAGAGGGAGGAGTTTGCTGATAGTGACAAACGATGGGTTTCTTTTATTCGCTTAGAACCAGAAGGGCGAGGGATGGGAGAGAGTGAGCGAGCGGGGATGGAAGAGGGAAGCGGGAGGTGGAACAGAGGGGTTGACAAGGGGGACAGGGTGGGGAAAGTTGCTTGTTGAGTTCTCTGACGAACGGTTTAACATCTGCGACACAATCAAACCTCGTTATGTATTTAATCTCCATGTGGCATTAACTGGTACTAGATACCTTGTACCAGTTAATTAACACTGGGAACATGATGTGTTTGTGCAGTCGCGCACACATGAAATGCACTCCACTCAACACTCACACACTAATCTCTGTGAAATAATCTACCGCAGGCAGAATGACACTTCAGTTGCTCTTTAAATCCCTGGAGTAAAAGCAAAGATTTTTTCCCCCCCTTCCTCGTTTCAAGTCTCTTGTTCTTTTGTGCATTCCTCTTTTCATGATGGCTACAATAGGAAAGTGGACGCATAATGGAGAGGACAGAGGCCAGCCAGACAAGAATGCAATAAGGCTGAAAGCTGTGGTTTGTGCTTACATGCTCCCCATCACAACAGCACCTTTTCAGAGAACAGAGAATGTACATTATCCCATCTCCATCAGGCCGATTCACTGCGCCGAGTATCTTTTGAAATTGATCCGCTAAGTGGCCTCCTTCGCTGACTAATATTCAAATTGCGAAAAGGGAAAGGAAAACCGATCAGAGGAGCTTTCCCTGCCTCTCCCGATGCCTGATGCGCTCCGCTGACGACAGGCCACACCGGTACACACCGGCTTCAAATAACCTCACATCCCCCCCCCTCTCACTCTCTTCCTCTCTCTCCCTCTTTCTCTCTCGCTCCCTCTCTCTCTCTCTCTCTGTCTCCCTCTCTTTCTCTCTCTCTCTCTCTCCCTCTCTCTCTCTCCCTCTCCCTCTCTCTCTCTTTCTCTCTCTCCCTCTTTATCTCTCTCTCTCCCTCTCTCTCTCTCTCTCTCCCTCTCCCTCTCTCTCTCTCTCTCTCACCCCAGTCGTTCCCACTGTCTCCCCCCCCAACCTCTATTATCCGAGGTCTCTCTCCAAAGATGCGCTGTAGCTGCTGCTGTTGTGTGTGTGTGTGGCAGAGTGGAAGGATGAATCAGACTCCACCCAGCCTTCCAATCACTTGATGCAGGATGCCGGGATAATGCCAGCGTGTCTCCTCTGAGACCCTGCTTTCATCTGCTCAGGTGGGCCCTCTCAGGGCCACGGCTGGAGGGTGGAGGAGGGCAGCGCTCTGAAGGGGGGGGCGGCGTGAGGACCTCCTCCTCCCCCCTTTGCCTCCAGCCTTCGCTGGGCTCTTCAAAGCTGCACTCGCCCTCTCCTCCAATCTCCCTCCAATTCGCCTCCATATTTTCAAGGTGTTCTTTCAGGCTTTTGAGATGCTGCTGTGTGTCTGTGCGTGTGTGTGTGTGTGTGTGTGTAGGTGCGTGTATCTAAGCGTGTGTGCCCTCAACAGAGTGCATGTGTACATATTGTGTTGTGTAAATGTTGGTATGTAGTGTGTGTATAAACGTGTGTGTACGTATTGTGTGTATAAGTGTCAGTGTGTGTTGTAGGCCTCCACAGAGAAACCCTTAGGCCAGCAGTAAAGCCTGTGGAATAATATTACAGCCAAAACTCTCTTCTTCCATCAGCGAGTCTTTTCCAGCGAGTCACACTGGCCACCACTGCCCCTGCTTCAGGAAGCTGGGCTTACGCAACACCTTCAGACCTGAGCAGTATTACATGACTTCAGATGGACCTCTTCCAACAATGATATGTGCCTTTCGAACCTGTGAATATGAGCTGGCTCTTAACCTGTACAAGCCATGCAGCGGCAGAAGCTAAACCAACCATCAACCCATTTCCAGGAAAAAGAGAACTGGATTCAAAACAGTCTGAATTTCAGCTTTGAGTGTGATGCTAAACATTTGGTTGCACGTTATTGTCTTTCATCGAATAGAACGGATGTATGTATCCACGACAACACTACTGCGCATGAATAGCGTGTGCTTCACCAAACATTTTGTAAACCAGGATGCGACAACAGTCTGAGAGGAATGGCTGATGGGATTGTCCAGGAAAACAGTTTTCCCGTAGCGTGAGAAAGGGTGATGTGCAGTTAAGTCGATCTAAAGCCTGTCTTTGGATCCATGATTAAACCGTGCACGGTACACTGGTCATGTCAAACAGGTCCCGCTGCCAGCGTCGACCGCATCTCTGAGCCCCGAATGTCCAGTAAGCTCACACAGACCACATTAGTCGAAGAAAAACGTAAAAAGCGTTAAATATGACACAACCCTGATCTCTCTACAGGCCCAAATACCGCTCTGAAAATAGCTGGAACAAGAATGCGGCAAAGAAAGAGTCATGCAGTCCGAACCCTCTAGGAATGCCGTGGAGAAATGTTTTCAATGTTATAGCCAAAAAAGGTAACCATCAGCCCACACTGTGGTCATGCTGTTGCATTCAGACGGATGTGGAGCATAGCCCTCAGAGCCACTGACAGGTCCTGACAGAATGCACTCATTATCCACCAGCACATTACTAAATACTTAGAATACTAGGTCTTTCAAGGCATATTTTCCGGTTCCATTACTGGAGTACGTCTGAAGCGTTTTCAAAATGAAAAGGGGTCTGATGAAATGTGAACACACAGCCTGAATGTGCTTCAACAAAGACAAAGACACACAGGAGTATACTTGATTGTTAGCATATTTACAATTTTAGCAGGACTGTGGACTGTGTTGCAGGAATGTGAAGTAGGTCTGGTAACAAGTCAAGGAAATTATAGACCCTCCATTGCACTTGACAAGTCTGATTGATTGCGTTTAATAACATCTGATCGTGAGGTGCAACGTTGTACAAGTCACACGCACCGTGGCTGGACTGAACCACTGATCTGCTGGCAACAGGAACGACCAAAGATTTTCCTCTCGGTGACTCAGGAACCTTCCTATCTGAGGAAAAGCAGAGACTTGGTTCCAGCCATTTAGAGCCGCATAAAAAATTCAAATCTCATTTGATTTCACAGACCATTCGATACAGAGGGGCTATGCATCAACATAGCAATTCACTCCAAGGTAATGACCGCATTTTCAAGATGCCGTCTATCACCCAGTATGACTTCCTCTTGCAGGGTAGGGGAAGGGCCAGGGGAATAAGGACTCTCATTCCCAGCCTCTCCAGGGAGATCCCATGGGAGGGCAAAGGTCACTAATTCACCTGGACTCCAGTGATTGAGTTGTGGACGAGGCCCATAGGGGGGTGCAGAGTGTATTTACATTACAGTCAGATTACACTTGAGTCTGTTCTGTGTCTGCTTGCCGCTATGAATGGATCCCATAATAATCTTCATCATCTCTGTCAGCTTTCCACCGGGTTCACGAAGAGGTCGCTGGAACGTACTATTCTGAAGTCACTCAATGACAGTTTCCTGTATAATTGAACATATTCTACACTTAATATTGCAGAGGGGGTATAGCTCAGTGGCAGAGAATTTGACTGCAAATTAAGAGGTCTCTGGTTCAAGTCTGACTGCCCCCCTGTGTTTTAAATTGCTTTCAGCAGCATTTTGCAAACAGCAATTTCCCCTCTGCAAGATACATAAAAGATTTTCTTATTGCAATATTACTATATTTCAGTTGAAGTAATATTATATCATGATGTCAAGCCTCATTTGATCATTTGGTTGCAGATAGATCTTAACCTCCGTCCAAGTCATTATTGAGTCATCTACTTCACCGTAATACAGCATGACAAAGCAAATCGGGTCCCATCTTCAACAGTGCTAAGCCAGAGCCGATCCTAGAATGACAGTACCTGGCTGATCAGAAGGCGCCACGCTGTGATGATAGGGCTGATTAACAGCATCATCATGGAGGTAAGCTTTTTATCATGTTGATGAATTACTCTGCCTTGTGGCCTTTCCCCCCAGCAGCAGTGGGTACTGGGGCCTCGTTATATCCAAAACCCTGGTCTCTCTGTGTGTGTGTGTGGAGCCGGGGAGGTGGGGAGGGGGTGGGGGGCGGGGTAGCACCACAGAAGTGCTGACCGTCTCTGTGTCTGGTCTGGACAGAGGGCGGTCAGCCTCGCTAAACATGAGCCGACTAACAAGGGATAGGAGCCTATTCATCAAGAAACGAGTTCATCACAACGCATGACATCCAATTAACTTAGAGATAAATCACCGTGCCAGAGTTGATGAATGTGTGTGCGTGTCTGTGAGTGCGTGTCTGTGCCCGCGTGCGTGCACGCGCATGATTGCAGTCCGCGGGAGTTTGCACACGTGCAACAGGACGCGACGAGCCGCTTAATGAACATGAGCGGAGCCGTTGACAATGTGTTTTTCGGTAAACTGCTGCCGCTGTACACACCTTTCTGTAGGAAAGCAAGCTCATTCATTAGCTGTCGCTGCGTTTTATCTATACAAGCTGGCGCTAATGAGCACCGCCAACAGCACGACTCCACCCGCGTCACAAATCAGCGGGTATTTACATCGCTAATGGCGTCACGTTGTTTTCTGTCACTGTACAGCTAGGGACATTGTTCAACGGCAGCCGCAAAGCAGCCTGTTTGACTGAAACCACCCCTTGACTCCTTGACTGCAGGGTATCTAAGCCCAGCTGCTGTTTAAACAGACCAAAGTCACAGATTCGTGTCATTGTGTCATTCACAACACGGCCTTTGACCTGAACACAGGAAGCAAAATACATTCTTAAAAAAAACACTGTTATCCTGTGGCCGTTCTGATTGAACTGCTGTTCAATTAGCTCTGCCCATGCCTCTCCTGGCTCTTTCTGGGCCCCAGCAGAGTCTGTCTCTTCAATGATCTAATTACCAGAGCCTGGATGAGTGTGACCACCACCAGCCTCTGTGATGGCAGGGAGAGAGAAGGCTTTATGGTGGTGTCATCACCCGGCCCTGTGACCCTGGCAGGACCATCCAACCTCCTCCCTTCCCTTGATTACCACATGCAGGTTAATATGCAGGCTCATGCTAAGATAATCAGCCATCTACACACACAGCCACACACACGCATCCTTTTGTTTTTGTGTTTGTGTGTGTGTGTGTGTGTGTGTTTGGAGGATCCCTGTCTAAAAACAACAGCCGTTCTCCAAAATCAAAAGCCAGGTCAAGTGTGGCAGAAAGAAATGTGTGTGTTGTAAACAGGGAGGAACCTTCCCCATGGTTGCATCCCTCCGTGCGACCGATTTTCCTTCAGACTATTCCATCATCGCGTCGTGTTTTTCCATTCATCTCGTTTTTACAAGAAGAAGCCAAGCTGCCTCCAGTGGACTGGAAAATGGCTTTGCTTCCCATCACAGGACACAAACCTGCTTTCTCAGGGACAGTGAGGTGGATGATAGGAAGCTCAGAGAAGCTAGAGCAGAGATGTTCAAACACAACATGTTGTGAGACTGTGTGAATGTTGTTAATGGTATTCCAGAGATAGAATACCCGGAGTCAAATGGCTCAGCGGGTTAAGGCGTTGGCCTTGTGATCGAAAGGTTGTGAGTTCGCAGCCTGGCTGTGGCTATGTGACGTTGTGTCCTTGGGCAAGGCACTTCACTCTACTTGTCTCAGGGGGATTGTCCCTGTACTTAATGTAAGTTGCTTTGGAATAAAAGTGTCTGCTAAATGAGCTAGTAATATTATTTAATCAAAAATAATGTGCAGTAACTGAACAAGCAGAGGTCTGTCAAGTGTCAGTCTGTACACCTCTGAATTCAGTTTGCCATAACCTTACAAGTGTGACATGCTCACAGACTCACAGTCTTGTACAGATTACCTGAATAGTGCAGTTCTTTGGTTAACGGTACTACAGTACGCGCACACGACAGGATGAAACCATCTTTTGAAGTCCCTCTCGCACCGAAACGACCTCTTTAATAACGCCGAATGTTGAAGTGTTGTCCTTTGCTTACCTTTAACTGCTTCCTCTTTCTCCCACCTGCCCCAGCACTGGCCTCGTCTTTATCATGATGACGCACATTCTGTTTACGCCCTTCGCATCTTTAGTGTCCCCTTGTCAACATGTCAAGGCATTCTTAGCCGTCTCCAGGGTTCTCGCAGGTTAATTGGTCTTATGTGTATCACGACATACAATATTCCAAAAGTGACAACACGTTATGGTAATTGTAGTGGCGAGTGCTCATTATCTAGTGGAATCAATCAGACCTGCGTCCCTGGAGTGCCGTGTCCAGAGCCGTGCACTGCCATGGGCTGTGGAGAGTTTACGTGTTGTGTGTGTGTGTGTCTGCGTGTGTGTGTGTGTGTGTTTGTCTGGGTTTGTTCTGCATGCAGGAGAGAGGGGACATAAGAACAGGAGAAAAGAGACAAAAGAACAGGAGAGAGGAGATGAGAGAGGAGACAGGAGAGAGCAGAGAGGAGCCAGATGAGGAGACAGGAGAGAGGAGACAGGAGAGAGCAGAGAGGAGCCAGATGAGGAGACAGGAGAGAGGAGACAGGAGAGAGCAGAGAGGAGACGGATGAGGAGACAGGAGAGAGGAGACAGGAGAGCAGCACCTGATCTGAGAGCAGCACCTGACCTGAGAGCAGCATCTGATCTGAGAGCAGCACCTGACCTGAGAGCAGCACCTGACCTGAGAGCAGCATCTGACCTGAGAGCAGCACCTGACCTGAGAGCAGCATCTGACCTGAGAGCAGCACCTGACCTGAGAGCAGCATCTGACCTGAGAGCAGCACCTGACCTGAGAGCAGCATCTGACCTGAGAGCAGCACCTGACCTGAGAGCAGCACCTGACCTGAGAGCAGCATCTGACCTGAGAGCAGTCTTCTCGGTGGCGTCGGGTCTGTCTGCAGGAGGGAGTTCATCAGCCAGGATCTCCTCCACACTCCGAGGGTCGTTCAGGGTCCCTGGGGCCTCTTTGTCTTTGATGCCCATCCCTGCTGTGATGGCGTTCCACAAAACACTTTGGGACTTGGAGCCTGCAATGGCACAAGACACAAAATGTCAATTTTGACTATAAGAACCTACACTTTATATGACTGAAGAAATTGTATGGTATTGCTGAGGATAATGATTGTATTTTCAATATCCATTTTTGTTCTTGATGCAGCTGTGACTAACCAGGGTCTTTGGTACTGCTGCCATCTTGTGGCCATAAAGTGTCATCTCAGTCTTGTCAATCTATACAGTAAATCTGTAAACCTCCTTAAAACAGGACAGGAGCAGCGACACTTACGTGCAAACCTGGCCAGTGGTTTTGCAGAACTCTCTCCATCCTCATTTGCCACTGGAGAAGACGAGAAAAAGAATGAAAGCGTAAATGTGAAATCAGAAACATCAAGAACCAGTGTTAAAAGCTCATCTCTGGCTCTAACTTGGCTTGGAAGCCTGACAATAACACTGTATTCAGTCTACATTTAGTCATTTAGCAGACGCTCTTATCCAGAGCGACTTACAGCAAGAACAAGGACATTCCCCCTGACGCAAGTAGGATCAAGTGCCTTGCCCAATGACACAACATCATCAGAATTAGAATCAGAATGGGGTTTATTCGCTATGCAAGATTAACAAACATAGGATTTACTGTGGCAGAAATTAGCAAACATAGAACATATATGTGGCATACTAATAAAAAAAGAATACAATGTAAAATACACTACAAATATGATACAAATAACAAATAATGCAAATGATACAAATAACATGGAAGTACAAATAACATAGGTACAAAGTGAAATGGGTATATATAGTACGGGGTGGGGAGGGGTGTATATACACAGTAGTGTAAACAGTGGTGCAAAATCACAGTAGTAAGTTTTTAAAGTGTTGTGTGCTAAAGTGGCAGAGTGCAGTGGGATTCTGGAAGGGGGTGTGGGGTGTTGGTGGATGTGTCATACTGAGTCCTTGGCCCTGTTGAATAGGGCAATAGCAGAGGGGTAGAAGCTATTCCTGTGGTTGGTCCTGATGGACCGCAGCCTCCTGCCAGAATGGAGCAGCTGAAGCACAGAATGTCCAGGGTGGGAGGAGTCAGCCGCAATCTTCCTCACTCACTTCAGGGACCTCGCAGTGTGCAGGTCCTCAAGGGATGGCAGGTTGCAGCCTATCACCTTCTCAGCGGCACGTATGATATGCTGCAGTCTGCTCTTGTCCTTGGCAGTGGCAGCAGCGTACCAGACGGTGATGGAGGAGGTGAGGATGGATTCGATGATGGCAGTGTAGAACTGCACCATCATTGTCTTTGGCAGGCTGAATTTCTTCAGTTGCCGCAGGAAGTACATCCTCTGCTGGGCTTTCTTCATGAGTGAGCTGATGTCCAGCTCCCACTTAAGGTCCTGGGAGAGGGTGGTGCCCAGGAAACGAAGGGACTCCACAGTGTTGACCTGGGAGTCGCTCTGTTGTCACAGCTGGGAATCACAGCTGTTGTCACAGCTGGGAATCGAACCCACAACCTTCCGATCACTAACCTGAACTGCTCACCCACCTGACTCCCCAGTTCTTATGTTATTTCCAATCACACAAGTACAAAATCTATCTCAAGCAGTTCTGGCAACAATATACTTCTTTGAGGTGCAAGCCTGTATTTATGGAGTCAGGTGGCTCAGCGGGTTAAGGCGTTGGTCTCATGATCGGAAGGTTGTGAGTTTGATTCCCAGCTGTGGCTACATGACGTTGTGTCCTTGGGTAAGGCACTTCACCATACTTGCCTCAGGGTGATTGTCCTTGTACATGCTATAAGTCACTTTGGATGAAAGCGCCTGCTAAATTAATAATCATTTTACAAACAGGAAACATTGAGTTCACTCTCTCTCCAGAAGGTCAGTATATTAGAGACTAGCAGATAAGGCAGGGACTGGACACTTCACTGGATGAAGTCACAGCTGACAGCAGATGATTGATAAAGTGCTTTAAAGACTGAATTCAGGCCCAAAGATAAATGGATTTCCTCGACATACTGATGTAACCATGACAACAGATGCCACCCTGAAGGGAATGGTGCTATGAGGTAAGGGTCGAACTCAATAAACGTGTCTGTGCTTAGCAGTAAGGATGTCGAATACTGTCGAAATCCGTAACACAATTCCACATTGTCAGTTGAGTCAGTTGAGATTAGTTGTGAGTTGGTTTGCAAAATCCAGTTGATTGGATGAGCATTCATTACTATGTCATTCACTCTCCAACAACAGGTTCAACACCTTTCAAAACCATTCAGTGCATTTCTAGTCCTCTATACCTAATCCTATACCTATCTTATATATCTAATACTATACGTCTCAGGCAATCATCCCACTTGTTCTCTCTCTCTCCACTGCACTCACCTATTGTGATGTTGAAGCCGTCAATGCTGAACGTGGCACTCCTGCCCTTCTTAAACCTTTGCTTCTTGGACAAAGCTTCCATTGCTGTTAGACTCACTCTCTCCTCTCCCCTGCGCTGCTTTGTTAGCTCACACTCTGGGCTTCTCTAAGCCAATCAAGAAGTAAAGAAGTGGGGTTTTTTTCACACTAGTTACGGCTCCAGCTCGCCACCGCAAGTGTTGTCAGCAACCTCGACCAAGCCGAGCGCCGCAGCCGACTTCTCTGTCTCCTCCTTTCGCCTCCTCGCACCTCAAATCGCTCCCCCAGCCAGCCAGCGGCTCTCTGTCCTTCTCCTTGTACCCTGTGGCTCTACCGAACAGCTCTCCCTCCACACATGCTAGCGCTTCTCCTGAGAGTCTTGTGAGTGTAGGTGTGGAGGGAATGGGTAGGGGGGTGGAGGGGGGTGGAGGGGGGGGGTTCATCGGTGACTTGAGTCAACGTGACTTGTTTGGCAGGCAATCACTTAACATCAGCTCACTGGTAACAACAAGCAGCCAACTCTAGAAAATGTTAAATTCTTCAATCTTGTGGATATACAGCCTCGCTTAGTGGGGTTCCACAGATCAAAAGCTAGATGTCAAAGGTTCTCGTCGAACATCAATCAGTCAAATCAAATGTTTCTGCTCGCATTTCTGATTTGACCCCCCTGCTGTCATATCATTGGTTTAGCTGTGTGGTATCTGGTCATTAACATGTCTGATTATCCTCTCAGAACTGCTCTGGTCTTCAGCTCAGGTATGATACACTGGGGAGTGGGCAGTGTCTGGGTTCCCTTATTAGCGCTGGCTGACATTTAAAGTCTGACATTTTTCATGTTTCATGTTTCTGAACGCCCCTGCAATTATGAGGAGGTTTGGAGCATGGTTTCTTTTTGAAGCCTTGGCTCGTTTTCCAGCTGAGTTCTGAGACGTGACGCGTATTTGTGAAGTGTAGCACCGTTTCTTAAGATTTATATTGACCGTTAACCTTTGTCATCGATCAAATATCTAAAAAGGAAATACTTACAGAATAGAATTTGAAGTGATTTGTAAAGTAAAAAAAAATCTAGATGTCATCAACATATTCTGGGTGTATTACTACAAATATAGAAATAGAAATTATCCCTTATTAGTCTCACAATAGGGCAATTTCACAGGCGCATACATGTTCAATGTTCGATTTGCTTCAGGCTCAGAAGATGACAACCTGTTCTGACAACAACAACCTGTTCTGAGACGTGGAGGTTTCTGTCTCCTGCTGCTTCCAAAACAAGGCATCATATTCTCACATCACCACTAATTCATCCAAAGCAGCGCTTTGGCAGGAAGCTAAACCTAAAGATATCAGAATAAACACGACCCTGTGAAGTTCTGTCGTTCCAGAAACAGCTATTCAAACATTTGACCTAAAAAATGGGCACTGTCATTTGCAAGTCTCTAGTGGACTTTGGTTGGCAACTTGACTGTGAAGTCATGCTGAAACAGCCAGGATTCGAACCAGGGACCTTCTGATTACAAACCCAACACCCTGGTCCTCAGGACCCCCTGTCCTGCACTTTTTAGATGTTTCCCCCTCCCAACACACCTGATTCAAATAAATGGTCATTATCAGCCTTCTGCTGAGCTTCAATCAGATGTGTTGGAGCAGGGAAACATCTAAAACATGCAGGACAGGCGGTCCTGAGGACCGGAGTTGAGAACTGACTGAGCCACATGACTCATAAATCCAGGATTCACAACAAGCCCTCCAGAGGATTTCAAAAGGAGAATGAGAGAGACATGGGCTGTGCTTCAGTTCAATCTATGGATAACAGGCTTGTTAAGGTGACAGACATGTGGCTGGTTAACACTGAAACAGCACCTCAGGTGGGGCTTCTGAGGAAGGAACTGTCCACTAATGATATCTGGTGACATGAGAAGAAAATCTAGCATGTCTTTACTGGATGAGAGTTGAGGGAGAGCGGCCAATTAAGTCAAGCATGGAGGGAGGTGACACCAGTTACAGTCTTGCCCACCTCAGTAATGAAACAAGACATGACACATGACCATGAAGTTTCTATCCATGGGCTTAAGGACTATGAATGGCAACAAGACATGACACAAGGTCTTATATTCTGCTTTTCACATGCAATAACATTTAATGTGTAATTTTTACATATAATGTGACCATTTATTTTATTTTATTTGTTCATTCATTTATTGTTTTTATAAATTTTATTGTGTGTGTGTATATGCTTAGTCCCTGACACTGATCAGATATGGCGCTTTAATTTCGTACTTTCGTCCTGCTATTCCAATGACAATAAACTTATATTAGAAAAAATCTTTGTTGAAACCGTTAGTGGCACCCTGCTGTATACATTAAGTGTACAAACATCATATGCTAATTTCATCTTGTTTAATATGTATACACTGGGATGGGCAGTGGATGACAGTAGCTGCTAAGAAGTACTATAGGTCACACAGAACATTCGGTTCAAGGCCTATTATCTGGAGGGGTTACTGTCATGGAGACGTCACTGTAACCAGGCAACCACGAAACGTTTCAGTCACATTGTGGATATTACATACATTGCACCAAGGATGTGAAGGGGTTAAACAGGAACAGTTTCTTTTTTTTTTCCTTTGAACGTCTCATCCTCTGTCCTACTTCACCTCAACGTGTAGTCACCATCCATTATTTGAGCATTTGCTGGAAGGCTTACAATCATTTTTTTTTTTCTCAGTGACTGATCCTTTTCAATCATTTTTTGATTTTCAAACACAACAAAGGTAAATATGTAGTTCAAATGTTCTGGCTAAAAAGTTGTTACTGTGGCTATTCCTTGTAGGTCTTGTTTTGCTATTACAGTTGCAGAGTATCGCACAGACATAAACACACCGGCCTCCTATCAAGTCTGTGAAGAACTGCCTTTCACCTTTGATCAGGAGATGAAAAAGCTTGAGGGACGCGCATTTACTTCAAGAGGAGTTCACAGTGGCTACATGAAGATGAATATGAACTGGCAGTGAACTACTAAAATGTGCCTCGCAGGTTTTTTATTTATTATTATTACGCTGCGATACAATCCCCCATGCGACGAGCGGGGAAACAAACAAACTAATTATAGTCTCCCTTAGAACACGAGACAGCGGAACGAGACAACATCACCAGAACTGTGTATTCCTCCCCTGTGTCTCCTCAGTGACACATGCAGGTAATTAAGCAGCACTGGGGGGACAGGGAACCCATGTATTTCCCACTGAAGTACTCCTTAGGGAACCATTTAAAGCTACAGACTGTGTGTTGATCTGTGTTTATAACTGGCCTTATAGACATGACGTAGCAAAACATTGACAAGCGATGAGCAAATAGTCTACCAACAAACAAAATGATAATTAGGTTCTGTAACATCTGTAGCTAAACACACAACCGTTACGCTATAATGTTTGGGTTCCCAGTCATACTGTAGTCTGCAGCTTCCTGCTGATGTGTCAGAATGAGGGAGATCTACCAAAGTTTTTTCAATGTTCAAACATCCTCTAGACTATAATTAAAATACCTACCCACAAGCCCTGGACAGCAAATGGACATTGATTCCTTTTCACTAAACACAGGGACTTGATCTAATTACAGTGGTAAAGGAGCACTGACCTAAGGCATGTGGAGAGCCTGACTCCCACGCCTGGACTAAAATAAACGCAGTGGGAGAAGAAAGTAACAACATCAAGTAATCAAACCAAATACAAGAAGGTTTGGCAAAATAAATGTTTCAGTTCATTAAAACACGACACCCAGGGGAAACGTAGAGGATGAAATCTTAATTAGTTCAATTTGCTGTCTTAAAGTGAGGTAAATGAAAGTGAGGTACATTTAGCACCTTTGACATGGACTTCTCCATTTAAAAGTACTATCTACCGAAAGGCAATTGAGCCAGTCTCTTCTACCATCCAATCACTCGTGGGAGAGAAACAGATCCCCTCTCAGTCCATTTCAGGGACACCCTCTCCGTATAACCTACTTCTCTTCTACGCCAAGAACACAATCAACAACGGAATAATTGCGGCTCTTCAGCAACACGGCTATTACAGCATCTCCAGTGTCCTATATTTACACCTGGCTGTCTCTCAGCGAGGAGGGAGACAGACAGGCAGCCACAGAAAGGAGGACGCTGTGCTTCCTACCGTGCTTTAAATGCACGGCTGTTTGGTGTCTCTGGGTGGTGGACCGGCACGCATAAATACACAGATGGTTTAGTCATCAATTTCCAATGTCTACTTAAGTTACATATTATTTCCCCCCCTCAGTACTAGGGGTCAAGTAGTGCCAGCCTGTGAGTGTCCTACTGGGAAAGGGCAGAGGAGAGAGCAGCAGAGGAGACAGAGCAGAAGACAGAGCAGCAGAGGAGAGAGAGCAGAAGACAGAGCAGCAGAGGAGAGAGAGAGCAGAAGAGGGGACAGGGCAGAAGAGGGGAGAGAGAGCAGAAGACAGAGCAGCAGAGGAAAGATAGAGCAGAAGAGGGGACAGGGCAGAAGAGGGGAGAGAGAGCAGAAGACAGAGCAGCAGAGGAAAGATAGAGCAGAAGAGGGGACAGGGCAGAAGAGGGGAGAGCAGTAGAGGAAGGAACTGCAAAGGAGAGAGAGAGCAACAGAGAGCAGAGCCGCTCTGGGATGCAGAGGTGAGGCACAGCTCAGGTGCTCCTCACTTGGGACAGAGCAGGAAATTCTGTGGCCATGGTAACCAATGAACATGGGGTATTTCAGGAGCCAACAAGGGACAGATTATGCTCCCCTGAGATTTATGAGGGAGCGAGACAGACAGAGAGAGAGCAACAGAGAGAGGGGAACATGGCTAACATCTCTTAACAAGATTATGTAGTTGGGAGAGTGGGACTAAAGAGTGCAAAATGCTGCTAAACACCTTGACTCATTCAAGTGCATGGTTATAAAACAGTGGTACATAGGCCTGATAAAGATCACTTGAGAAATTATACTCTTGAACCTTTCTGGTGGGAGTGGGGGCACTACAGTACACTCACCATCAAAGAGATGCTTCTGTAGTTGAGACACTCACATGCACTGATATCCCACAGATCGGCCTTCAAAGCCTTTCTACCCATTCATGACGAGTATGTCACTGTTGAGTTGCTTTCAGGATATTCCCTATGAAGCCTTTTTTTAGGTGGACAAAAGCAACGCTCACATCTGCGAACAAAATGTTGTGTGTGTATGGCTTTGAGTGTGTGTGTGTGTGTGTGCGTGTGCGTGTGCGTGTGTGTGTGTGAGAGAGAGTGAGTATGGCTACATGATATATATTTATATACAGTATATATATTGTATATATACTGTATATTGTATATACTATACAAGTATATACAATATATATACTTTTAGAATAAGAAGACGAAAGTAAGTGAACCGCTCCCTGTATAGTTATTTACTGAAGGGAAATACTGTTAATATAGAAACATTTTACTGTAACAAAAATCGTTAAAAGGATATGACGCTGTCATTTACCCATTGCCTGAATTTCAAATATCACTTTGTCGTTATCTATCAGCCTGTTGCGAGTGTGTGTCCATCAACTCACCGCTCTGTCGACTTCCACGGACTTCTGGAACAGTTGCTGGTGTCCCGCCGCTGCCCTGCGCGATCAGGACCTCGGAGAGAGACTGCTGGGTGCTCTGACGTCCAATCTGGTTTGAACGGGAATTTAAGCGCATGCTTTTCGATTTGGTCGTTTCAGGTGCCGATTGGTTTCGCCCAGAATCATGATCCGGTTCTGAACCCACTTTGACAAATGCGTTTCTTGTTCTCCTTGTAAAAGCAGATGTCACAGAGCCCATTCCAAATCTCTGCAGGCTACTCAGTGTAGGTTGGTGTCATTTTTCCGTTGAAAGCATAGCTCGGGTTTTCAAAGAAGCACGTCTCTTCCCATTCAATTCGTTCGTTTGCCGAAATATTCTCTTCGTGTGAAAAGCTTACCGTATTCCCAAAGTACGCCCTTTAAATAGTTTGCAATGACCAAGACAAGTTCATGTTTCGAGAAACTATTCGCGTCAGGTGTTGCTGCTCGAGCAGCCTGTTCTCCCCGCGCGCAGCCTGTGTGACGACGTCACGCGCAGAAAGTTGTTCTTTTTGGCAGACAGAAGCATCTCTCGAGGGCTAAGGCCAGCAACAACAAGCTACACTAATGAGGCTGCAGAGAGCCCAAGCTCATCCAAATAACGAGGAGAAAAATAGTTGTAGTTAAATTAAAGCATTCCCCCCCCCCCTGCAGAACGTGAACTTGGTTTTAAAATCTGCTTATAATTGCATTGTTTAGCTCATTTATTTATAATCAAGCGATAAACAAAAACGTTTTAAACATAACGTTTAACAGTAGATGGCAGTCAAAAATAGCCATGTCCTGAATAATATCCTACTCACATTGTGACAATCCAGACTGATTTTTCAAATCTCACGAATTATTGAGGTACTCCAGCCTTCTCACGAAGATGTCTCTAATTATGTCAGTTTGTACCTAATTTTAGTAACCTGTTCTAAAGCTAATTGACTGTATGGTAGCAGGTCCTTAGTGTCAAATCTGACACCTCATTATCCTCTGAGACTAGTTCATTCTAACTGTATCAACCATCAGAAGGCACCATGGATTTTCAAAGTCAATTTAGTAAGATCTGTAGATGCTTTACACACCACATTACAATACATCAGGTGGACTGCTGAGAAGGAATGCGTCTCAAAACCAATGAGTAACTTTTCAAAATTGTTTATTAATGCTTTGAGGGAATCTGAATGCTTTTCTTGTCATTAAACAAACAGGTGCAGACTTAGGGAGTAAAGTGCTACTTCGCAAACTTTTGCTACAGTTTTTTTGTTACGTTATTTTATTATGATTATTATTATTATTAAGACCATAGAAAATCTAGAAAGAGTGTATTACTGCTGGCCAGTGTTTTCTAAGGTAATATGATTATAATTAGTCAGCTGAAAGCTTTGTCTATTGTCTAAATATAGGGAGGCCCCGTCGACAGTCCCCATCATACAGTAGGAATTTCTACTTCCCAGATATTTCGGAGAGGTTTAGTTTTACTTGAAGGGAAATGCTTTTATTTCATGTTGCCACTGGTCTTTTGGCAGTGGAAACACAATATGGAGATCACTCCATTTCCTCGTGGTTGTGGGTTGACTCGTTAATCACCTGTGGATGACAACAAATCGATTAGGATTCCATCATTAATGTCTTTGTTAATTATGAAATCATTTGATCAAATTAGAAACTCACAGTTGACCTGATGTGTGCACCTAAAAAATAAGGACTTTGTGACAAGTACCAAAAGTACGAAAGAGTAATAACAGTATTGCCTAATTAAGGTTCTTATTTGTATCTTCAATAATGACATAGCAATATCGTCTCTATCATACTGGTTTGAACTAAGGTCATACCTGACCATCCCTGGTTTCAATGGTCTTAATCAGGACCTTCTTGGTGCTTATACTGTCCACATGGGGTCTGGACTCCAAAACCATAGTTTCTGGTGACATGAAGATTGTATTACACTGAAAACTCAGCAGTCAGCATCAATTCATCTCTTTACGCTGGACTTTTATTTTTGGAAGAAGGGTTAAATCTACCTCTCTGGTTTATGGTGGAGAAGTTTGGCAGCGGAGTGGAAATCCTTTAAAACAGCACGTTTGTATAACAAAACAGACACACATTTGTCATTTACAGAATGTAGAAAAAAAACGATAACTGTAACAGTAGTCCATGTCACCTGTTCTCCTCTCCTTCCAGAAGCTTCCTGTAGGTGGCAATCTCAATGTCCAACGCCATCTTGACATTGAGCAGATCCTGGTACTCCCTCAAGTGGCGGGCCATCTCGTCCTTCATGTTACGGATGTCTTCCTCCAGCCGCCCAATGGTGTCCTGGGAACTTGCCGTCTCCAAGGAGAAGTTCTCTTCCAGCTCCCTCGTCTGGCGTTCCAGTGACTCATTCTGTTTGTGTCAAGGAGTGTTAAAGGGAGGACAAACCCTGAAAGAGTACTCTTTCCTACAGAGACTTTCCCTTCTCTGCTCTCTTGTCAACAACCCTTTACATATTGAGTTAAGCTAAGTTTAAAGAACAAACAAGAGGAAGAAGTATTATTTTGACATCCTATTTGAAATCTGTGACCAGGTGTGAATTTGAAGAACACAGGAAGGTGCAACATTCTGAAATGGGACTCCTACTTGCTCACTTCATGAAAAAAGAAAAGAAAACGTCCTCACTTCCTCTATCCCATCTCTCCCATGTTGATGTGAGCAGGAGAGGACAAAGCAGCCTTACCATGCCTCTAAGGGAGTCCACCTCACAGGTGAGCGCCTGCACCTGGCGTCTGTAGTCGTTGGCTTCCTGCTTGGCCACTCGGAGGGCTTCGCTGTTGCGGCCTGCAACCTCGGTCAAGTCGGCAAACTTTCATTCGCAATCACAAGGTAAAAAAAAAATAGAAAGAAAAACCATCATTGCTTTCTATGATCTGGTAGCTTAACTTACATGTCACACATGACCATACCACTAGAAGCCTGGCTTTAACCCCCTTTTGTTAAACTATTTTCATCCTGTCTACAAAACAACAAAAGAAACACTCTCCATTTTGTACCTTGGACTTGTACCAGTCCTCGGACTCCTGGATGTTCTTGCTGGCCAGGTTCTCGTACTGCAGACGCACGTCTCTCAGCGCTGCCGTCAGGTCAGGCTTGGCCACGTCCACGTCCACCTGCAGGTGCTGTTCCTGCAGCTGACTCTGCAGCTGCAGCAGTTCCTGCGGGGTCAGACACATTAGCTGCACGCTCGGTGAGTTCAGCCGTTTTTGAGAAGGAGCTCGATTAAATCTGCGAAAACGACTTGGTTCTTGTCTAGCATGAGTCAAATCCTACCCATGTGGGACACGTGTGGGACCCAGGGAGGGAAAGACTGAGAAGGTTAAACGGGAGCTTACTTCATCGTGAAGCTTCCTCAGGAAGTTGATTTCTTCCTGAAGGGACTCCACCTTCCGCTCTAGGTCCAGTCTGGCGAGAGCTGCGTTGTCCACATCCTGTACAGGTACATCTATCATGAATGGGGTCCGTCATTGTGGAAACTCTTACACACGACTCACACGGACCCACACAACCCCCCACAACACACAGTACCATTCTGTGAAATCTTGGTAGTGGCAAGCTTTGGAAAACGCCCTCCCCTTTAGGGAACACTAACTCTATGTTTGGCAGACGGGTACAATCAGCTCTGTCAGATACAATGAGGATGTTGCCACTTCAGTTCACACTGAATACACACACAGGCAAAACCCAGTGCACTGACCCATAGGAACAATGATGCACAAACACAATAACACAAACTACACACACACAAAACCCTACAACAGCCGGTTTGGTCTGGGTGCTGCTGGTAATTGAGGTATTAGCGCAAATGCAGCTCTGCCCAGCTTTAATGCCCAGGACAAAGTCTGCCATTCAGCAGTGTGCCTGGACTGAGAGACTGACTAACTCTGCCCCCTCTGTGTGCTAGGCTGACACTGTGGCTAGCCAAAGGGACTGCACAGGCTTAGGGGAGGACAGTGAGGACATATCCCTACCAATATCGAGAGACGATTAAAGCCTCCCCATCGATAATTAGAGAGGAGGTGTTAGCAAACAGGGTTGTTCTGTACCGCTACCAATCAATACTAAAACTGAACCTTCCTGTCCTTGCTGATGTTCAAGTTTGTGAGCTATGCTGGTCTCAGCAGTCAAGCTAAACCTAGTTCAGTCCCCTGAAGGGAAAATCTACAGCGAACGGAAGGCACGTGTCACTGCCACTGACTGAGTTTAAACTGTATTACAGCTCAATGCCCCTCTTGTTCATCACCCATACATGTCAGTGGAAGACTTATGGATGAGCATCACATCTGACCTTACTTCGTAAAGATGGCTCTGACCAATAACACGAGCCACAACCCACGCTTGAGTTTTAAACTAATCACATTTACTCAGTAGGCAGAGTTCTTCTCCCAAACTCAGACAGGTCACACGGTGTTCTTCTCGCTCTGATGAACACTGGCATCCAGACTGCTGTGGTTTTGTCCGAACCAGCTAGACACCCAGACTGACAGAGAAAGATCCCCCTACTGCAGGCTTGACTTGGCACAGTAGACACAGCTTGGCCTATGTGCCGAGCCAGAGCAGCGGGCCCTACTTAAATGCTGTATCTGCTGTTTTGACATCCCCTCACTGCTTACTGTGCTTTCTGCATGGCCCACTTTGATAGATTAGATACGGAAAAACAAGTATAAGACGGAAGGTGTTTAAACTACATTTGTGTCTGAGTTGGCTGTTTAAAGCTAAGGCCTTGATTGACTGTATTCAATCATTAAACGCTTTTGTCAGTGTGCAGTTCCTGTACAGAAATATGCCAACAGTAGGTGTGGATCATACCTGCCTGAAGCTCTGCATGGTGCTTTCAGCCTCCTCACGCTGGAGCATCTCTTCTTGCAACCTGCAAAGACAGAACTAAGTTTACATCCCATTCACCCAACCCAGCCACCGTAAAGAAAATATTAATAAAACGAACAAAAACAAACTGCAATGTCTACATGTATAGTCTACACTACTGTTCTCCGAAACACCATATAGATAACTGTGCTTAGGGCCTCTATGTTGTATTATAAATGAAACAACAAAGTGAATCATAAAAGTATTTATGAATTCGTTGTAGAAGTAATTTGTATCTGGGCTCACTTCTCTCTGAGTCGCTCGGTGTCGTCTACAAGGTTGTCCCGGTGAACCTCCACCCGGGCCTTTTCGTTGGTGAGTTGGTCGACTTGACGTCTGAGATCCCGCATCTCTTCCTCGTACAGGTCGCCGATGCGGGACGTCCCTTTTCCCCGCAACTGCTCCAACTCTGCCTGGAGAATCTTATTTTGCTGCTCCAGAAAACGCACTTTTTCGATGTAGCTGGCAAAACGGTCGTTGAGACTTTGCATCTGCGCTTTTTCATTTGTGCGGTTGGTCTTAAATTCGGTGTTGATCGCATCTGACAGGGAGAAGTCTAAGGTCTCGGATGACAGCCGGGGCAGCGGTGCGCTGCTGCGGACCCGCTGGGTTTTGGAGACACGCATGGTGGGTGCGGACGACAGACCAAATGAGACCCGGGATCGCAGCGGGCTGGAGAACTGATGGCTGGAGTGGCCTGACCAGCTAGATCTCTCTACTCCTCCAAACATTCTTTCGTATGATGATGAATGAGTTTTTCGAAAAGACATCGTGGATCTCGCTGTCTCTTACACCGTACAATGCTGTTCTGGAATGTTCTGCTGCTGTACTTTCCTGCCTCGGTGGAGTTCCTCAAACCAACACTGTGTCCCGGGACCAGATGACATTTATAGTCCACTGACTGGACTCCACTCCTTATGCAAATGAATTAACTGGCCCTTGCGAATTTGAGTGGCACCGCGGAAATCCTATAAGAGAGAGCAAAAGCTTTTGACTTGGAGCTATTCTGCTTAAACTGTCCGAGAAGGGCTGTTACAGGAACCAGTCATAAAATGGATTCAGCTGAATTCAGCATGGTGGACAGAATAGGAGGCATGCTTTATAAGGTTCCGAGAGTGTCTTGAAGACGGGTCTTTTCACTTTTAAAGACTTAAAAAATTCCCCAAAATGTTGTCAAGATTTCTTCTTGTCAAAGCATAGGTAATATGCATGTGTTTGTGTGTGGGACAGTTATTTATTTTGCTGTATGACATTGTAGCCCTGCATCCCAGCTGAGTAGCAGTTTGAAACTTGGCATTCTGACAATAGCCTAGTTCACTACATCCTTCCCTCAATCCCAGTTAAGGTTAGTTTCAATCCCAGTGTATATAAACCCCACTTTTGCCAAAGGAGTATTTCTAAATATATTTTAAGTGAAATTCAACTGTATTTCCAATTGAAGATGGATAGATTGAGGGATTTGATACCTTATGAGTTCATCACATTTATGACCTCAGTCAACTCTCAGTTGGGATGGAATCTTTGAGTCTGGTTTCATAAACAAGCAGGAATTTATTTGTTGAGTTTGTTTGAACAGTTGTTTGTTCAGCTCTGTGCTGATGTTAGGACTGTACCTCAGGCCAGTGTTTACTGGTGCAGATCATGTGCTGTCTGTACCAGTAACCTAAAGTGAACTCTCCTGTCTGATCTGTGCTGCATTAAGATGCAGGAAAGGTGGGATGTGGAAAATTCAGACATCCAATGGGAGGACAGTTGAGAAGAGTGAAAGGGAGAGAGACTTTTGATTGAACTGTTACATCAGTGACATGGGGCTAAAGCAGTGTGTCTGGAACACTCCTGAACAGAGTGCTGTGCCTGACTCCGCTTTGGCTATTGCTGCTGTCAATATGTTTAGTTCCTGTTCATTACACAGCCGATCATTGGAGTTTTTTTTATTATAAAAAGTGTCACTCAATATTGTCTGAATAGTTATTTCAGATTAATTGAATTCTCCACTCACACCTATTACATCACATAAGAAAAAACACCCATGCACACACAGATGTGCACAACATACATACATGCACACACACACAGACCTAAGAAATGTAAAGTACCAAGATGAGAGCTAATATTGTTCATACTGGTGCTTGAGTTTGGGATGAACAGTCTCCATTACAATAAGAGGATGTTCACCGTCAAACAGTGCAGATGACTGTACTGCAAACATGAACCTTAACCTTCAATGTTGGGTATCGTGCATGACATTATACCATCTGATTAAAAAAAAGTCTAGTTTGAAAGTTCTGTAAAGGCAGAGTGATTTTAGAGTTCTTCACATCCGAAACAATCTGTCTCTGAGAAAGCAAATCACTCATGTGTGAGAATCCTAAAATATTGCATACCTGAACCAATCCAATTAGGAGATCCAATTAAGAGGGCAGCTCTGAATGCTCAAAGTCTCATAAAGAGCCCATATGCTCAAGCTTTGAGGGAGTTTAAGTTAGGGAATCAGGCTGGTAATCAGAAGGTTCAGAAGGTTCGATTCCTAGCCGTGCAAAACATGACGTTCTGTCTTTGGGTAAGGCACGTCACCCTACTTGCCTCGGAGGAATGTCCCTGTGCTTGCTGTAAGTCACTCTGGATAAGAGCATCTGCTAAATGATTAAATGTAAAATGCTATGTATTCTGGAGACTGCAACAAGCTGCCACTGCCCCTGTCAGGATAGGATGATCGAATCATTTCATCTGTGTTGAACTGAGGAGAAAAGGCAGAGGTGTCCAAACCTAACCCTGTCTCAAATCTGGGAGCAGAGCAGCATTAAGATTCCTATGACTCGTTTCATTGGCTGAAAGGTGTTGGAGATCCATTTGCAGTCGTGAATGAGTCTGTCTGAAAAACGCTGGCGATAATGGTGCTATACATTGCAGAGGTTTGAGTCTCCTGAAGAATCGTGGATGCTCAGGACCTTAATGTGCAGCCAGAGTGTAGACAAGGGCACAGACAGACGGGGTTAGAATTAGATTCTATCGATTTGAATCAATACAGAGGACAGCTAGGCGTTTTGGTTTCGGCCCATGTTTCGTATTGATCAATGGAATGCAGACAATGGGGTTGTAACATTTGTTTGAGATTATAAATCAAAAAAGCTCAACTTTTTTACTGGAACACAACCATTAGATCTTGCTAGCATCAGAGAATGCCACAAACTTACCTCCATCACTGTATGTACAAAATTCAAATATGTGGGACAAAAATAACAAGTAACTGGTATTATGAACATTGTTTAACTGACAGTGAGAAAACTTGATTTCCCTCAAACAACATGGCTTGGCAACCAACCACGCATGCCGGTCAACAGCTCTCAAACCATGAGAGCTGGTAGAAGATAAGTGCTTCTGTTTTGGGATGTCATGGGCCCAGACCACAGGCGCTGGCAGAGAGAAAAGCTCCTCTGTTTCATCTCCCATGACTGTGAATCACAGGCCTGTGTGCCCAGTAGCCATGGTGATTGAGTCAAAACAGTCATAGCAGTTCTTTGAGCCGGAGCGACCTGTTTGGCTATGTCCTCTCTGGAGGTAAGCACTGGACAGCCTTTTGTTACTCCCTACCTCATTAGCAAGGCAGGAAATATGAGGATACTCAATATAATCCACACTTGGATACAGTTTTGCACATTTCTATCATTGATATGATTGTAAGTGTCAACAGACTTACTACAGAATACTACTGCACAGTGTTTTCATGTGGTTCCATACTGTGACCTGCGATCAGGACAGAGGGTTGAATAGAACTCCTGTCCTCAAGGTTCTATCAGACAGGCTGTGTAGACATCAGTGCTGTAGACTTCACCAACAGGAGGTTACCAGTAAAGGAAGTGAAGTCTTTTATGCAGGATGGAACTTGACAGAAGTCCAGAAGGACTGTAAAGCAGCACCTATTGTCCAGGTCTCCGTGACAACGGGTCCTGATTTTGGACAATGTCCAGAGTGAGAAAACTCTGTCTATAGGACTACTTTGTATAAAAGTTCTTTCTTTAAGTGTTTTCTTTCTGCATCTCTGTCTGTCGGCCATTTGAAGTCAAACATTGTATATATTTTTCCTTTGTTCACGTACATTATCTCACACCAACAGCAAATGTTTTCATGTTCATCTTGGAATGTCGGTCCTCCAGTATGAAGTTACTAGCGTTCGTCACACCGGGAGCCAGTGCCCTCCTGAGGCCGTCTCCTAGCCAGTTCGCTCCCACAGCACTCATCCTATCACAGGTGTTAGATTCACTCGGGTGTGAGGTGAGGACTGATTTTCAGACAGAGATGGATTTATCTGTCTCGTCTTATCTGAGAACTGAGTGCATGATCTGTTTCTGTGATGTTTGAAAGAGGCTGACTTCATGAATCAAGCAGTATTAACTGTGTGCACATGCTTATTAAATGGAAGCAGTACCTACCATCACACTGCACATAGGGCACCAATTGATTGGGGGGGCACCAAAGTGGCGGGGGGGGGGGAGACTACAAATCTTCACCTGTGGGGTGGGGGGGTTATGCGCGCAGGGCACAACGGGGTGGGGGGGTTATGCGCGCAGGGCACAAAAATGTCTAGCAGCAGCACTGAATGGAAGCATGGTACAACACTGGCCCTTGGGGAAGACAGATCAGGAGATAGTAGTGGTAAAAGTCAGTAGGGGGATTCAGGAAATTCATGTCTTGACAACTGGCATCTTGTTATGGTTAAAAATTGTGAATTTACTCCCAAATAATGTTCAGGTCAAGACTTTGATCAAGTTCTGTGTCAAAAGAATTGTCTTATGACAATAGGTTTAATCACATATTAAAATAAATTTATTAATTATTATTTTTATCTAATAATTAAATAAACACGGTTGTACAACGTTGATCCAATTTTAGGATCCTAATCGAATGTCATTATAAACCTGGTACTATTACATTTATAATGGATTAATGAAACATTGGACAGATTTGATTGGCAGCCTATTAGGGGCGTGTCAGGATGACTTCCACCGCACAGTTTAATTATGTTTACAGGACAAAAGAGGTCCCTGTATCTGTTGTATGTATTGTCTTAGAATCAGGCCTGTAAAAGGAAAATGTGAGATAGGCATTGTTCTTCATCACAAACATGCACATCTGGAACATGTAAGACAGCCATTGTTCTGCAATAGACCAATCGCAGCACAACTTGAATGATGTGCTGTGCTGGTAGAATGTCTCATTTTAAGGAGGCATCCAAGTTTAAAGGAAATATATAGGTGATCTAGTTACATTTCTTAACTATTTCTGTTGCGAATTTGGGTAATACTGTCTATTGCCACTAGGTGATATCACAGAGTTACAATGTCAATTCATCCGACAATTCATTTTCAGTCTGAAAAACCAGAACACTTTAAGGCTAATATTCAATATTTTCATAATCAAAATAAAATTTGTATAGTTGTTGACAAAAGCTGCCATGAGAGTATAATGTACATACAATGTTTGGTGCTCTGTGTTAGAGTTCTGATACCATGTATTTTAAATCTCATTCAGATTTCAATAAATATTGCCTTTTTTGCCTGAAAGGAAAACCAATGCTCCATACTGTATTTACAATTTACACCTTCAGGATACAAGATACATATAGTACATTATCCCACCATGAATAAAGATGAAAAGTAGACAATTCTACCTTCAAGGGTTGTTTGATATCCAGTTGTTTTACAAAAATAAATAATATGGATGAGTTCAGACACCATATATCTGGAAATAAAAATGAGGCACATCTCTCTTAATTCGCCACACACAGATGAAATAAGATTTAGCTGCAGAAACAGCCATACACGAACACATTCAAGACTGGTTGTCTGCAAAGAGTATAAGTCCTTATAAGGAGCACTATGACTTCAACCATTTTAAAAGAACTACAGCTTAAAACTAGAATACTATGCCAGTGTGACAGACACAGCGTGGTGCTGAGTCAAAGTATAGGACAGTACTCCCCGCATCTGAGGTGCAGAGACTCTATGGAGTCCTGCGATGACAGAGCCCTCCTCACCACGTTCTGAGAGCGGCTGGGCTGTTCCAAGGCCAGGCGCTTTCCCTCTGGGTGCACTTTGCCGTCGGCCATCTTGAACTCCACGGACGCGAACGACGACATGCTGCCGTTTTTCTTCACCCACGTCTTGGACGTGTCGACAGTCGGCGACACCTTGATGTCTCTTTTCGTCCGGGAGTTTTCCCTCCTGCTGGCGACGCTCAGGTCGTCCAGGAAAGGGTCTGAGTCGCTGCCGTGCGGCATGTTGTAGTAGGTGCAGTTTGGGGTTGTTGGCTTAGCCATCTCCTCCAGCTCTGAGGAGGAAAGGACAGCCATAGGGGAGTGCTGGCTCGCACAGCGGCGATGGTGAGGAACGTCCTCGCTCGAATGGCTTTGAGCTGTGTCCACCGACGTGTTGTCCAGATTGCTGTACATCCCCATGGAGATGGGAGGGGATTTGCGGATTAGGTGGTTCTCTTTGAGGAGCCACCTGCCCCGGTCTATCAGAACCCCGTCAGCAGAGTCAACGTCTGTTTGCAAAGGGTCTCCCTGCACGGGCTCTGGGTCAGGTCTGTTTGAGCTTCCAGCACTGGAGTAGGACACGTCTTCAGCCGAGGCCTTAGCGTTCGAGTCACGAGAGGTCAAACGCCCTCCGCTTTTTAGTCCGGGAATAAATATTTCCGCTTCTCTTCCTTTAGATACTTTAGAGGGTGTGAGCTCCCTGTTCAGGCTTTTGTTTGAGGTATATAATGTACGTTTGCCGTGAACGGAAGGGTGGGACTGTGAGGTTTCCTCTCCGCTCTCGGTGGACAGCTCTGTGGACGCCTGAGACTTGTAGCCTCCGCTCTCTGAGGTCTCCGGTCGGTAATCAGAAAGGTCTGATGTGTTAGGACTTGGCAGCCGTTTCTTCCCATATTGACTATCCTTTCTTTTTTTGGGAATGATCATTCCTTGTGATGGTACGATATGGGCATTGTCTGGTTCAATTCGCATGTTGCCTTTCGAGTCATAGGTAAAGGTCAGAGAGGATGACATCAGGGCGGAGTTGACAAAGTCGATCAGTTCCTGTGATATCTCCACTGGGTGGGTTATGGTACTGTGGTTGCACTCGTCATCATCCTCTTCATCTTCCTCTCCCTCTGTTTTACGTTCATTCGCAGTGTCCGTGTCTTGACAGCAGCCTTCATCCAATACTTTGATCTCGAGTGATGACTTGTTTGAACCTGAATTCAAATCTCTGTTTTCAGACAGTTTTGTCTCTGCCTCTTCCATGCTATTTTCACCCTCTTCACAGCTACTCTTCTGTTCTGTGTAACTATCCTCTTCCAGTGTCTTTGTGATGGCATATACTTTAACTGAATTCTCTAAATCAGATTCAGCAGAACATCCGCAGCCCTCATCTCTCTCTTCCTCATTTTCTTGCGTCTCTCCCTCCCGTTCCCCTATTCCCTCCTCATCCTCACATTCATCGTCCCTCTCTCCTCCCTCGCTCTGTCCCCCTCCCCCCTTCTCTTCCTCCTCTTCCTTGTTCTCCTCCATCTCATCTGCCTCTTGTCCGTCCTCCTGTGTCTCTGAGTTTCCACCTTCATCCTCCACTCTCTCGTCCTCCTCCTCCTCCCGTGTTTCCACCTCATCCTCATTTTCCTCTGCTCCTTCCTCCTCGACCTCCTCCCTATCTTCTTCTCCATTCTCCTCTCTTCCTCCCTCCCGTTTCTCTTCACTCTCTTCCTCCTCCTCTCTTTTTTCTTCTCTCTCCTCGTCATCCCATCCCTCTCCCCTCTCGTCCCCCTGCATTTCCTCATCTTCCTCTATGTACCCTTCCTCCTCCCTGTCATCATCTTCCTCCTCCACCTCTTCCATCTGATTCACCTCTTCCTCTGCCTCCACGTCATCTGCCTCCGACCCCAAATCCTCATCCTCCTCAACTCTTTCCTGCTCCACACCTTCACCCCCCTCTCCCTCATCTTCATGTTCCACCGTTCCATCTCCGTCCTCTCCCTCGTCCTGTGTCTCCTCCCCCTCTTCCTCCTCCTCATGCTCCTCACAGACCTTGATGTCATCATCTGAATGTTTAGCTGGGCTCTCAGATTCTCTGGGATCTGTGTCTTCCTCAGCTGAGTATCCAGCTTCAGTTAAACTACCTACGTCAGCATCTGACTTGCCCTGGTCTGAACCTGACTTCAGAGACAGTTTTTCTTGTCTATCTGCTGTAGTCAATCTGCAGTCAACAAATTCTGTTCTGTTTGATTCTGTCATGTCAGCGTCTGTTAATCCCTCTTTGTCAGACTCTATGCGATGTTCTGAAGTTTGCATTGTTTCAGTGTTACCCTCTTCTCTCTCAACCAAATCCTCATCAACATTGTGTTGAACGTTACCCTTGTCAGGCTCAACACTGCTATGCTCACTTCCCTTTTCCTCCTGCACAGCCGGGGTAACACCGGGGTAAAGCTCGGATGGCTTATCATGTTCCCCAGCAAAGACTTCCACCTCTTCCTCCGAGTCAGAGTGACGTCTGTGTTTAAGAGTTTCAGCACAGCTCACGTCCGTATCATACAGAGGGTACATTTTTGACCCGGCCCCCACCAAGGATGTCAATTGCTCTCTAAGGTCTTGGGGCATGTCCAGCTCCTTCATGAGCTCCTCTATCTCAGACATGGGTCTGCTATGATCCTCGCCAACTTCAGACACCACGTCCAGGGCGAATTCTTGCTCCGAAAACTTGGGAGAAAGCGGTTGACTTTCAAACATGTCCTTCCGCTCCTGGAAGTCCCTCCAGCTTTGCCTCAGCTGAGAGGACGTTCTGCTCTGGAGATCAGAGAGGCTTGCTCTCAACTCCTCCTCATCTTCAATGGCCGAAATCTTCTGCAGGGATTCCATCACCAGCAAGGCCTCCGAGCCGCTCCGCGAGTCGTCCTCCGAGCCTTTCAAGCTCTCCCTGAGGGTCCTCACAGACAGGAACGAGAGAAGAGCTTTGGATGGAGAGCCAAAGACAGACGCCACCTGGGAGGAGAAGTCAGGCATGCTTCTGGACTTCTCCAGACTGGGGACGTTGTCAGGCACCGAGGTCCTTCTGAAGGACTGGATGGACGAACAAAGCTGTCGTAAGACCGGTCCTAGGGTCCCTGTGGGGCTCAGGTGGTTGGTTGCGGAAGGGGATTCGCTCTCGACTACAATGGCCGTCGTTGATTTGTGCATCCTCAGTCGGGCTTCTTGTTCCTTGGGGTCTATCCGGACGCTCGGCATTGAGATACAAAGCCCCTTTCTCTGAGCAGTCTGTACATTTAGAGATGGCGCCTCATAGCTAACAGGAACTGATAAACAGGACATGGATTTCTGAATGTCCTCGTGTGGAAGACACCCATCTCCCGTTGAATCTTGGCTTTCTTCAGCCTTAACTTCTGACTCTGAATCAGCACCTATTCGGAAAACGACTTTAGTTTCGTTCTCAGTTTCGGCTGAGGCTAGGTCATCTACATAGGGCACAGGCTCTGCAGTGATTTTTTGAAGCCAGTTTTCCACATACTCGTGGGCATCTGATTGCGCAGACGGAAGGGCAGGCATGGATACACTCTCACTCATCTCTGAATTCAGTTTTGGAGACGCTAGTTTGTTCTCATTCATGGACTTCTGCTTTGTGAGTTTCTTTTTGCCCTTTCCAACGGGTTTGGGAGGTAAAATGTTTGACATATTCTTCTTCATTCTCACTCCTCCTGCATCAGGTGTATTTACATTAAGCAAGCTCTCCCTAGCACCTTTTTTATTCATATTTATCTGTTTTTTAGAAGACTTCCCATTCACATTTTCTATGTTTAGTACCAAACCTTTATTTCTCGTGTTGGTCGTTTCATCTCCACTGGTTTGGAGTTTTTTCTTCTTCACTTTTTCAGTCTTGGGACTGTTCTTGTCACTTTCTGTTCCAGTTCCACTCTTCTTTCCTGAGGTGCTGCTCTTTTCAGGCGAAGAGTTATTTTTTGTACTCTTTGAAGAGCTTGCTACATTGTCCTTTCGTTTCTTCTCTGAGCTAGAAGTCGTTGAAGTCGAGTTCTTCAACTTAGGTTTCGCCTTAACTGTCTTCTTTTTCTTCTCTACTTTACCGGGAGTCTCCTCTGACCCTGACTTCAGGCATTCCGCGTCCTTGGGAGGAGAATCTGTCTGTGAATCTGCCGTGATGTGGGCCTCGTTGTCAGTAAAAGACGAGAGGTTATTGCTAATTTTCTGCACAGGAGACACAGGCTCCGACGACAGAGACAAGATCTCCTTTCTCCCTCTTTCCTTTGAGTCAGTGCTGGAGCTCTGCCTGGTGAAGTCCACATCACAGTCATTGCTGGAGGAACGTGGCCCAGTGTCTGTGGATGCCGGTTCGCTCCGGGGCGTGTTCTCAGACCCGCCCTCCGTTACGTACTGAGAATTAGCAAAATAGTTGTCGTAGCAGCCCTGTCCCTCGTAAATGTGCATCACAGTCTCTGTGATTTCCATTCCGTCCCCCTGTAACTGGAGCACCTCTGCGATCCTCGACGACTTGCGGGCGGACGGAGAGACCTTACATCGGGGCCCCGCCGAAGGGGTTTGTCTGGGCTTGGGCACTGGCCTGCTGCTGCTGGTGTTCTGCCTGACTACGCAGTACCCCTCCGTCATCTCCCCATCGGCGTTCCTCTCCGTGTAACAGTAGGTTCCTGTGGTGCTCTCTTGAATTCCGTTCTCGGTCACCACCTTCACACTCTCCACCGAGGCTTTCTTCTTCTTGCTGACGCCCGGCGTCGGGGTCCTCTTCAGGTTGGACTTGTCCGCAGCAGCCTCCGCGCAGCTGTCGTAGCCTCCCTCCTTACTGAAGGCCACGCCCCTTGTCGCCCTGCTCAGACGGTTGTCCTCTTTGGTTTCGTCCTCCCCGCCTGTGGAGTCCTTGAGCAGGGTGTTGTTGGAGTCAGGGGAGCCGTTGACTGACCCGGGTTTGGAAGGGCACGCTGTCCTCTGGCGGTTGCTCAGGTTGGAGCGTCTCAGCGTGGTCGTCCAGTGAATCATCTCCTCCTCCTTGATGGTCAGTCGGACCTTCATCTCCACCGTCATGCTGCCGTCTTCGTTCACCCGGAAGGACTTCTCAATGTCGTCATCCTGCGGCACGATGGAGGTGAGTAGTCTGCTCTCTGGCCTTGCACAGGTCTCCATATCCACTGACCCCTGACTGTTGTGGTTGATGTCTGCCCGTCGGGTACGATGACCACTGGAACTTCCGTTCAAAGACTTGTTGATCTGATTCACAAAGCCTCTCTCGGACGACAAGGAGAAATTTCTCGACCTCGTTCCACTGGAAAACGATTTTTTTCCGTCTGCAAATTAGAGTGAAAGAGAGCAACAAATGAAACAGAACATCCGACTGGCCACAGCGCTCATTCACTTTGACTGCTTAGTTATAGCACAGGCAAGCTCACACTTACGTGTCAGAGGTTGCAACCTTGAGGCTTCTACGGACTCTGAGTTGCTCTGCTGGGCCATCTGTGAAGATCTCTGAGGATCGTAGTTTCCAGGTCTAAAGTGTTCATTGCCTGATGCAACGATCACCCCAGAGCATAGAATGAGTCCAGGGAGACCGTCAACCTGCAAGATGAGAAGACTGATCCTTAACCAGCCCAGGCTCACAGGGTAAAAACATACTCCTCGAAGGAGCCAAATAAAAATGTAAGGAGATCAAGTCCAGTAACTAGCCCTAATAACATTAACAACATTTTACAATTTACTGTGAAATGCTACACCATCAAACGCTCCAGAGTATGTTGGAAACATCTGATGTTTTTGACAGTGCTTCAGTCCACCTGATAGGCTGTGGTAGCGTGTGCCAGGTGACTAGTCTATTTGTAGAATGATGCACTGGTCACGCAACTGACCAATCCTCTATCCCTGACCTAGTCAGCCCTCATGAAAAAGCGGGAGGGGTTGACGTTTCTGATTTAGTGCCAAGACAAACTGATAGTGACAGGCTTTAAAGCCAATAGCTTCTTAACGTTGATCTACTGTACAACTATTGACTTCTTTTGAAGGTACATTTTCTGACAACAATCCTATCTGTGCTGATAACAGACTTATGATCCCATCAAATCCATCCAGCTCCAAACACTTACCCTCCTGCCATCCGGTGTGTGTAGCTTGACAACACGGAACTGCAGAACCTGAGAAAGGTAATCCAACAAGGCCTCATAGGAGGGAGCGGTTCTCTTGTGCAGTATGATGGTGCGCCACACATTAGGGTCCCTGTTCTTGAAGACCACAAGTCTCTTTGGTGTCCGCACGGCTGTCCTGCTCTCGCTCAACCTAGAAGGTCTGTTAACCCCTTCGTTCCTTCTTCCCAGTGGCACTGAAGGAACGCCTCTCTGCCTCCTCCGATCAGCGTTCACCAGCCTGGTCGTGTTCCAAGGCACCTGCCTCCGGTTCACCAAGTCGAGGTTGATGGGCTTGACCCGCTTTTGATCTGAACACACGTAGGAGCCACCATCATGGAGATCTTCCAGAGTCTTCACAGGGCGGGTCCCACGTGGCGTTGTGATGGTACGCACCCCGAAGGGCAAAGGCACTTTCTTGGACAACGTGTCCAAAAGGGCATCGAAGGTCTTAAAGGTACGGCCATTGATAACCATGCGATGCCCACCAAACTGAGTGTCCCCGCTCTTGTAGAAGCAGACTCTTCTTGAGGCTGAAGGGTCTGTGGTGGGCTGGAGCAGAGTCCTGGAGGTCAAGGTCTGGACACTTGCTGAGGACGCACCCTGTAAGGGCAGGTCCTGCAGGGGTGTGCTACTCATGTCTTTGGATGGCTGTGGAAACAACCGAATGAGAATAATTCACTTTTCTTTGACATACATATTCATACAGATTCAATAAAGTTGAATGTATTCATTCATTCATTCATTCATTTTCTTCCGCTTATTCCCGTTAGGGGTCACGGGTGACTGGAGCCTATCCCAGTTACTTCCAGGCCGTAGGCAGGGTACACCCTGGACTGGGGCCAGGTAGTCGCAGGTTGAATCTAATCTAATTTAATGTAATGCGTTGATGTCACCACCATGATAGGTCGTAGTCAAATTTGTGCTTGTTGCTATTTAGTAAACGTAACTTGTGGCATGCAGCTGTGATTGGCAAAGTAGATTTGACACTGAATGCATCAGTCACTAGTAGATGATCCTTGTTGCAAAACTGCACTAGCTGGAAAGGGATTAGCTCCCTGTGGTGCTAAAAGACTGTTCAGAAGGTTCTTAAAACCAACAGGTTATAAAGGACCACAACAACGCAACTGACAATCAAAAGTTAAGTCTCATCACAGGATAATCTCTTGTAATTGTAGTCAGAGAAGATTTTCATAGATAATAAATATCAGTACTATAAAAATTTGTTAAAATGAAGCTATACATTTGTTTAACATTCAAAAACCTATTCCAAGTGTTTAAGGGTTGATAAGATACACAATTACATACAATACACCGAATGCAGCTCTACAAGTATTTAAATATTATATATTTTACTAAAATGAAGATGGATTCATGCAATCCATTCATAACATTTCGTTACCCTGTACTTGTACCTGTGTAATGACAATAAAGTTGAATCTAATCTAATCTAATTTTGCATAACGGCAAGACAACCCCATGCATATAATTTATTCTGAAAAACAACAGATATAATTGAAGACACAGCATAGTTTACCACTGTATTATTTGTCACATGGTCCTTGCTGACTCTAAACAGGAACTTAATAAGTTCTTCTTGTGCTACATACAAAGAATGTTCTCTAATCAACATCACACCAGTGATCTACCAACCCAGGAAGCCTCTGGTGATAAGTAAAACACAAATTTGAATATAAAAGTAATTTACCTGATTTCACATTTTTCAAAGAGTTGTTTCCAGTAAAAAGTAATTTAAAAGAGCAAATCTAGTTCGTGGCTGCATTGGTCAAAGCTGCTCAGCAGCATTCGCAGGGCTATTCTGGGGACATGCGACATCACAGGCAATTTGCCTAATCTTTGCTCACAGTTAATCAGCATATCAAGGTAAGGTAACCTGGGGGGTAAAAGGTAACGACTCGAAGGGGCAAAGCTTTTCTCTATGGAGCAGCCCTGACAGCATAAACCTAATTCAATAACACAACCATGTTCATCTATTTTATTTCCTACAAACTATTTAAGAGGATGGTAGTGTTTTGGAGGGAAGCATTAATTTTAAAAAAGTTTGTAAAAAATGCGAGACTCTATGTGAGATGAATGGATTAAAGTCATACCTGTCAAAGAGTTTAAGTGGTGTTAGGGGATATTTCTTTAAAAGACCAGAGATACAACAGGTGGGGAAGGCTGTGTCTAATTTCCGAGCAGCCCAGTAATCAGATTCGAAGAGTCTTGGCTTAATAAGGATTAGGAGACAGCTTTTACTTACAGTACTTGCTGACAGCATGAGCAAGCTATGAGGTACAATACAGGGTCTACGAGACTAATTGTTTTGCCTCAAAACAGACAGTGACTGATGATTATACTAGCCTAAACCAGGCCTGAAAATGGTGACATTGTCAGACTGGAACAGTACACAGGTGGGGAAATAAGTGTGCTTAGTTTTCCATATCCAAAATAACTTCTTCTCTTCTTATGGTTTAAATTAAATCATATGATTTACTATATTATAATAAAGAAAGATTACACTGAAGAACTTGTTTTTTTTTTATTACACAGAAACTTGGTCTTTGTAATGTCTTCACAGTGGGAAATCTGTTCCCCCTGTGTCCACACTGTAAAAGACTGGTGTATAGATTAAACTTGTTATACACAATGATCACAGTAAAATACATAACCAGAATCACTGTACTGCTTTATAAAGAGCCAGACTGTAATATACAGGGGAGACCATGGGAACCTTTATCCCTAGTCCTCCAGGGAGAAGTATGTTCCCCTATGATGTTCCCCCTGTGTGCTCCGTGGATGTACTACAGTAGAAACTCGCTATCCGAGTCACTTTAAGCAGAGCGCCATCTAGTGATCATTTGCCTGCAAATCAGTTTTCACTTTCAATGTTGTAGCCTAGAACTGTGAAAGTCGGAAAAATCCCTCCATGCCGACTAACATTTAGCGAAAGGTTGGTGTTGCAGTATCAATACATTTCTGAATAAAGATCTCGATTAAATCTTGATCTGTAAACTCTGCGATCTACTAGTTGGGTCTGTTGCACAATAGCTTGGTGATCAGTTTCTGTCCGCCAAGCACCGCTGTCCGCTGCTCTTTGTCGAAAATATAATATTTTCCAGCTGTATTTTACACGTTTTTATATCAAATAATTCAGAATGGGAAAGAAAGAAGAAGATGAGATCATTAGAATCGGCAAAAAGATGGATAAAATGGCGCAGAAGAAGAGCGGGGTGAGGTGTTTTGACATGAATGAAGTCCCACTGTGATGGTGGTTTATCTACGTAGCCTAGCATGCTAACATGCCGCTAGCTTCAATACACCAAATACCACCTAGTCTATCTTAAACACACCAAATACCACCTAGTCTAGAGAGCTAAAGCTGTAGTATAATCTCGTTGTACAATTGTATAATGACAATAAAGGGCATTCTATTCTATTCTAGCTAGCACTAACTATTTACACCGCTCAGATCACTGTTGGAATGTCAGCCTTCCTACCTGTCTCTTCAGACAGACTATCTGAATATTTGGTTCATTCCCAAATACTCTTAAGTACAGAACTAGGCAGCTATGTTGACATTGTTTTATGATATACTATTTTCCGACAATAGTAGACTGTTGAATGTTGAACAGTACAGGAGCCACTGTACCAAGATCGCACTTCTGGTTGGATTGCTAACTGTATTTCGTTACCCTGTACTTGTACCTGTGTAATGACAATAAAGTTGAATCTAATCTAATCAGGCTAGCTCCAGCTAACTAGCTGACAGGGCTAACCAACAACAGTCAAACCTTGTTTAGTCACTTAGGTGTGGATACACCCTTATATACAAGAAACGGTGATTGATTGTCGGGTTTCCTTGCTAGTTTGGTGGGCAAGGAGCTCAAGCCAGTGTGGTTTACATAAGATACGGTTTATTAATGAGCTTTAGGGACTCCTCCGAAACGTCTGGAAATACTATTAGCAAGGTAGTTCATTAGCAACCTTGCCCTGTGATTATGGGGAAATTCTATTCGGTAACAATTAGTAACGAGTGCTACTAGGAAGCGAAACTTTTCTTATCTAATCTGGTCGATAACGATGAGCTAGTAGTAGCATCGGACGAATAATGTATCGACTATCCGGTAGCAGAAAACTACCGAAACAGCAACTTGTGCGGTGTCTGTTGTCTGTTGTCTGACCCTGGCCCTTCAACACTATCATATTAACTATTTGTGGTTTACTTTACTGATTTTTACAGTCTGGTGCATTGGATCTACTGAAGGAGCTTAGAAGCGTCCCCATGACTCTTGAACTGCTTCAGGTATCTTTGCTATCCGCTGCTCTAGCCTCTCATCCACACTGTGTAGAGGTGTTGAAGCACTGAAGCCACGTCTCTCTCCCCAGTCCACCAGGATCGGCATGTCTGTGAACGCCATCCGCAAGCAGAGCACGGACGACGAGGTGACATCTCTAGCCAAGGCGCTCATCAAGTCCTGGAAGAAGCTCTTGGGTTAGTGGATAGAATGAGCTTGAGTCATTCGTTTTGCTGAAAAAGAAGAGCTTTTTTCAATATGATTCGTTCAGGATTCCTTGTTAGGGGTACCAATTTGTTTACCATCTGTACTCAGCCATCGATTGATCTGACATGGTTGTTTTCTTTGGTGTCCAGATGAGCCTGGGGGTGGAGAAAAACCCACAGAGGACAAGAGGAAAGACTCCACAATGCCTGTCGTCTCTCCTTCACAAGGGAGTCCAGAGCCTAAAGAAGAAAGGTGCTGATAAAGAAAGCCCAATCGTATCTGTAACACCAGTAGCTGTGTGACAACCTTCCTTCGTATAAATTGAGTAAGACGGCTGTTCTGTTCTGTGCCTGTGGTCCAGCTCCAGCAGTAACTCCAGCAGTAAGAGTGAGCCCGTCGACCTCAACACCAACACACTTATCTCAACCTTCCCTCGGGCACCTGGTACATCGGACTCGGTCAGACTTAAATGCAGGGAGATGCTGTCCAATGCGCTACAGACAGGAGGTAAAGACACAGTCATCATCCCTCAATGATCTATGATACTGAGTTCAGTCCTGGATGAACTCATTATGTTTAGTATATTTTAGTGTGCATTTTCTGTTTCAGTGGTGCACTTGGTAATGGATGAGCAATGCTGGTTTTTAATCTCCCGTATGTAATATTCATAATTTCTCACTGTCTGCCTTGCTTGTCTGCAGATGACTATATTGCTATTGGTGCCGACTGCGATGAACTTGGGGCTCAGATTGAGGAATATATCCTTTATGTTTACTATTACTTACCTTTAGTTAACTGTAACTGAACGCATCTTTAATGTAATAGTTACGTTAGTTACATAGTACTAACTCCTTGAAGTAATCTGTATGGTACTACTCCATCATTATATTTCAGAAGTATATAACTTATGCACATATATAGAAGAAATTCTTTGCTGTTGGTGAGGTGGATACAGTGCTGTCACCTGACGAAAGACGAGAGCTCCTTAACCAACCGGCACGCATCTTCCACGAATTCAAGAACACCGACATGAAATACAAGAACCGTGTGCGGAGCCGGATCTCCAACCTGAAGGATGTGAAGAACCCCAACCTGAGGAAAACGGTGCTGTGTGGAAACGTGTCCCCGGAACGCATGGCCAAGATGATTGCAGAGGTGGGACTAAGAGGCAGAAGCCAAAGCTGTGTTCTTTGGAACAAATGAAACAGACTCTGGAAGGCGCAGGGTTCCTCCACCCTGTTCCCTTGAGAACTCCCTTCCTAATTAGCTTTTTTATGTGTTGAATCAGAATGTTTAAAAACTGTGGTTGGAGCATTAAACTACAGGCAGGTACAAGGTTGAAGACCAGTGGCCTTGCAGCCTAAACAGTCCAAACGTATTTTTCCAACTATTAATCCTCTTACCTCCTCGTTGCCCTCAAGTATCCCCACAACCTCCTACAGTTGTCACAGTGATGAACCACCTCTGTTCCTAACAGTCAGCATTATAAATGTGCCTTTAAAGGAAATGGCTAGTGACGAGCTGAAGGAGATGAGGAAGAACCTGACCAAAGAAGCCGTGAGGGATCACCAGATGGCTACGACCAGCGGCACCCAGACAGACCTGTTCACCTGTGGGAAGTGCAAGCAGAAGAGGTGTACCTACACTCAGGTACGGGCCGGCTGCTGTCTGCACTGGGATGGGATACAGTGGACAGCTGGGGTTTTCCCCCTGATTCTTTGGGTTGTATTTGTGGCTCTTAGATTCCTCTGGGGGTTTTATGATATAATATCACGTAGAGGTGTTACTAGTTGACCCTGTTGAACTGCAATGCTAAGTTTTTGGTTGTGTGATGTGGTTCTCGGTGCCAAATAAGGAATGAAAGTGATGATGCCACTGTGTTTGCACCTGCTCACTCTTTAGGTCCAGACACGTAGTGCTGATGAGCCTATGACCACGTTTGTCTTCTGTATGGATTGTGGAAATAGATGGAAGGTACGTTGTTTAATTGCACTTGACATTGACTTGTATGGCAAATTGATATATTTTATTTATTTATTAGTTGTAATGTATTCAAATTCATAATGAAATATAATTAATTATTGGATATGTATCAAATCATCTGTCCTTACTTTTTAGCATTGATATAAGTGTTAATATAAAGATGACCTATTTAAAAAATATATATTTTCTTTTGTTCCCCAGTTCTGTTGAAGAAGAAAAATAATTTCCTTTGGATTTAGAGACGTAGCTAAATGCCTGGACCAGGATTCTGTATCTACAAGATAGAAACTTTGTATTCTGTGGTACCTGGTGCACAAATTTTACACGAAAGAAATCGCATCCGCTTTTATTTGAATACCTTGTTCATAGACCCGATCCTTGTCAATACCAAGTCCTGTTTTAAAGGCTGCCCTCCAGCCAAAATATGATCGATCTTGTTGTCTCCCAGTTTCTTTTACCATCAATTTTTATATGTAGTTTTAACATTTTGACAGCTATGATATACATTTACTACAATGTTTTCCTTTGCCCTCACAACAATGTTTTATTTAATTTCCGAATAAAATGTAATCCATTGGATTAAATAAAATGTGGTATTTTATGAGAAATCATTAAGGCTACAAAGTAATGTACACACCACTTTTAAGGTGTCTACTATTGATATTTATATTCGCAATTACTCAACTTTGTTCAGTGTGGTTATAGGCTTAGTAAACATGGATGGCAACAATAGTGACAAGTGGGATAAGATATTGCGTTTCTTTTTCAAATACACATTTTGTACAAATACCCCCCACCACCCTCTTCCCTACCCATCACCACTGTGTTCACCTTAGCTTTGCCCTTGGCTATTCTGGCTGGCCTCTATAGCTTGTAGAAGCCGCTGGCCATTTATTGCCCACCGTGGGGGAAGGGAAGGGGAGTGATGGAAAGTCCTCATGCATATTCATGTAGGCAGAGTTGCCATTGGTTAAGCAGCAGAAGAGACAATTGGGCATGTTCCTTTGTGGTGTTACCAGGTGCATCCACTCTAGTACTGAAGAGAGGGCGGACGCCTCTGTGGACCCAAGACCACAGATGAGAAGGTTTTTATTGGTTTTAGGTTCATATGTAAGTTGTAGCAATACAGTATTTAAAACATATTTGGAATCTTATTAAAAGTATACTTTTATCTATTTTTTTAATGTTTGTATTGGAACTCATGGCCGATGATGCGATACATGAAAAGGTACGACAATGCAGTGAAATTATTGTGCTTTATTTTACCGTAAAGAATCAAAATGCCCACAAATCATTATTTCCTTGGAGAAGAAACAAAAACATGTATACTGTAAACATCATATTATTTGTTTGAAAAGTTTTCCTTTTGTAAACTTACTGCAAAATAACACGTTTCATATAGTAAACAAGAAAATGAACATATATAGGCAGTATCACTCCAAACCCATTGGTTTAAAATGTGCTTGAGGTTGATCTACGTGGTGAATCCATCAGCTCAAATTGCACATATCAAGTAAGTTTACTCCTAAGACAAGTAGAATTACCACAATGAAGCACAAACAGACTGAGGCTGAGATTCAACCTTGCTGCCCTATTCATCACCCCAACTTCAGTGTTCATTTACAAACAAAGGCATGAGTTTTCATTTGTCTCCACAGGTCACTCTTAACAAAATGTACTGATGTATTCACTTGAAGGAAGGAGGATGAAACACATGCAATAATCTAGTCAGCCAAGGAAAAAGACAAATCAGTTCACTTGACTTAGGGTTGCTCCAGAACGTAGCATCCATGAGAGATGTCACTAAACTGAATGTCAAGGCACTTCCCTGCGAGGATTTTGTCTTTGAGTGAGGCAACAATAACAATGAAACAAAACATAAACAAAACACAAAATGAAATATCTCAACACTTGGCAACTCCAATTATCTTCAGAGAAATAATTTTAAAAAGTATGTATGAACACAGTTTACTTGGTAGCTTTGGTGTCAATGTTAAACTGATCTAACCCCGGGGAAATTCAATCACTTACTGAAATCAGTCTTGCTTATTAATCTGGCTCCTAAAACTTGGCAATCATATTGATAATATTGAGCCTTGTAAGTAGGTTATTACAAGGCATTTTCTCATTTCATTTATCGACCAGCTGAACAGACTGTTCCACAGATTGCCCTGGACTGCATGAATAAATTATTTCTTAATACTTAAACTGATATGTCTTGCTGGTATATCAATAATGGCAATAGGAACAAAATACTCTTTCATTCTAAATGTTCAATTGTACAAAGCTGCTAATATTATAGTCATGCTTTTACTTTTTATATACATGAGCTGATGTCTAAATGACTTAGAACTGATACAAGCTTTTTTCCTTATCTCAAAATATTGCATTTTGTGTGAAAACCTAGACCCATTGCTTGTCATGTGCCATGTTTATCTTCAAATATGATAACATGTCGATTTAAGATCTCACCTATTCCAGTTCTTACATGAACTGGAGTTGCCAAGTCAGTGTTTAAGGATCCCAACTGTAAGGTAAGCTGACAAAGATCAGGGTGAAACTAAGGTAAATCAGACACTAATGTACCCCACAAAGCTGCCTACAAGTACAGCTAGTATGTAGCCGTGACTTGAGCTGATTTTCATACGCAGTAAATAGAACTGGGTATTTCTCATATTTACCCACAACTCCTTTTTTCTATTTACAAACTGATAAATATAATGCCTACACCAGGCATAATTTCCCCTCCAAGTAATGATACAAAAAATAATAATAAAAAACATAAATAAAATAGATTATTTCTCAAATAAATCTGACATAATTTTTTTTTATATTCCTTTGGAGTGAGTTGCTATGTCGATCTGTAGCAGTACTTGTGGTTTTTAAGCCCTCGGGAGATTTTGAGACCTGAGTGTCTTCTGTCAGGTGTAGATCACTATAGCACTCAGCTCCCTGGTCGAGCCGGGATCCAAGGCCCTGGTTACTTATTCTACACGAACATACAAAAAAAATAAAATAAAAGGGAGGACAGAGGTCAAATAGAGAAAAAGTCACAGGTTATTATCTAGGATTCAGGGGACTGCTCCGAAAGGGTGTTGAGCAGGTTTTTGTAGGCTTGGGAGTTCATGTAGCGAGGGTAAGAGTCTCTTTGCATTAGTGTGTATATCTGCAGCTGGGCGTCGTCGAACGTGTGGGAGTTGGGCTCCAGCATGTTCCGATTGATCACCTCTCGTACCCGGGAGTCCAAGCTCACCTGGGGATCAAACACAATGAGGAACACGTTCATGTTTTTATGTATTTATAATTTTCTCTTCACATCTAACGTTTATTCAAGAGAAACAGCGTCTATGTGAGGATCAATCAAATAGAATTGAGTTAAAAATGCATGCAAGTTCACACCTCTTTGGGTGACAGGATGGAGATGTAGTCTTCGTAAATAAGACGGGCATTCTCCTCAATAGCGCTCTTATTGGTTTCTTTGCAAAACTCCTCGCAGGCCAGCCAGAAAAGCATGTTCTCCTCGCTGAACTCTGTGCGTAGAAACTGCCGGAAGGCGCTCCTCCCCACAGGGCAGTCCATCAACTTGTCAAACGACTGCCCCCAGCATTGCACCTCTTCCAAAGTGGGCATGGGGCTGAAGAACACACACATATACCATTCAGCAAGACTGGCATGGTTCAGCCACATACTGTATATACAGACTAGGTGTAGAGTGTATACTTGTCAGGCTTTCGAGGAATTATCATCACCAGCCAAAGCTAAACCAGATACGAATGGCTTTCAGCGTAAGATGGTCTGTCATTTCATTGTGTTACGGTGCATTAACGTGCAGTATGATGGTGTGACAAACCTGTCATCGCAATCAGTGCTCCCCTCAGGTTTGGCATCGTACGAGGCCTTTCGATTCCTCTCCTCTCTGTCTTCCTTCCTAAGAGTGAGACTGTGAGGTAGTAAACGCAGCACATCACACCCCTACAAGCTAAGACCCCACTTCCCACTTCCCACTCTCACTCAGTGTGTTCTGAACAGTCAGTTTGTGACCAACTGTCAAAGTTATGGCTCGTTATTTCTGATTTCCTTCACTGCTTTCAGTGCTGCAGACCCTCGTATTGCTGCTAGGTCCACACAGACTTCACTGCTGGCATGTCGCTAAGACAGTGCTAGCATGTTGCCTAGCAAAGGAGCTCTGCTACAGTAGATGCGGTTATGTTACCCCCACTGGGTGTGCGCTGTGCGGATGAGAGGGGAACAGGGGGGAGAGAGAGAGAGAGAAGGGGCATCCTACCAGGAGCAGCTACAGCAGCAGCACCAGCAGAAGCAGCAGGCGTTGGAGGCTTGGTTCCCCTGACCCTGCTGGTCCTGCTGGGCCGGTGCAACGCCCCCTGCCGTCGTCTCCTGCTGCACCGACATCTGCCGCTTTCGCATCTCCATCCGCTCTGATCCCATGGGCTGAGGACAGAGAGAGAGGGAGAGAGAGAGAGGCAGAGATATTAGAGGACAGTGCTCAAGCTGGAGCATGAACTCACAAGAAGGTCCCAGAGAGAATTTGCAATAGCTTGAATTCTCTCATCCGTTGCCCGGCTCCAGGTGAGCCAGTGCATGCCAGCCAGGACCAATACACGTTAAAACCTCAAGACCCAACCAGCAATTACTCCCCTTTATAAATTAACAATCGTTCCAATGTACAGTAATCTGCTGTGTGGGCATTACAGGAAGTAATTACTTACATTGTGTCTGTTTAAAACCCTTCCTGGCCTCTTTAGCTTAGTAGGTTATGGTAGGCCCGGGGTTAACTTAAGTATCTTGACAGGGTTAGATGATTAAGCACGTTTTCCTGTCACAATCTCACAAATGATATTAGGCTGTGAAAAATGTCTTACATAACAATTGTAATTTATTTTGTCTTTTGTTTTACAAAAATATCTTCCGAGTTAGTTAACTGAAGGGCAATAGTTTTCTAGGATAAACCTACGAAAAATGTAATGCTGGCCTTCTTCTTGTGGACAGGTTGCTCATAATGGCGATTGTAGAGCCACACTGTAATTAAACCGGGCCTACAGAATCACTAATCAGGTACAGTAGTCACTTCAGTAGTTTCTTCCACTAACAGTAATGCATACAGAAAGCTCCAGGCAATAGCATGCACCAGCAGGCCTTCACTGCTATGCCAACATACAGTACACTTTATATTTGAGCTTGGATTTTACCAGCAATATAGATCAACAGATGCAGGCTTAAGATTGTGTCATTTGGACCACCAGCTGGATGTCCTGTAGAATATTACTATAGTGTCAACCTATAGTGTCAACCCACAGCAACATAGCTAAGCCAACCGACAGAAACCTCTGCTTCTCCAGGCTGAAATGTCAGATGATTTGGGGCAGGCAGGTTGGGAAACTGGAAGCGCCATGTGAATCTCCAACCGCGTTATCGTTTCATCACATCATTTCATTGAGCAGTTTACAGAGCGACTTGTCCATTTCTAAAATGGATCCATATGAGGTGGGGAACGGGGGAGGTTACGCAGAGATTTACGTATACATCACACTGTGGCGACTCCAGAAGCATTTTTTGCGGCTTCTGTGATTGTATAGGTTTCTGAAAGCAGACACAAAATGCATTACGATATGTGCTATTCAGGATAAATCAGGGGTGGAGGTGGTGGGACTCATTATATGGGCAAAATTATTATGCAGGCACCACTTAAAGCAAAAACAGTTTTTCTTTTGTAGATTGATGGTGGACAATTGATAGTTCATGAAATTAGTGGTTCCTTTGCGAATAAAACATGATGAAATCCACTGCTTTACACTGCACATCTCATCAAGGGAAAGTGCCACCATGAAAAACAGCTCCCATACAGCTTCATCACCCTGGACAACCACCGAAAAGACATCAGGCTATCTGTTAGAAGCTCCATGGAGCCAGGAGCCAGATAGGGCATGATATTTTAGAAGCCAGAAAAAAAACCATCTGACACACTTCACTTACTAACAGTTCGTAAAAAATAAACATAATTGATAGCCAATACTTACAATTTCACCATGTATGCCCAGAGAGAAGAGGTAATTCTTTGCCTCTATTACATCCGTTGGCATAAGGCTTTTTTTCTCGACCGGCTGCTTCGTGTCAGTGCGCATGCGTATCGTCTCCAAGTAGTAGTAGTGGAAAAGCGTAAAACCCCTTTGCTACATGTCAAAGATTTATTGTGCACCTCCGATAGCAGCTCAGGGCTTATAGTGTAGAGAATATCATAGAAAGTAATAGATGATATGCTCAAACAGTTAAAGGAAACAGCTATACACGTAAAATAGTCAAACTAGTTAAAGTTTTCATTGACCACAGTTAAATTCCACCTAAAAGTCCCTCAATAAGACGATCAATCTCAGGATACTGAAGCGCTTACTTAAGCACTAAGTCACTGTTATATGATCACTATTGATGATTACATTTATTGAGAGCCATCGACGCGAACGAACCACATAGACATGCAATTTCCCCCCCTGGAGGACAAATAAAGGTTTATCTAAATGAAATAGATGCGTCTGAAAATGTCGCTGTCCGTGGTCCTGAACGCCTCTGAGCGTCTGAGTCAGCCAACCGTCCAGAGTCAGATGCATTCAGGTGTGCAGCAGCTCAGCGAGCACTTCAAATAAACAGAAAACAAAAAGAGGAAAAAAATACTTTATCCATGATCATCTTGAAACATTTGGAAACTGCCTTCCAGATGAAATCAAAAAGAGAGACAAGGCTACTCAGTTACTGGTGGTCCATCCTTTTAGACACAAAACCCTACTGTCATTTGTAGGATATGTTGTATTATGTGTCGCAGAGAATAATTGCTTATTTTTTGTCACAACGATGTGTAAATATGTACACGGGGTCTAAAACAAAACTGTTACTTTATTGTGTCACATTGTATGCAACAACTTACTGTTCCGTGAACACTAGGTGGCACTCTGTGTTCAAAATCTAGGGTCCAACAGACAAGCTATGGTTGGAAATATAACTCAGAATTATTAAGAAAAGTCTTATGAATACATTCTGATGTATTCTGGCATTTCTTCAGTGAAAGGCCTTCGAGCAAATCTGTACAAACTGTCGACTGTCCTTGAGGTTTCGCGAGGTTTGTTACTAACACGGAGAAGCAGCTCTTTAACAAGCATGAAGGGATCCACAATTACTGCAGTGACATTTTGTTAACCCTGGTTCATGGCAAAACATGATCATGGACAACATCCAGATTCCATACAGACGCATCTGTGTTTATACATGTTCACACTCAGATGAAGCCACATCAGAAGAAGTGATCTGCATAAATAGGACAGGGCCCAAGTGACCTCTTGGTCCCTCTGAGAGGTGTGTGACCTTCTCTCTGTCACTTGTTATCCCTTCCCAGTATTTGGTTATAGCAACAAACTGCACACATTCTCGGATGAATCAACAACACACAGTCCTCACAGTGAGCACAGATGTGCGTTTCAGAAACAACATGTGTTCCGCAGTGGTTTGAAGACGAGCAGCAGATTTATTATGATCGCAGGCAGGTTTGCAGTGGTTTTCCGAGGCAATTCGAGCGTGGTCCATAATAGAGTCGATTCTGATTGAGAGAGTGTATTCAAAAGCAGGAGCCATTTCATACATAATTGGTCTTTTAAAGTGCTGCTTAGCCTTGAGAGAGGATGAGAATCCATGAAGATAACTGAGCACACGGATACAGATGCGAGAGATACACAGTAAACTATTTCCCACTAAGAAAAATCTCAATTCCATGCTAAGATGTGTTTCGACACTGCATTTCAAATGTAGTCGTTTTCTTATCATAGGAGTTTGTGACCACATATGTTATCTAGTACAGTTTAATCAATATCAGCCTATTGACTTTGACGCGTAAATCAAACACAGTGTCATTTTAACCTGCTATTATTTGGACACATGGTTTCCTGCCCTTGAACGCCCTAGACACAACCAAGGATGTGATCCGTTTTATTTAGTGTCAAATGCACATTTTTTTGGTGCTGGTCAAGTGGTTGCATTATTTAACTATGTCGTTTAGAGCAAATACCTTTACCATCAGGTGACACGTGACTTCGACACTGAATTCTAAAACCTAAATCAACTTCCTTGTTGTTCAGAAGCAGAAAGTCATCCAACTCGTGATTACACTCAAGACACCTCCATAAATAGTTAAGAAGCCCTACTCACTACTCAAAGCCAACGGAAATCTTAATTTATCCATTTACCTAGAAGTAATCAGTGAAGAGCACGGTCCCCAAAGACAGCTCAGCTATTTTGGGATGCACAAGGTGCAAACCGCCAAGACGCTAACAATCAAATTATACTGCTTCCTGAACTGAAATATTTCGTGGAGATAACTATCTTGTTGTTGTAGTTCCATTATGTTGAAGGTGGCAACAACAAATCTCTTTATGTACTGTGTATATGTATTAAGCATATCCTTTATTTGTGATCACAACATTCAAGTCAACTGCATTTAATCTTCTTAGTGGTGTTCAGACAGGAAATGCTGCCATAAATAGTGTTTCGACTACCAGGAAAATGGCTGGAGTCACAGATGCTTTTAGACATAGGTAATCCAGGGCTACTCAAAACAAATGTCAGTGTGGTATACAATATACTGATATTAATGTGAGTGCACAACAATCACATCTGTATAAACATGTGTGTGTTAATATTTGTTTTTAAGTACAATATTCTTACATTTCAATTTGTTGTCTTTTTATCCATAACTCAAATACATGCAATATGATGTATGATGTATAAAAGCCGTATGATTGTCTAATAGAAATTCAGCATGTGTACAATATGTTCACAGCACACAGGAAATGTGATGGGAGTCAGTGAACATCTTATCTTCTTACCTGAAAGGACACCATTTCCTCCGCCGTGCCCTCCCCATGGTTATTGTCATATGTCCCCGGGGCTTGGTAGCCCTCGCCATGCCGACAGGCCTGCAGCAGTCTCCGGACTCTGTGCCACATGAAGGCCGGAGCGTGGCGAACCCTCCGGTAAGCGGACCAGGGCCAGTAACGCCACCGTTGAACCACACTAACACATGGCATGCTCCAACTGCAGAGGCCTGTTTATGGTCTGGAGCCTGTCCTTAACCATGAGAAATCCACTCTTCAATTTCAGGCACCTACGCATCCAATCTTTCTTTTCTCCGGCACTGCCTCAAAACACTGCAGCATTGTGTCAGAGTAAAGGCGGTGGTGCGATGACCCCAGCGAGCAGATAGTGTTTACAGTGAAGAGGGCAGAAGGGGATTATGGCTGTGTTCCAACTGAATGCAATCTTGAACCCACAGTGGTTTAGTGCATTGCACCAGCTTAAAACAGATTAAGGCAGGAGGTCTTAGAGTCCGAGTTAGTTGGATGGGTACTAATGACAGTGAGTATATTCATTTGTATGACTGTGTGCTCTGCTGCTTGATAAATCCTCAGCCAACACCGATACAAGCAATACAATGGATTAAAACACATGTGTGTTTTGTAATCAAGAGAGGAAAAGATCTGTGTGATAAGGGGGTCTTCCAAGGTCTTTGTGAAAAGACACAATGAAGGCTATTGGATCAGTAAAATGTACCATACAATATTAACAACACAATTACAACATTACATCATTTTTTTTAACTTTTATTACAGTTTAACTGGTCTGCTCTGTTGAGTGGTAATCTTATCATATTTTATTTGTGACTTTGTTGACAATAATATCCCAGCGCATGTATATTATAATATTTCTGCCAATTTTATGCAAAGGTAACCTACTTGTTATTATCTAGTTTAAGTTGGGTAAGAGGGGGGCACGGTGACAGTGCAGTGCAGTGCGGTTAACGCTCTCGACTCCCAACAAGATGATCATGAGTTCGAATCTCGGGCCGACCATGATCTCTCTGGGTGGAGTCTTTATGTCCTCCCCGTGTTACCGTGAGTTCTCTCTGGGTACTCCAGCTTCCTTCCACCGTCCCAATACATGCATGTGGTAGGTTAATTGGACACTCTGGAACTCGCCCCTAGTGAATGACTGAGAGTGGATGGTTGTCGGTAACTGTCTGTGTAAAAAGTGTAAAAACCCTGCTACTAGCTGGCCCCGATCCACAGTGTCACCCCTAACGGGAATAAGCGGCACCGCTAATCAGCGGTACATAAATAATGAATGCACGTTGGATAAGGGACTAAGACAGTACTGAGTGGGAAGAATTGAAAGTTAGAACGGAGTCAGTGTTGTAACTATCATACTTGGCCAGATAGAGAACGTAATTTGCTAAAACACTGGTTGATTGCAATAATGCATAAAAACATGTGCACAATCCACAAAATAATAGTGATAAAGTGTTGCATCGTTATACACAAACGGAACATCTTCATGTGACTTGTCTGGATCACGTGATCATCTCGTGACGTCGTGTTGTAGTCAGCTGAGAGCGCGTCTAGGTGAGTCAAAGTAACGGCTTTTAGCTGCTCCTGCCTGGAAACCAAATGTAATAACATATTTATTTATCACTGATAGTGATCTTAGCTTATTGTCTAATGTTTGAAGCTAATGTGGTGAGGATATTCTGCTGTGTTGCGCTGCTAAACGTCGCTGCTATCGAGCTACTGTAGCTATCTTAGCTAGAGGCTAGCCAGCTAGCCAGTTCCATAACGTACTGGATGACATTGCAACAGAGCAGCTAGCATCACTAGCGCTGTGTAGCTGAGTGAGTGTGTTGTTTAGTACGTACCAGTACTTATCCAGTACAGGTTGGTACTCATAAGTCTTCAAAGCCAAGCTAGCTATGACGAGCTGGTCAACAAGTGCATCATAATGACAGTATGTTGCTCAAAACGTCAAAATTCAAATACGTCGTTTATATATAACTCCTGCATACATGACAGCTAATGGGTTTAGGTTCAAAGACATTCAAGTACTTCGTAATATTAACTGTACTGTATTCAACTCGTTTTTCTATCCGCCCAGGAATACATAATTGGATCAAGGTCAGGATAACATGATGGATATCCGCGGTGCTGTGGATGCTGCGGTCCCCACCAATATAATTGCTGCCAAGGCAGCAGAGGTTCGTGCCAACAAGGTTAATTGGCAGTCCTACCTTCAGTAAGTCAATGTTAGCACCCACAGCTTGATCTCTCACTCAAGGAATTTTTTTTCTTGTATTCAGAATCAGAAACTCTTTTATTGCCATTAAATATGTGTATTGTATGACAATTCATATTGTATATTTGTAGGTTGTTGGGTACATGCTCACTTGGTGGACTCAGCAGGTTGAGTTGGAGTCCATTATAGAAATGCCTCACTTAAGTGTTAGGTAGTGCTTTGACTAACCCCACACATTCCATATTTAGTAAGTTTTTTTTGTTGCACTATGGTTATAAATACCATTAACAGATCCCCCCTCCATCATAGTTTTTCCTGCTTGACAGTCAGACACCGGCTTATGAGTCACTCGTCATGTGAGGGGTACTTCCTGTTGGCTGTCAGTTAATCATCTCTGGTTCTCAAACTGAAGGCTTCCATCTGCCTGAGGTTCAACCAATCACATTGCTGGATTTCAGAGTGCTTTTGCATATTGTTTGAGCTGGCTGCTCTGTGTTGGTTCTCAAACAGTTAATTACAGCTGCTTCCATTATTTAGACTGGTTCATTAGAAGTGTCGATACTTCTGGAATTTACTGGGTGAATGTTGCTGTTGTGTAAACTGCTGCTGTAATTAGGAACTAGGTAATAAAAGTGGAATTGGTAACCGAAGAAAGAATTAGTCATGTTTAGGCTCGATAAGCTTGATGTGAATGTGTCTGGTCAGTGAGGTAAATCAACAGCAGATGATCTTTGTTTCCAACTCTTTGTGAATCCACATGCCTGTGATTTGTTTCCCAGGGGTCAGATGATATCAGCGGAGGACTGTGAGTTTATCAAGAAGTTCGAAGTCGCAAATACTGATGACAAACAGGTCATTCTGACCAATGAGGGACATCAGGTATCGCATCTAAAGTCTTTGTCATCCCTGATTTGAGGTTGGACGGTGTTCATCTCTCTTTACTATAGGCGAATGGAAACCTAATTGCTCTGCATATTGAGCCCACGAGATGTTCCTTTGCGTTCTGCTTGTTTTCAGTGCGCAAAGACCTTCCTCAATCTGATGGCCCACATCTCCAAGGAGCAGACAGTCCAGTACATTCTGACTCTGATAGATGATACCCTGCAGGTACACACACTCACAGTCTCAGAATCAGCATACCTGTTAGCAATATCCTATCTGTATTAATTGCACTAGCATTTGTCTTCTACCTAGTTTATACATTTGTTTGTATTTTTGCTCCATGAGAATATAAAGGCCTGTTTCTCCCTCATAACCACACTGCTGATTCCCCTTACTGCTCTGTCAACTGTTGTACAGGAGAACCACCAGAGGGTGAACATCTTCTTTGATTACGCAAAGAAAACCAAGAACACTGCCTGGTCCTACTTCCTGCCCATGCTGAACCGTCAGGATCTGTTTACCGTCCACATGGTGAGTCTTGGGGGGGGGGGGGGGGGGGGGGGGGAGACACACAGACGCCTCAGTCTGCCCTTGAGGAGTAGAGAGATGGTTAATGAGGGCTCCCCTCTAGCAAATAATACTGACAGCAATGTACTGCAAGGTGAGTCCCAGACGCATTGAGGAAGTGTTGGAACTGAATTACAGCTCCACATTCCCCCACCTGTCTGTTGACATGGCAGCACTGGGTAAATACTAGGGTTGGAAACAATGAAATTGTGTTCTGTGTGAGCTGCAGGGAAAAGAAACTGAAAGGTGGGTGTAGATTACCTGTTAACACCACGGACACCCCTGCAGCCAATAGGAATCGAGTATTCACCCAGACCATGTGATATACTCAGGCTTTGAAAGCAATCCGATCACTTTCAACTGGATGTTGATTGGTTGTATGGTTACAAGTTAAATACAAAACAAAACAATTCATGGTTACCTTAAAGGAATTATAATCCCCAAATAACGGGATTAGTTCAGTAACCTAAACCTAAACCTGATTTTTGTTGTCTAAAACCAATGTGAAGATACGGAATGGTTGATAGTAGTAAACACTAGGACACTATGCATTTGCAGGCACACCCTCACAATATCCATTTGTATCCTGTCTAGTTCAAGTGTGCTTCTACACATGTTCAAGATTGGTTTAGCGTCTCTATAGTCTCACATACACAATGTCAATATTAGTGCATATTAGTGCATCCTCTGTCAAACGTTGGGGATGAGTGAAGAATTGCTGCTCATTTTCAGTTAAGTGCCTACTTAGATGGATGGGTTCCATTCTTCTCCTTTTTTATATAACATGCCTGCTAACATTGACACCACTCATATGTTTCCATCGCTCTATTTGTCTGCATGATTCACATCATGGATGTAGGTTTAGGGGGGCACTCATGGTACTTGTCCCCACCAATATTTTAGGATGACAAAATTGTCCCCACCAATATTTTAAGATGACAATATTGTCCCCAACAATATTTTTCTTCAATTCCTTTGTGCTGCAAAGTAAAAGGTGGAGGGGAAGTCCGCACCAAAGCTGAGACTAAACCTACACCCTTGTCTCGCACACATAAGACACAAGTTTTCCAAAGCACATGCTTGGCCCTGACCTGTGTGCTGGGTTTTGCATCGCTGTACTTGGGCCCTGACCGACGTGCTTCTTCTCCACTTCCAGGCTGCCAGGATCATCGCCAAGCTTGCTGCCTGGGGTCGCGACCTGATGGAGGGATCTGACCTGAACTACTACTTCAACTGGATCAAGACCCAGCTCAGCTCGCAGGTACAGTGTGCTGCAACGCTGTGCATATAATCCATGTGAGGGCCTGGGCCATTTGATGTAGCAAGCATAATAGGAAGGGTCTTGTCTCTGATGTGAAAACAGCATGGATTCTATTACAAGCTGTTTGTGTGGGATGGACAGTGCTTTTGCGGGTCATCTCATCTCCCACCTGTTTTGAACCCAATGTCTTTGAAGACTGCTACGATGTAAGGATTATATATTCATACTAATACAAAAATGTCCTACACTCTATCCCTACAACATAAAACGAACATTTAATGAACAGTGCGTTGTGTTAAATACAGGTTGCAAATATACTACATTTTGAGATTTTCTTCTTTCCAATCCTGTATTTAACCAATAGAACTCACCTTGGAACAGGATTTGTTAGTAACTGCCACTGTGATTTATTTCATGGGCACCCCTCAACTTTTTAGTAGTTAAGGAAACCGAATCTTAACAGAACGTCTCCCCCTAACCAAATAGGTTTGATTTTAACATTTAGTTTGTATCCTGCATCAATCCCCACAGCTCAGCCCCCTGCAAGCTGTTGCTGAATACAAAACAGTTTCCCTGTGCTCACCTTGAAAGTGCAGTCAACAGTGAATATCTTAATTCATGCTGCAGTGAAACTGAGCAGTCTTGCAATCCCTTGAGATGGTTTTGATAAGGGTCTGATGGGGGGATAGGGGGTGAGCGGGGGGTGGGGGGGTGGGGGGTGGGGGGGTGGGGGGGCATGCAAAGAGACATGCCAGGCTGCTGAACTCCTCACAGGGCAGACAAGCAACAACAACAACATTGATCCTCTTTTTGTTCCTGGATGTCTTGTCCTCTTTCAATACTCAATAGGTCTCCGGCACTGCAAATCAGCACAGTTCCCCATGTTCATTCTTCCTGTTTGTATAGGGGGTCTGTTTTGTTCTCCTGTATGGTCTCATCTGTTGCTACATGTGCTTTGTCTAACTAACATCCCCAGGGAAGGGAAGGGGCTGTACTGAGTGACACACTGGGATGTAAGAAGCAGAATGTCCATCCTGAATAGCATTCACATTCTAATTAGAATGTGGGGAACCTCCCAGTTCAAAATCTAAGCGGGCTATGTGGCACTTGTTTTCTTTGTTTTTATATTGTTTTTTATTAGAAGCTACATGGTACAGGGACAGACACAGGGACAGGAGCAGGAACTATGTCCCCCAGTGAAGTGAGTATGAGCGAGTGCATCTTTGAAACCACCTCCAGTTCCGCCCCCTAACGCTTCTAAACGGGGCGCTTGAGCAACCTGGCTTTCTGTCGCTGGACACTCACATCTTTTCATTCCTGCAAGACGTAGTTCTTTAATCAAAATACACACCTATACTTTGTGGCTTCCTGCATCTTCCTCTTTCTCGTCCATACTGTTTGGCACTGGAGTTGTTTCATGAATGTCTTGGCTACTTGACTACCACGGAGGTGTGCGGTACAGGGTTATTCTAGGAAGCCGTTCTCTGTGGCGACCAGCATCAGCATGGTGTTAGGATGCTGAGCTGAGAGGAGCATGCATGCCAACAGCAGCTCCCCTACCATACGCTGTAAGAAGCGTGCCCACAGAAAAGCCCTTCCCTCTGGATCATTACGGACGGGTCTTGGGTGCAGCGGAGTGGCTAGCTTTCTCCTGGAACCTCCATAACACACGCCGTCTCCGTCCGGAGAAGCTTCCACAGAAAGCTACAAGGATGTCTCTGTAACGCTTCGACCAATGGGATGAATGTCCTGCCGTCCTGGTTTGGTGGCTCAGAGCGTCTCTCTTCTTCTCTGTCATCTCTTGTCTGCTCCTCACTGTTTGTCCCTCCTCCATCCTGCCTGTGGTTTTCACGGACCTCACTCGCTTAAGGCAACTCCTCCTTTTTTTCCCTTTTTTCTTTTTACAGATTCATTTGATCGATTCTCTCCTCCCGTGACCTCTGCTCTAATCTCATCTTGATTCACTTCTCTTTCTGCTCAGGTTGTTTGGGGCACTTTCCCCCACTCCCTCCACCTCCCCCCCCCCCTCCCCCCCTTGCCCTCTATACGTACTGGACAGTGTTTCGGTGATTCTAGCATGTTCTTCTTTAGGCTGCATGTGCATTCACTGTCTGCAAGACAGGGTGTGTTTTTTATTGCAAGTCTAGATTGTCCTAATCACCTGTGATGTTGCCTTCTGCTTGTTTTTTCCCCATCCTTCAAATGAGCTGATCGACTGAATAACCTAATTTCACATTCCTCTCTGGTTTATGTACACATACTATAATTATAGGTTGTGTGTGTGTTTTTCTTTTTGAAATCCAGAGCTCCCAGTATGTCCAGTGTGTAGCTGGCTGTCTTCAGCTGATGTTGAGGGTCAATGAGTACAGGTTTGCTTGGGTCGAAGCGGACGGAGTGAACTGGTGAGTAAATGTTTCCCGTTCCCCTTCAAAAAGGACAAGTAGAACACATCAGGCAGGTCTTTTAGACACAGATTATGAAAATCGACTTGTATCCCTCTGTGATTGGACATGAATTGGCTCGTCTCACCTCCCAGACACCAACTGTGGAATCAAATGCATTAATAATATTAATTAAAGGCTTGATGTTTCTTCAAGTTGTTATTTACCAAACCACTCATTTGATTTCAGGAAACACTCAAGTTGAACTAGCAAACACTAAATATTCCTTTTATTTTCACTTGAATGGGTTTTTCACAGCCCGAAACTCAAACAGATGGCTGATATCATCCCGCCCTCTCTTTGGCTCTCTGGTCTTCCTCCTCTCTCTTTTAATTCCCCTCTGCTTCTGTCTTCTCTTGCCTCCCCCATCTCAGCATCACCGCCGTGCTTAGCAACAAGTGTGGCTTCCAGCTTCAGTACCAGATGATCTTCTGCGTGTGGCTGCTGGCGTTCAGCCCTCAGCTGTGCGAGCAGCTGCGACGCTACAACGTGGTGCCGGCCCTGTCCGACATCCTCCAGGAGTCCGTCAAGGAGAAGGTCACCAGGATCATCCTGGCTGCCTTCAGGGTACGTAGAGGAGGCCAGGACAGGAAGAGTCCCAGCCCAGCTTGTCCACCAGGGGTGTGGGTTGGTTTTCAAATGTGGGTGGAATGTATTTTTGTTCCCCAATTCTTTTGTAGTTTTGTAAAAAAAAAAAAAAAAAAGTATATATATATACTGCAGATGCAGCCTTGAATACATTTTCTTTATTTTCAAGCCTACGCTAGTCCTCACCATAGCTATGTACAAATTCTATGATTACACACTCATGGACTTTTAGAGTTGCAGTGAAAATAAAAAAATACATGACATTAAAAGGAACATGGAAAAATAGATTTGGGGTGCACTATGCATACAATTAATGGCTTTGCTGCCCTTTGAGAATCTGTGTGCTGTTCACAACATCTATTATATTGGATATTTGATTTGGCCTTAACAGAAGCGCTCTGGTCTCCTGTGTTGTCTGCATTAGCGTCAGGTAATGAATTCCTCATTTTTGTTTCTGGCTGGATTCAATTAGAGAGCTTGTGTCTCCATTCATCAGCCTTTCTGAAGGCCCTGTTAAACACTGCACTCTGGCTCTACCAAAACATTGGCTTAAACACTTCCTAGTTTTTGAATGGACTGGTTCACAGAAAGGTTCACAGAAAGGTTCACAGAAAGGTTCACAGAAAGGTTCACAGAAAGGTTCACAGAAAGGTTCACAGAAAGGTTCACAGAAAGGTTCACTGTGGAGTTCAGATGTTCACATCAGCAAAAATGACCTTGATGTCCGAATCATGCAGAGTCATTAGCTCAGCATGTCTAAGGTCTATTAACTTGAATGATCCAGACCGTCTGCAGAGCTGAAAAGCCTGTTGTTGATATATCTATTGGATATATCTCATCTGCTATGTATCAGCACTAGCATGAACAGGAAATATTACTCTTAACAACCAAGAACACCTCCAAGGAGCTTGCATCAGATAGCCATTGGCATTTTGTAAACATGCAGTAGAATATGTGGTCAGAGTTTAAACCAAGTCTTGTTGTTTTATTGATTTCTAATGCCATGCAATTCCCTCACGATAATTTTTTTTCTTTCTTTTTTTTCTCCCTTTTGACGGTTTTCTAAAGTAAATGTCATGGCAACAAATTTATAACAGCTTCGGCGGATGTGTCGCCATGGTTTCACACCGTCTATTTAGAGCCATGTGACCTTGTAAAGAGTGTTCCTGCTCCTAACAGTCTGTGTAGATGCACTGCAAGCTTGTTGTCCACCATGCATCAGTCTGTCCATGTTAAATCTCCAGTCAGAGGGAGGGTGTCATGGTTTCACATTGTTTCCCCCCTCTCCCCCCTCCCAGCAGTCTCCCAGTGCTGAGTTGGCCCATGGCTGCCTTTATGCCCACTGTCCTCAGTGGTGGCAGCATCAAAAACCTGGGTAAAAATCCCCATATATTTGGGTTTGGGGGAATCTCTTGCCTGTCAAAATAGAGGAATCTCTCATCTAATCTTGACCTAACCTAGAAAATGATATCCTGTTGAAAACGTAGGCTAAGAACACCAAGATGCAGAAGAGAAACGTAGGACATTTCTAACATTCCTCGCTTTTCGTTCCAGAACCTTCTGGAGAAGTCTGCAGAGAAGGAGACCAGGCAGGAGTACGCTCTGGCCATGATCCAATGTAAGGTCCTGAAGCAGCTGGAGAACCTGGACCAGCAGAAGTACGACGATGAGGACATCTCTGAAGATATCAAGTTCCTGCTGGAGAGGCTGGGAGAGAGCGTGCAGGACCTCAGGTACAAGCTGAAGGACAGAACATTCCTCAGCCAGACTGTTACACAGAGAAGGAAAGGATGAGAGAGAGAGAGTTCTATCATTTCTGAATGAACGTTGGTGTTGGTGAAAAAGAAACAAAGATTGACTGACAAACATTATTGAAACAGTACAATGCTTTCTGGCTAGCCAACTAGAACAGGACAAAATCAGTAGCCTTCCCAGTGGATGCTCTACTGCAGGTAAACACGACTCTCTGTGAAGAGACGGACAGAAAATAAGGCATCCTTGAACTCATAAAGGTTTCATATAGATGTCATACTGATTCAGACCGTCCCTCCCTCCTCTTTTTCTCGCTCGTCTTCTTTCTTTCTCTCCCTTCCTCCCACTCCTCCTCTCTATGGATCAGCTCGTTTGATGAGTACAGCTCGGAGCTCAAGTCTGGCCGTCTAGAGTGGAGCCCTGTGCACAAGTCTGAGAAGTTCTGGCGTGAGAACGCGGTCCGCTTGAACGAGAAGAACTACGAACTCCTCAAGTAAGGAACCCGGTAGTGGCCACAATGTTCTGCTTCATTCCACATCTAGAACATAAGCAGCAATGTTCACACCTGGAATATGACCATAACTGCATAATGAATACATAGATTTCCATACAATTTCAGAAAAAAAACACATTTTGATTAAACTATCTGCTGTTTCCTGCATTATGCATGAATTATGAAGAAAAAAAATTCTACCTCCTTCACCTTTCATGAGTGCTCCCAATCAGTGGGCCAGTACCCTGGCAATAAAACAATGATTCACGTCATTGTTGTTTGTGATTTTGGTCACGCTCGAAGCTGGTCTTTATGACATTCAGTTTAAAGCTTAATCTACTCATCTCATTTTCTCATCAAGCTTGTCTGTAATCAGTGGCTGCTTCATCTCTGCTCTCTGAATGACTGTTTCATTTACTCCGCGTTCTCCTCCCACCTGGGAGAGCGAACGAGATGGCGATAGAGTTACCCGCTTCAAACCTATAATTGTGCGCTAAAGAGGGTGCGTTTCATTTCCTACGGGCCCAGGATCCTTTGCTTTTCGACTCAGCCTCATCTGGGGCTTTTGTCAGCTATCTCTTGCTTTGTTTTGTGAGCGGATGTCCTTTTAAATAAGCCACGCTAATTTGGTTGTGTTTTTTCATATATTTAGACAAGGGATGGTAATGGGTACATGAGGCTGGACAGGGAGAATGGGATGGAGGATTACTCAGATTAAATGTATAATTTCTTTTACACAACAAATTTTAATTAAATAATCACATTCGCATATAACACATACATCATCCCATTGAAGCACTTTTAGAGGTTGTAAAAATCCATTCATCTCAAACAATGTGTGCCGGTGACATTTTTAGTGAAAGTATCATGGATTCCTCTGGAAGCTTGTTGAGCATGTGTGTGCGTATGTGAGCGTGTGTGTTTGTGTGTGTTGACATGCCTCTCCCTCCCGCTCCTATCAGGATCCTCACCAGGCTGCTGGAGGTGTCCGATGACCCCCAGGTCATCGCCGTGGCGGCGCACGATGTGGGCGAGTACGTGCGACACTACCCGCGGGGAAAACGGTAAGGACGAACCATTCATACCTGCATGTGTCTTTGTTTACACTCAGCCAGAACACTCACGGCTAACAAAGAAATATCCCTCAGGGGGTGCGCTGTTCATAGCTATGTAAACGACCACTGCTGTGCTCCATTAGCCAGTGAGAGGCTGCAGGCATTTAGGTGGCGCTATGCTGTAGTAACTGATTTCCAGACAAGCGAAGAGCAGCCATGTGTATGCCAAGTCTACATCAGAGGAGGCAGGCCGAGTCCTGTCTTGCCGCCGTGTATCGCCACTCGCTTTGACCAACACTTTTCAAGCGGAAAGAATAAAGTGAGAGTTTAAAAGCTTACCACAGGGCTTTCATATCTGGTATTTAATCACTTTAGGCCCCGTGCATGTGTGCGTTTGTGTCGCACGCAGGCGTTTAAACTGCTGGGAAATGAGACGACCTGTTTCCTCGCCCCTATCAGATCTTCAGTCCCCTCTGCTTCTCATCCTCTTAGCCGCCTCTCCTCAGTGGAGGCACGCTGGAGGCACCGATTTAGCCTCCAGTGAAGATCGGCGGTGTGAATTATCCCCCTTTCCACCCTGTCCGTCCACTCAACCTGCCCCGGCTCCGCAATTAAACCACTCCAAAAACATGTACCCCTGGCAGATCAGTTAACACCCAGATCGCTCTCATTTCACGGGGCTATGTGTTAATTGGCTGCTATCTCTCCTGTCTAGCACTCTTAAGGGAGATTAATCTTTTTACCCGATACCTCCAATTGTCTCTTTGATTTAGCCTGTCATTCATTCTTTTTTCTACACCTTCGCCCCCAAAAAGTGGACTGCGTGTGAAGAGAACTCTATAGGTTTCATCCAGGGTTCAAATGCTCTCCCTGCATCTTTATTCCCCAGAGTCATCGAGCAGCTGGGTGGGAAACAGCTGGTGATGAACCACATGCACCACGAGGACCAGCTGGTCCGCTACAACGCCCTGCTGGCCGTGCAGAAGCTCATGGTTCATAACTGGTCAGTACTGGGCTGAGGGTCACCTCAGCTGGGATCCAGCTCCTAAACACTACTGTCTGACTTCAATGGTCATCAGTCGAAGGGCTGAAACAGAGTAGATACCAGTATTTGCACCTCGTCTTTGGTATCTATAGTAACGTATCTTCAGTAGAATGTGAAGTGTCTTCCTATAGCTGCCATTGGCTTTTTCCTATGTTTTATATTTTTCTTATTTCACTTTGAAAAGACCCTTGAACATCTCAAGGTTCTGCGGTATTTCCAGCCGGTTATGTCTTTGCCAACACTGACATCTCTGAAGTGTTTGTAGGAGGTAATACCTCATTTTGGTATTACAAGAAATTAAGAGATGGAGCGTCTGAAACCCAGTGTCACAGGGTACCAGACAGAATCTGGGACGACATTCCCAAGCGAAACAATGATACTTAAAATGTACTTTAGTACTAACATACATCTGGGAGTTATCAATATGGGAATATAGAAAACCCATATATTTGAACTACACTTCCAGTTTCTGTTTCTTGGTTGAGTTTCTTGTTATTTAGCGATGGGGGTTTTAGCTTCACCCTGATACAGGACAGCCTTAGATCGGAGATGAGGGTCTCCATTAATCAGGCTAGCTTGATTCATGTCGAAGCCTTAAAGGTCAAGTCACACATGTTCTTATGTTCTAATCAACACAAGCACTAAGGCATGCACATACACAATGGGACTATGACCCCCCCCTCTCTCTCTCTCTGTCTCTTTCCCTGTCTCCCTCTCGCTGTCCCTCTCTCTCTTGCGCTTGCTATCCAGCTCTGCTAAATGGGCCAATACTCTCACAGCCACATATGCCTGAATACTAGAATAATAATAATAAAAATCAGATTGAAAGGTTATGAAGACATCAAAGCGTCTTGATTAGAGAACGCCTTGGTTGTTGCAGTTGTTTTCCTTTCATGTCCTTAGCCCACATTCAGTGCCGGGATCGTTAGAGTGCATGACTCACACGGCAAACCTCAAGTATCGGATTATTTGATGTAGTTGTTTTACAATCTGACAGCAATGATATTATGATCACATCACATTTGTTGGATTTGGTTCAAATGCATTGCAATATTATTTCCCCCTCCCCAACTGCCATAAATCCCTGAATGTGTTTGCTCTAAATATTTAATTATCTGATCAATTTCCCTGGTACCATAGTAGATTTCAGAACACTTATCTGTATTTTAAATGTTTTAACAAAGGCTTTGTCCAGTGATATTTGGATGAGAGCAGAAAGCTAATGTCAATCTCAGAATATTCAAAGACTTCTTGAAGTGGTGAATGGCAAGAAAATGTAACAGGTTAGAGGTCATTATAGTATGAGATGACATATAAAAGGTTGCCTCTCTAGGTCACTTTCACAAAGATCCGTCTGACATGAGAACCATTTATGAATTTCTCACTGCTATAAAAACAATAGAACACTTATTTTAGATTATAATTTTTTGCCGCAATTATTCTTCATTGTATATCCTGTTTCCATAACAATGAGCAGGAGCTACCGTAGGAAAACATTATATAATTGTGTCAAAACAATTGACACGTCTGTGTGAATGGAAGGTGAATTAAGGTATCATTTTGGACATCATGATGCAAATGAATAGAGCTTAAGGCTGTACTGACTCATCTGCTATTCAGTCTTTTTCAAAGTAAAAAGAAAAGAAAAAAACATTACAAGGACAAATGACTTGTTATTCCAAAAGGTACAGAAGACCAAGGGTATATCCTCATTGTGTTGTGTGTTTGGATTTCAGGGAATACCTGGGAAAACAGCTGCAGTCGACAGAGCAAACCCAAGCAGTAGCTGCTAGGAGCTGAGCTCTCTTCCTGCATGTGCTGGGTGTTTGTGTATCACAGTGTGTCTGAGTGTCTATTGTATGCCTGGATCCCTGCCATTCGTTGCAGTGACAAGAATCAACTGTCCATTCCCTAAGTTCATCAAGTACCACTGAAAGGTTTGGCTCCTCCCATCGGTCCTCCACTTCCTGTATTGTGACTGTGGTTTTCCTCTTTGTGCAACGTGGCATGTCCTCACAGCTACAGTGATGAACAGTGATTTGAGTAGCCTTTTATGTTTGTGTTTGTTGTAAAATTGCTATTTATGTCTTACCTGTAAAGCGTTGGAGAAATCATTCCAAATAAAGTATACTAAGTAACTTATATTCAGCGATTTATCCACATTTTCTTTATTTACAGAATCAGAAGGGATGGGTCTAGACTATTGACGTTAAATATTCCTAAAGAACAATATTTTTTACTTAAGTTATCAGTTTGATTTTAAAGTTAGCATCACTACCTTAGAAATACATTTGTGTGAATTTGACATGCAAAAGTAAAATAACATAACATACTCCCAGAACACAGATGACTGGATGTTATTAGCTGGGGGATGAACCTGAGATTCCCTGCCTGTGTGGAGTCAGATTATGGTGGCATCAGAAAGATCAGGCAAATGACTGCATGGAAACAGGGCTGTGTTTCCCCATCAGGATTTTAAATTGGATCTCAGTTTTTGCGACAGCTTTTTTAGATGACCTTGATTTAGCATGAATAGATTCACTGTTTTCTTTGTTTCTCTCGGCAGTGGGATATATTGTAAGACGAGGGATGGTGTGAATTTGTATTACCGTGTTCATGAGTAATGTGCAACCTTGCAGTAGACTTCCACTGTTTCATTTTAAAGGAGCGATTTGTGTTTTCCCAATTTCAGAAGGCTTGTGCGCCGATAATGTATTTTGTCGTGTTGCCTCGGTGGGCACTGTCCTGCCAAAGAGTTTCCCCAAGGGGATTAATAAAGTATTCTGAATCTGAATCTGAAGGAGGGAACTGAAAGGGTCAATATTTTTTTCAGTGCAGATCTAGTCCTAGCCTGGCTTTTGTTAAATAAACTATTTGTTAGAGTCCAACTTTTCATTCCCTAAATTCCAGTTTGAATCATCTGGAGCTTAACAATACAGACAATGGGACAGCTTGATTACAACTCTCATCCTTGAAATGACATTCTTCAAAATTCAAAATGCACCCACTTGCTATCCCATGGAGTAATGAAAGGCTGTTTCCTAACCACCAAGATATTGATGGTTAGAGACGAGACGGTATGTCCTGGCACTTGATAGTGTCTTTGAATCCTGCTTTGTGTGACAAGGCCCTCGGATACAGCAGTCCACCCCAGGATCCACTGCATCCAGATGTCTGCTACCCAGAAATCCTGAGGTCTCTCTTAGAAAAAACCTTGGAGTTTTTCAGAAGACTTGCAGCTAGAAAAGTAGACAAGTCCTTCTCTTAACTCCTCGTGTCATGTCCATATGCACTGTAAATTTAGGACATTACTGTATGCTTTCCTATAGAGGCATAGCCCCACTTGCTACGTAAGGAGTTGGAGAATGTAGTCAATATGAATGTACAGCATCTGTGCTCTGTGATATTTACATGGGCTTAGACTTCTGTGTGTGTCCCTTGTTATGAGTGAATGAACCCTGGACTTTGTAACAGATGGTTTGTATAGGTCTTCATTTTTATTGTGCCACCTGTGTTTTGATTGGACACAAGACAGGAAGTCAGAGGTGCAGCAGGCTGTATATGCACACTTACGAACCCGGTTTGGATCAGAAGAAAAGGAAATTGTGTTGTTCTCCATGTAAGAGTCTGAGGTTCGACCATGTGAATAACGTTCTGGAGGAGGGTTTTTGGAAAAACACATTGGCTTGCAAATTAATTCAATAATGTGAGTGTTTGGTTGTTCCACTAGGTGAGAACTAATAATTTCATAATTATTTAATAATAGTTGTTTTGGCTTCCAACACATCTGTGAATACATCATCAGGAGCAATGAGAAAGTGATACTTTAAACATGAAGAACAAGCAATACAAAGATGTCTATTGGGTGTGCATGTCGACACGAAGAAAAGTATTATCGACACGCTCTATTGATTGAATATCTGCTCTTGTAGTCACGGGTCTGAGATACTCTGTTCCCATAGTGACAGTCAAAGAGACTGTCGACAGTACGACCGCTCGATTTCCTCCTTTCTGACTACTTGAGGAGAATTGCACACTAGAGCCCATCACATTCCGTTCGCTGACCCTCACTAACCTATCAAACCATGGTAGATTCAGATTCAGATTCAGATTACTTTATTGATCCCGAGGGAAACTCCTTTGTATCAACGGCACACAGTCTCGCAAAGCACACAAGGGTAAGGGTGTGAGGTAAAAGATTAGAAAGTGTACACAGGGGTAGGGGGTGGGGTCAATAACAATAAGTAAAAAAAAATGGTGGGTGAGGTGAATCCTCCCAGGGAGCATAATGATTATGTACAGAAGCTATACATTTACAATTATACAGTAATGGTCTTGTATAATATACAGTATTATATTAGAATGTACATGATTTTTGTTTTTGGTTTTTGTACAGAATGTGCAGAATGTACAGCAGAATATACAGTATGTCCAGGATAAAGTGCAGGTTACAGACTATACCCTTATAATCTATACAATTCAATTACAATTATGCAAGTAATTGTGATGTACAGGATTTACAGTTATTTGCAGCATATACAGGATATACAGGATTTGCAGGTTATTAGCAGAATATACATGGTTATATACAGTTGTACCAGAATATTGCCAAATATGTAGTTATGTTACAGAAGCTGTGTCCGACTATTGCCTAATGTCCATTGTTATATCCCTGGATGCAGGGTCAAAGTGGCCCCGTGCTGTTATAGCCTGAACTTGACATCCATAGAACATACATATAATCGTTTTAAGCCATCATACTATCCAGATATCCATGAAATTCGACATCTTACGGTTTTGTTCTTTTTTCTTTTAAAGTGTATTTTTCATGTTATTCAAGTAGCGATGAGTGCAACTGAATAATTACCTTCATCCAAGTCTCATCCGAGTTTTTTGGATGCGTATACAATCACTGAACGTGTACAAATTAAAACCGTGTTTTCACAAACTGTCAAGCCAACGCATTACGACAGAAACGCCTATTAAAATGTGACGTCACCTGCCCTTTGAAGGTTTCTAAGCAACAAGTAGTTCGCGTGGAAAGAAAACTTGTGAAAAATCAGTGATGACAGTGTAGTTTGAAAAGTCTTGGGTTTATTGTTTAATGACCAGGACTTGTTTATAGTGTTATAGAACTAGACTATCCTCTTAAAAACCATTCAGTCAAATTAATTAATTCCTTAACTCGATCAAATACAATCCTGCTCTGCAATTTTTACGTCACACTGGGAGTGACGTAATCATGTAAAAATCAACTCATAACATAGTTTAACATTTTCCATAGAATTTTGAGACCTACATTATTGCGTAAAATTCAGTCAGTGTCAGTGCATTGTCGCTATTCGCATATTTGATTCTAATACACAGTCTAAAGCGAAGCCTAGCTCTATACCCTTTCTTCATGTAATGAAAGCGAATGTCAAATAAATTATTAGCTTACGAAGTATTCAAAATGAACAACGCTTACTTTCTAAAGATGTAATATGTGTCCTGAAGACAACAGGTAACCCATGCTTCGTGCCCAAGCATGCACTTTTAATCAGATGGAAACGAACATTTTTCCAGTGGAGCTTTGATATACAGTTGTGGTCAAAAGTTTACATACACTAGTGAAGATCATGTATGCCATGGCAATATAGGGTTTTCAATAAACTCTACAACTCTTATTTTTCTGTGATGGAATGATAAGGAGCACATATTTCTTTGTCACAAAAAACATTCATGAACATTTTTTCTTTTATGAATTTATTATGGGTCTTTTGAAAATGTGACAAAATCTGCTGGGTCAAAAATATACATACAGCAATGTTAATATTTGGTTAAATGTCCCTTGGCCATTTTCACCTCAATTAGGCGCTTTCGGTAGACATCCACAAGCTTCTGGCAAGCTTCTGGTTGAATCTTTGACCACTCCTCCTGACAGAATCGGTGCAGTTCAACTAAATTTGTTGGTTTTCTGAGTCGGACTTGTCTCTTCAGCACAGTCCACATATTCTCTATGGGGTTTAAGTCAGGACTTTGGGAAGGCCACTCTAAGACCTTAATTCTAGCTTGATTTAGCCATTCCTTCACCACTTTTGATGTATGTTTGGGGTCATTGTCCTGTTGGAACACCCAACTACGTCCAAGACCCAACTTTCTGGCTGATGATTTTAGGTTTTCCTGCAGAATTTGGAGGTAGTCTTCCTTCTTCATTATTCCATTTACTTTCTGTAAAGCACCAGTTCCACTGCCAGCAAAACAGGCCCACAGCATAATACTACCACCACCATGTTTGACGGTAGGTATGGTGTTCTTGGGGTGAAAGGCCTCACCTTTTCTCCTCCAAACATATTTCTGGTCATTGTGGCCAAAAAGCTCAATTTTAGTTTCGTCTGACCACAGAACTTTCCTCCAGAAGGCCTTGTCTTTGTCCATGTGATCAGCAGCAAACTTCAGTCGAGCCGTAAGGTGCCGCTTCTGGAGTAATGGCTTCCTTCTTGCACGGCAGCCTCTCAGCCCATGGCGATGTAGAACACGCTTGACTGTGGACACTGACACATGTGTTCCAGCAGCCTCCAACTCATTGCAGACTTGCTTTTTGGTGGTTCTTGGTTGACTCTTGACCAACCTGACCAATTTTCTCTCAGCAGCAAGTGATAGCTTGCGTTTTCTTCCTGATCGTGGCAATGATACAACTGTGCCATGCACTTTATACTTACAAACAATTGTTTGCACAGTTGATCTTGGGACCTGCAACTGCTTTGAAATGGCTCCAAGGGACTTTCCTGACTTGTTCAAGTCAATGATGCGCTTTTTCAGATCCGTGCTGAGCTCCTTAGACTTTCCCATTGTAGTATTTCTGGCTGAGTCTAGTGAATGTGTCAAACAAGCCCTATTTACATGGACTGAAAGAAGTCACCAGCTGGAGTCAATCATAATCACTCGTAAGAAGTTAGGAGGCCATGCCAAAAAGCAAATTGGATTGAAACAACTTTTTCTACATCACCAAATTGGTAATTCAAGGTGCTGTATGTATATTTTTGACCCAGAAGATTTTGACACATTTTCAAAAGACCCATAATAAATTCGTAAAAGGACCATTTTTCATGAATGTTTTCTGTGACAAAGAAATATGTGCTCCTTATCATTCCATCACAGAAAAATAAGAGTTGTAGAGTTTATTGAAAACCCTATATTGCCATGGCATACATGATCTTCACTAGTGTATGTAAACTTTTGACCACAACTGTAACCGTTGGTCTGGACATGTTCTTTTGGGTGGATATTGCATGGATGGGATATTGTCATAGTTCTGAGCTCTGATGTCATTCAGCGCGAGCGGCAGAATCATCAGCCTTGTCCACGCGGACGGTGAATTTTCTGGACGTGTCCTAAGTGTAACATGCCATTTTATAGCGGCAATTTCTAAGTTTTTCAATCACGTATTGTGGTGACGGCAAATACATATTTACTCGTAAACTTTTTTTTGCTTGGGAAACTAAACTAAAGGTAAGGTGAGCACTATTCTTCATTCTGTCATCTGAAGACAAGACAAGACAGTTCAGAACGTCCGAGAATATACATTTTACGAACACTATTTAGAATAAACAGCTACGTCGTTGGGATAAATAAAACATATTGAATGCATCTGCAAAATATTATTATGACAGCATTATAGCGTTTGGAGCAATAAATATAATAGCAGGGCTTTGTTACTTAAATTAATTCAACAACGCCCCATCACTCTCCTCACCAGTTTAGCAGCATGGACAGCGGCGTGGTTCACATATTCAAGGAGGACAAGTGTCCCTCTGGTCACCCGGAGGAGTGCCTTCCCAACTTCACCTGGCAGCCTGGCTTCCCGGACATGTTTAACTTAACAGCCAACGACAGCTGGGTGACCGAGGAACCCGAACCCATGTCGCCCATCATACCCATCATTGCAGCGGTGTATTCTGTGGTGTTCATTGTGGGATTGGTGGGCAACTGCTTGGTCATGTATGTCATAATAAGGTGCGTTTTACTTTTTGTTTGTTTGTCGTATGACCATTACACAAAAATGTTATTGATAAATTCATTCAATATACGTATGAACTAAGACTGTCTGCTGACATTTTTTCAAGTCACTTTTATTGAGAGTAAAGATGACTTTTTTTGGATGAAGGAACTATATTTTGAAATATATTTTCTTTGTGTGTATCCAAGTGTTTAAATTAACAGCTTCTATTCAGTGGCTCTCATCATTTATGTATTTTTTTTCTATTGTTGCGGCATATTGGCAGTTTGCCTAACGCAAGATCACGTTGGCGTTCCAAGTGCCTCTACGCCCCCATGTGGAGAAAAAGACAAGGGAAATAGAGAGAGAGAGAGAGAGAGACATAGAGAGGCACCCTAATGTATTGATGTGGGAAAGTGAGAGAGCAACAGAGAGAGAGTGAGTGTGTTTGTGTGTGTCTGTGATCCTTCAAGTGTTCAGTCCCAAGATAAGAGGTGTGGAGATTGTTGTAGTGTGACTATATGCCCTGGCACAGTTCACTGAGCATATTCGGTAAACCCTCAAAGAGCCAATCTATAATGGCAATGGAAGAACCTGCATTTAGGGCTAAGATGGAGGTTAGGCAAGATAAGTAAATAATCGATTGCACTGACATTTCTTCTGTCCCCTATTTCTGTTAGTGTGGTAGAACTATTACCTTGGATTTATTCAATTTCTTACATCATGTAGCTTTTGTGGTACAACTGCAGGTCAGTCGAGGAAAAAAAAACACTGATTCACAGAAAGAAATCTCAACCTCTTACGTTCTAAGAGAAAGGTCACATGATGATCATGTAATTCTTCAACTGTTTTTCCAACCTCTCCTTTCCAGATACACCAAAATGAAAACAGCCACCAACATCTACATCTTCAACCTGGCCGTAGCCGACGCCCTGGTCACCACAACCATGCCCTTCCAGAGCACAGACTACCTGTTAAACTCGTGGCCGTTTGGTGAGGTGGTGTGTAAGGTGTTCATCTCCATAGATTACTACAACATGTTCACCAGCATCTTCACATTGACCATGATGAGTGTGGACCGCTACGTGGCCGTGTGCCACCCAGTCAAGGCCCTGGACTTCCGCACCCCATTCAAGGCCAAGGTCATCAACGTGTTCATCTGGGTCCTCTCCTCTGCTGCGGGCATCCCTGCTATGGTCCTTGGCAGCACTCAGACCAACAATGGTACTTACCCCACATCTGTGATGCATCATATCACTCCAAGGCAGCCAAATACTGTTGTTTTTTATATTGGTTATTTGTTTTAGATATGGTGTTACTAGGAGTCCGGTGGGTGAGTGGTTAGGGCATCGCGTTAGCAATCGGTAGGTTGTGAGTTTGATTCCCGACAAAGGCCACTTGACGCTGTGTCCTTTGGCAAGGCACTTCACCCTACTTGCGTCAGAGGGAATGTCCCTGTACTTGCTGTAAGTCACTCTGGATATGAGCATCTGATACATGACTATGTATGACTATGTTAAATGACTATAAACTAGAAACCATGAAGAAGAGAGTTATATAATGTTGCATTAGAAGACATGTGAACTGTTTGGATTTCTCAATTTCTGAAAGAACCCCTTCCTTGAGAACATTGTATAGCAAGGTGCCAGGAGAACATTCAGTGTTGATCAATGAAAATATTAGATTGTGACAGGCTGAGATCTTCAAACAGCCACAGACAGAGTTCTCAATTAGTCGATCCTTGTGTCTGAGATTCCCAGAAAAGCATTTGATCGATGGCTGCTGAGCTTAATGAGGGTGTGCTTGGATAGGACAAGTCTGCTTCTACAGTTGTTTGCCTAAGCATGGTGACATTTCTTTTGTCAATATAACGCTGTTTGCCTACTTCCCCAGGTACTACAGAGTGTGCCTTGCAGTTCCCAGACCCTTACATGTATTGGGACACCCTCATGAAGATCTGCGTCTTCATCTTTGCTTTCGTGGCTCCCCTCATCATCATCATCGTCTGCTACACCCTGATGATCCTAAGACTGAAGAGCGTAAGGCTCTTCTCTGGTTCCCGGGAGAAGGACCGCAACCTGCGTCGGATCACTCGCCTGGTGCTGGTGGTGGTGGCAGTGTTCGTGGTGTGCTGGACGCCCATCCACATCTTTATCTTGGTCAAGGCCCTGTCTCCTGGCGTTCCCGAGACCACCGCAGTAATGGCGGCCTACTTCTTCTGTGTGGCGCTGGGTTACACCAACAGCAGCCTCAACCCCATCCTTTACGCTTTCTTGGATGAAAACTTTAAGAGGTGCTTCAAGGACTTCTGCTGCCATGGGGGCCGGGGAAATGGGGAGAGGCAGGGCGTCAGCAGGGTGAGAAGTACCTTGCGGGATCACTCCTGCCCTACAGAGGGTGCTGGGGGGGAGGGAGGGCAGGGCAGGCCAGTATGACTAGCAGTGGAGCTGACCTCCTTCCATTACCAGTGCAGGGATGACTCAAATGATATGGGCTTGACTCAGATCACCTCTGCCATCTGAAAGTGAGGCCAGTCAATTAAAATCAAATTAACAGTAAACAGTGACATACTTGCCACTGTGCAGTCCATTATAGTCGTAGTTTATACAAATTTGTGACAGTGACAAACGTGTTAGTTGATTATGAGTTAGTTTAGTCTCTAACTATAATCCTTAACATAAATATAGCAGCCGGCAGCACAAAATATGTTTAGTAAGCATGGCAGGCAAGAATGCAGACAAACTGTAAAGAGAATAGTAATTTACACTTTGTATATGATTGTAGGCTAAATGGTTGAAAAGTTAAATCTAAATCTATTATTATATGATTTAACTGATTATCATGTTTGACCAATTAGCCTGTCCTATGACCCGAAAGTTATTTGAGTACACACACCTCCAACTTTGACCCACTAGTGGCGCTAGAGTGCCTCAAGTGCTAGACATGAAACTTGGTAACGAGTATCAGGAGACTGTCCTCAATGAGTCTGCCAAATTTGACTTCAACACACAATTCTATGGGCTGACACAGACTCCCAATAATACAACTAAGAAAATCTAAAGGTGCCTTCGCAGTTTTGCTGCTTGGCCCCTACATTTACTATGTAACAAAGTGGATGTAAAAGTTTTTGTGTATCTTGTATGTCACTTAATGCTGGTAGAAAGGAAAATACAAAGAAAATGTACCAAAAATTATTTCATCGAAAAAGCCCACTGTAAGTAACGTAAAACATAAAGATTGTATTTAGATATACTTAATAGTCGTAAACGTATACTACTCGAAAGAAATGTAAGTAGCTCTTGATTGACATGTTGTATGTGTTTGTGTTTCTCTGCAATGTTTCCCTGAGTGTTTGTTTACTGTGTGCTTCTGTGTGTACATTTTGGTGAGCACTGTGTTTTCTGTTTGTTCTGAGGAGCAGTCTTCTCAAGATGCACTCAGGAAACATTCTTTAGATTTCTGCACTATAGCTGTAAATATATATCTCTGTTAGACATTCCAGCGCAGTTTTATGACTACCATGCTTTCACATGTCAGTACTGTAGCTTCTAACGCTGTTCTTTTGATACATGAATGTAATTTGCAAATGTGGCTTCAGCTTTAGTGTAACAGCCATGGTGTGACTCTAGGTGAAAGCATGTTAGCAACACTTCCCTGTGTTTCAAAACAATTGTCTTGATCAGGACATTGTGCAAATTGGGCAGAGGGCTATTGTAAGTAAAGTTGTGAAATGTAACTTTTTTACAGTATTGTTAATATTCTTGAATATGGTATTATTATTTGCCTGCCTCATTTACAAAAATATTGATATTGATATTAATCCATTGACAATTTACCATTTGTGTGAAGTATATTTAAATGTTAAGTAGTTAGTTATCTTAATGTTATTATGGGTACATTTATTGCTTTATCCAGAACAAATGTATTTCTGAATGTATGCTGTACAAATATGAATGTCTAATGAAATGTAACATTAAGTGTACTGTATATTTTTAAACCACCATTTTTATCAGAAGTGTAGCTACTGTTTCACAAGTTTGTCTATCTAATGATATATAATATCATAATATATATCTAATGTTAGGGTTCTCTAATATGTCTAATACATACATTCACCTGAGGTATTTTTGAACCAGATGCTGAATTTGCAATTTGATGTTATTGTCAGTTTGTAATGTGCTTCATGAAGTATTCTGCTGTTAAAATGGAAATCCAGCTTAAATCTACAGGCAGCAGTGGACAAACATAAGCCCACCTAGAGCAGAACGTGTTTTGTGCCTTATCATGATCACTTAAACTAATAAGAAATGCTGTACATTATTTGAAAAAAAAGATTAAAAAGGCTTTCTTATTATCTGTCTTCATTTCATCCTTTGCCTGGAAGACATGTCGGACCTTATCATTTGTGAACACAGTCTGTTCATGATTTGAGCAAAGGTGATTCATTTTTGCTCACATTTATCTTTTAATTGCTTGTATTCTTTTAATATCAACGAATGCTTCCATGCACAATCAAATCAAAGAAATTTATTTCATCACATGAATGTTTTGAAACACTAATTGGCAGACACATCACCCCCTAGTCACTACATTGCAGCATTGTCTGTACCACCAGAAACACAATAAATTATTTTTTTCTTCATCCATCCCCCCACTCTAGCCAGCAGCAGTCTAGTAAATCTTTTTTAAATCCTGAAACATCTGTTGGATTCACACATTCTTTTGTATGGAGAATTAGTGTTACCATGGTGAATCTGACTGATGACAGGCGCGGGGGAATAGTCAGTTATGGCAGTGAAAACACACTTGTCATTGTGGCCTTGGTAAGAAAGTCTAATTCTGATTCCTTCACAGCTTCAATATTATCACTACACTGACAGTATAGGCTAGACCAGGTACAGTTGTAACACGTTTTGCATTTGTCAGAATAAATCAAAAACGATTTACAATGAAATAGCCAATCTGATATATTTTGAACTTCAATGTGTCAACTACTAATACAATATGTTTAAATTGTTTTGTGAAATATTGATTTGATTTAAATACAGTTATACCACTGTTACAACTGTCCCAGTGTAACACATGACAGAGATGGTTGGTTGTAATACATTTCAGAAAATGTGTTACAAACACTTTTCAAAGTTGTGTTTGAACAGGACAACTGACAGGTTGTCAAAAAATGTGTTGACATTATTGACATTGACATTGCCCACCATTTCCATACAAGATTTGTCTGCTGAAAACTACTAAATTAAATAACGTCGAGGATGCATCGAGGATGTCAGTAACAGCATACACATAATTAAAACGACAAACGACAAACAAAACACGCGTAAACACGTGTTAAATAAACATAAACAACATATACAACACAAACACTCTAAATCTAAAATCTAGTTCTTTCCATCTCTTTCTAGTGCTGTCAGAGCTCAAAGATCATTGGTGACTTGGTGACCAATAGGATGATGTTTTGGTTTGCAGTTTCCGGGTGTTGTCAGGAGCAGAGGACTGGCTTTAGGCTGGCTTTTTAATGATTTGTGAAAAGGAATTAAAAGATTCCTGGCTTATTTAAATTATCAAAATGAACAGAATCTTTGGACGCGGAAAACCAAAAGCCCCTCCGCCAAATCTATCCGATTGCATCGGGAACGTGAGTGTTGTTCATCTTCAGCTATTGTCTGAACGTTAGCTAGCTTTCTACCTGAGCTGAAGCTAGGCTGCTTTTCTGGGTACCTCGAACTTGTTGTATTTAGCTTGTGTAACCAACAGTAATTTCACTACGAGTTCTTCCAAGTTGATATGTAGGTCAATACAATCAAACTCTTAAATGTCAAGGGTTTCACATGTGTGTATCGTTTACAGTGGCGAGGCATACCAAAACACTTATTTAGCTAACCTATGATTCATCCCCCATGTTTTGGGCCATAGGTGGATGCGAGGGCTGAGTCCATCGACAAGAAGATTGCCCGACTAGATGCTGAGCTCATGAAGTACAAAGACCAAATGAAAAAGATGAGAGAAGGTCCCTCTAAGGTAATATTGCCATTCAATATTCGAGATATTTGTGTAAACTACATCATAGACTACTCCAACACATCATTCACGTGATTCATGTTCCCCCTCCAGAATATGGTGAAACAAAAAGCAATGAGGGTTCTGAAGCAAAAAAGAATGTGAGTCACATGGCTTTGGGACAACAACATACAATAATGTACTCAAGATTATCCTTACATATATTTGTAACATGACACTGTAAAAAAACAACATACTAGGCTTATTTTGTATCCTTTCCTCCCTTACATTTTAGGTATGAAGGCCAGCGAGATCAATTAACCCAACAATCCTTCAACATGGAGCAGGCCAACTATACGATCCAGTCACTGAAGGATACAAAAACAACTGTAAGAACAACTCTCACACAATCTGTTAAAATAACTTAACATAACACATAACATACATTTTTTTTGTCCATGCAAGCTGCAGTGTATTTTCTACACATTCAACACAATCACCTCTGTTTGTATGTTGTCCTTAGGTAGAGGCTATGAAGATCGGTGCTAAAGAGATGAAGAAAGCCTACAAGAATGTGAAGATCGATCAGATTGAAGTATGACATTTAATTCATTCCATTACTTCACCATTTTTCATAACCTGATAGTGACCAGGGAAAACATTAAAGGCAGTGGTGGCAAAAAAAGATGCATGCTGTTAAAGTATGGCCATGACTCTGTGTGTGTGTTCAGGACCTTCAGGACCAGCTGGAGGACATGATGGAGGATGCAAGCGAGGTCCAGGAGGCCCTCAGCCGTAGCTATGGCACCCCAGAGATAGATGAGGATGACCTGGAAGCAGGTACAACAGCAGTGAACCAGTAGCATTAAAGTGCACTAGTGTGGCAGCTTTTGGAGTCTTTAGAGAGGCAGTTCTGAGACTTTGTTGGGCTAATATGATGCTGTTATTGTTGCATTGTGCCTGGATCAACAAAATACTGTTGGAACTATGAAGTTCTGATCCTTGATTCTTTCTACGGTACTATACTGGAAAATGCATTTACTAAATGAATAAAATGTCATGTAAATGTTCTCAGAGCTGGATGCACTTGGGGATGAGCTACTCCTGGATGATGACAACTCCTATCTGGATGAAGCTTCGTCAGCCCCAGCCATCCCAGAAGGCATGCCCAGTGACAGCAAAACAAACAAGGTACCACAAGGACTTTAGAGAGTCTACAAGAACAATCACTGCTCAGAAATCACTTCCAATGTTACAGTTTGCTCTTTTCCCTTCTCACTTCGTCTTTTTTCTCTCTTATTTTAGGATGGTGTTCTTGTGGATGAATTTGGTCTGCCACAGATCCCAGCCACATAGGGGAAACAAACAAACAAACAAAAGAAATGCTAACTTCAAAACACTTTTCTATGTAGGATAACATTTATACATTCAAAGTGAGTTGACCTGAGAACACTACCATGTTAAGGTACTAACGCTTTGTTGGTGTTGTTACTACTATACCTGCATGTGGCCTTGGAAAATAACGTTTACCTCCTTATTTATCTTATGCCCCTCCCCTTTCCTCCTTATGCCACTCCCCTCTCTACAGTCTCATGCCAACCCTTGCTAGCTCTACTGTATCATGAAAACTGTCAAAATAAGACATAAACATTTTGCTACCAAGTCCCCTTGGAATTGATTTCCTCCTTGTCTGTTGAATATGTTAGGTGGTCGTTTGAAACGAGCAAAATAAATTGTACATTTTAAGCAATCTTGGTCTTATTTATTAGGGGTTTAAACTGTAGATTTGAAAATATGTTTTTATTTTTTATTGAAAATGTCTCATCTTTTCTTTTTTCTTTTCTTCTTCTTGCTTGTTGACTTCTTCTTGGTAGATGGTTTAGATTTCTTGCTTTTGGTTGTCTTATTCTTTCCTGGTGACCGTTGAGGTTTGAACTCTACTTTCTGACCTTGGCAATTTTCCTGTCAGCCAACATAGAACAGGATTGAACTTGAGTTTATAAAAAGAAAATAAACAGACTGATATTTTCAGGTGGGTCTAGTTTACATATGTGATTTGGAGTAAAATCATTTGCTAAATGACACCTACCATGCTGTTTAAGTTGTAATACCAACCTGAAAGCATTTGCGACATCTCTCAGGTGACTTCATGGTCCCTACAAAGTCTCCCTTCAGACACACAGCACAGTAACGTGTGCCACACCACCTACACATATAGGTCTGAAAGCACAGGAGATTATTCCAGACTAAAACAGTTCATTTAATGAACAACATTATTGCTCAGTACCGATTTCCTTACCGTGTCCACAGTCTGACAACCCCACCGGCACATTGTTTTAACAAGCCTTAACAGAAAGGAGCTGAAATACCACCCTCAAACCGTAAATACATGATTCAATTTGAAGGATGTTAATATTCGACAGCTATCATCACTACTTGCTGCCCTTTGCTAATGCTTTTCTGTTGGTTTACTTTATGACCGTCTGGTGTGTATACTGTTTATTGTCAAGGTGACACCACTGAGTAGTTGCTGCTGGCAACATCTCTGCCACTCTTTATTATAATGAACCAAGGTGTAATTAAATGTATTAAAGGGTTGTGTTGTTTACACATTTCATTTACATCTTTACATGTCCATTACACATACTATTTGCAACATATGTTAATTTATCTTAAAAAATTTTTTTTTTATAAAATCATTACTACTGAGTGCCAGTGACTAATAGGTGAAGCCTAATGTGTTCTGCATAGACATACTGTATAAGTCTTAAACGTTTATGGTCTTCTGGGGTGCTGACGTCATCAATGTAAACATGACTGTTTCCTGCATGTCCCGGAAGTTTCGTACTTTTAGTTGTAGTGTGTGTAGTGAATTTGCCGCTATCTGGTGTAAAGAAGGCTTGTGCTCCAAAGAAATGGATGGAAATACCATTACAGTGACTGTTGCCTATGGTAAATAACATGGCATTTGAATAAAACTTATCATTTTATAGTGTTAAACAGTTTAGGCCTATTCAGACTAGTTTTACCAGACCGGAGAGCCGCTAGCATTTACAGCTAGCTAGCTAACAAATCGCGGCCTTAACTTAAAGCTATTCACAATAGTCAAATGTGGTACAGACACATGTTGTCAGTTAAAACTAGCATTTATATGCTAAATAGTTTGCTTTGTTTGTTAATTCGTTGCCTTATTATGTCGTCTCTACCAGGGTCCACCAAGCACAGCATAACGTTGACAGGAGAAGATGGCAACGAACCGCTCCTGAAACATCTTTCAGATGCTCTGACTGAAGTAACTGGAGTCCCAGCACCCGCACAGAAGCTCATCTTTAAAGGTAGTCTCTAAGTAAAAAACACATAAGTATTTTTCCATGTTATGTTAATATTCTACCAGATCTATATATAAGCCATCTGTTTATGGAATGACACCCCATAGAAGCTGTGAGTGACACTATTATGTATGTTTGAACCCATATTAGTCATGGTTTTTGTGTGGCGTCACAGGGAAGTCATTGAAAGAAATGGAAGAAAACCTATCCAGCTTTGGTATAAAGCAAGGCTGTAAACTGATGATGATTGGAAAGAGGGTATGTTTGATTTGTTTTACTGTATAACCCAAATGAATACATTACCATTTAGTGCAAGCATCAAATGCTTTTAATTAGAGATGTGATCCTATCAACAGAATAGTCCTGAAGAGGAGGCTGAACTGAAGAAACTAAAGGAGATTGAGAAGTCTGTTGACCAGACAGCCAAGAAGCTAGAGAGGGTGGACGAGGAGCTGACAGGATTGAAGAATGTAACAAACAATATTGATAATGTTTTGATGTATCCAAATGTCTTTCAAAATGTATTGATCGTCTAATGAATACGGTCTTTAGGAATAATGATCTATGGTTTTAACAGGGTTTCTTGGCTAAGGATCTACAGGCCGAAGCACTGGGGAAGTTGGATCACAGAGTGAAAATTGCATCTGAACAGTTCATGAAGATCCTGGAGCAGATAGACTCCATGGTAACGTAGTCTCCCTACCTATGCTCTTTTGGACCTGAAATTAACTTCAGAGCAGAACACTGATTAGGCTTTTATATGCTGAAAATGCTAAATGATTTCTCCTTCCAACAGAATCTGCCAGACAATTTCAGCGACTGCAGATTAAAGAAAAAAGGACTTGTGAATACAGTACAAGTAAGTGTTTCATTGCTGCATAAGCAAACTGAATGTGTTGATCTTGTATAGAATAATAGAAAATGTGTGATTTGATATGCAGTCTGTTGATCTTAATGTTAAGAAAATAAGCGTGTTCATTCTTCACTGTGTACAGGGTTTCCTTGCGCAGTGCGACAAGATCGAGGCTGGGATATCAGACCACCTGGTGAAGATTCAGTCTAAAAACCTTGCCTTGGCAGAGTAGAGGAAGTTTATACGTTTCCCTCTCATTCCCAAGTTCTATACATTGCTCTGTGAGCAACAACAAATTGTACTGTAAGCTTCAGTTTTGGAGCTGACTATGTTGTATTTATTATTGGCATGCCATTGTGTGTTAGAGTGCCCTGTAAAATAATTTCCAATGGACAGTTTGACAAAGACGACCCCTGACTACGTTGCTACAACAGCTGAAAACATCCCCTGGGCATTGTTCTCAGGGACATCGACTTGGTGCTTTGTAAGATGTTTTAATTAGGAACTCTTTGTCAACGGGTCATCTCAGTGACGCATCTATCTAAACAATGTGCTTTGTGGCAGTGATGGTTGTGGTATAAAACAACACTGTATTATGTATTGAAGTAAAATTCACTGATTTACCACCATATATTTTTCAAAGTAAAACTGTCATTCTAATGTATTCTTTGCTCTCCAATCTGTTACAGCTAGAAATTCGCATCTGTTTAATGAGCTCAGAACATTGAGGATATAGAGCAGCAGATGTGTTAGTTATAACAAAAAATCATTGTATCTCCTAAGGTCAGTGACAAACCAGCATATTGTATTTTCTGATCATGAAATTGACACTGAACTACAGGGCATTCTAATAAATACTGAGTCTCTGCTGAAATCTGCTTTTGATGTGTGTGAATTCCTGTAGCACAATTCTAATAAAATACATATTGGGTGGTTTTATCACCTCAATCTCCATTATGACCTTTAAACCTGGGAAATAATGAACCAGATGAACATGGGTAATCGACTGTGGTTTTATTTCAAAAGCTTACAAACAGCAAATATCCATCAGATCCACATCATTGACCATGACTAAAGTCCTTTACAAAGTTTGACCACACTGATGGTTTAAGCCATCTTCACAAGCATAAAGCTTTGATTGTGTTCTTAAAGTGCATATGATCTACTCTATGACCAGCAGGAAGGGTGATTGACCATGTATAGTGGATGTCTACAAAATGACCTTGCATAGTAAGGAAAATGACAAATGATCAAATCCAGAGGGAAACCCCAAGCAACAGCAAGAGACACAAAGAGGGTTATTTGCAGGTTAGTAGTTATCCTTCTATGCTTAATCATCCTTGTCCTTAGCCCCATGTTTGAGAATGCGTGTGAAGGCCACATAATTGAAGTTTCCCTTCTTATCAATAGGAGCCTCTCTGAAGAGCTCATCCACCTCCTCATCTGTGAACCTGTCTCCCATGGTGGTCAGCAGATCTCGGAAGTAATCCTCCTGAATTGTGCCTGGAGGGCGGAGAATCCTCTTTCAAGTGCTGCTTCAACCCACAAGACTTAGGTCCATCGTCCTGGATGTATTGATACACTTTGGGACATTTGTATTTTCCCCATACTAATGTTTCTTACCTGTTCCATCTTCATCGAAGCAGGCGAAAGCGTTCCGGATCACATCCTCCGGGTCTGTGCCGTTGAGTTTCTCCCCGAACATGGTGAGAAACATGGTAAAGTTGATGGGGCCTGGGGCTTCGTTCATCATCGCATCAAGATATTCCTCTGTGGGGTTCTTTCCTAAGGATTTCAGAAAGAATCCACGAGTTTGCAACCAAACATATCTACTAAATCGCGCATGTGCCAGTTCTGTGCACATAGGAAAGATATAAAATGAGGTTAGAATGGGACAGATGTTTTGAGAGGGGGGGAGGGGGGGCACCTTTTGAATCCATCCCCCAAAACTCTAGAACTGATACATTTCCTGTCATACAGTACCAAGTGACGCTAGCATGTCGTGTAGATCTTCTTTATCGATGAAGCCATCCCGATTCTGGTCGATCATGTTGAATGCTTCCTTGAATTCCTGAATCTGGGACTGATCAAACATGGCAAAAACATTGGAGGTGGCGCGCTGTGGCCGCTTCTTGGTGGTCTTTCCCTTGGCCCTCTTACTAGACATGTTGTCGGAGGAGGAATTCTTTCTGTAAATGTAAAATATTGGATGTATCAGGATAAATATAAAGTACTGCGAACTACAAAATTGCACGTCACTTCAAGGGTTAGGGATATTTGAGACTTTTCAACTAAATGAAATCATCAGTATAAGCCGCTGGGCGGCGAGCGAGCGAGGAATGTTTGTGTTGCACTTCCAAGAATGTCATTCACATTGCTTTGTTAAGGACAACTTTAATGCACGGAAACACACTAACTATTCAATAATTATCTTTTGAACACTTTTCAAATTCCCGAATATAGGATGTAGCAATTCTACACGTAAACTCCGTACCTGTAGAGAAATGTTACAATGTAGCCTGGTGAACTCTGCTGCTGGTGCTGTGGTTTGTTGATGATGGCAGTCAGATGCTGTGACGGTCAGTCTAAGTAGGAGCAGCGTCCAATCACAGCACAGCCTACCTAGGTGCAGCGTCCAATCACAGCACAAGCCTACCTAGGTGCAGCGTCCAATCACAGCACAGCCTACCTAGGAGCAGCGTCCAATCACAGCACAAGCTGGACAAAACGAAAACGACTGGAATATTCCATCGTTCCCCATCTGACCTCTACGTGGACTACATTTTAAAAATTGTGTTCTTGAAATTGAGAGATCCATTGTAGGTTCTGCGACACATATAAACACGCTAAATTATATATGATTTACGCCAAACATTTACGTTCTACTTTTTGCAGTTAGCAAGTCAAATATATACTTTTTGTAATTATACAATTTTGCCACATGATGGCAGTAAACGCTAAGCTATTTGGATACTGTAAACTCAAAGGCGTAAAATGATAGTTACTGTACTAGACCTGAATATAACACCTGTTCCAGCTTTCTGACTTGCATGATGAATTATCCCAATTTAAAATAGACGACAACCACTTTTGTTTGTATGTATGTTTCCCTGATGGTGTTTAGACACATGCGTTGTTACCTCAGCAAACTAGATCTTAATAAAATAACATAACTAAAGTTCCGTACGCTATGCGGGGTTCTAGTTATAGTCACTGATGGTAGTGGTGTTCGCACTGGGCAGAGCTATGTCTTCCTTCATGGGCTATATTTAAAGTCTTCCCGGCCTTAAAAGGTCGTGAGGGTGTCTTCAACATTCTGCAGAGTGGCAGCATTATTTCTGTTCAGTGGACTGCCGCTCTGTCCGCTGCCCCGAGCCTCGCTTCACTGCCTGGATTTGGACTTGCTTTTGCTACTTTTGGTACGGCACCCCCCTTCCCATTTTGTTTTCATCGGTCCAGACATTATAGGATTTGGTGAGTGCATATTTCAATGTTTAACTTTGTTGTTACATATGGTTAATGTCATTGAAAACATTGCCACTGTAACAATCACTGCTCCTTAACTCATCAAGCATAGGCCTACTTTTAGCCCCTCAAATGTCATGCACATTACCATTACCAACTCAATCCATCTATTGCCATTACTAATATAATTTCTATTAATATGAATAACTATGATAAATGTGTTAAAGGCTATTCACTTCCATGTATAAAACCCTTCAAAACAGTACACAATTATTTCATTATCTAAAGACAATCGTGCATTGCCTGTATGTGGACAGTTTGCGCCGCCTTTTATGAATTTGTTTCTAATACATATTCATACCAAAGGTGGGTGGAAGAGTAACAAAAGATGTTGTTATGTTGGCCTGTTACTAGTCTAGCCTACATGTTAGCAAAGCTTTGCTAATAATACTTCATACAAATGAGTGACTATTAATCTAACATCAATACACGCGCAGCCTATGTTATAAAAGCATAAATCCTACATAGAAGTATTGTATGTGGAAAGTCTACAATCAGAACATCAATATTGAATAATGAAAAATATGTCATTCATCCAGATAATAAGGACTAATTTCAAGTTATAGGCTAAACCTTGTATAATGTCATACCTTTACAACTTTTTGTCATTTTATTTTCTTTGACTAGGCTATATCATAAATTCAAAATACAATTTTACCTCTTAACATGCTTCTAATACTAAAGTTAACCCTGTCTAAACACAGTAGGCACAGTAGGCTACACACTGTCCTAACAAGAAACCAACTCCATACAAATAATACCATAAGCTATCCTCCATCCAGCCATCTGCAATAATACCTCAACTAAACGTATACCATTATAACATATAACCTCTCATCTAATTACCGTAATAACGGTGAGATTGATTTGCAGCGTTCGTTCGCGTTGTGTTTCGAAAGTGCGTTAAGAAAGCCACAGCCCAGTGTAAGCTGGAGGACTCATCTCAGGATGTCAGGATCCTCACATCACCAGAAACATCAGCAGCACAAGCGCACCTATGAAAGCAGCCGTCACGTCAGCAGCACCAGGCTGGAGTCCTCCTCCGTTAGCCAGCAGTCTTACTCTGCTCACAGGAGCAGCCATGGGTAAGACGGCCTGAGGGAGAGAGAGAGGATGGAGCGATGGAGCAAACCATGGCGAGGGGCAGAGCATGGACCATGTGTTCTATTGTGGAAGGAACAATACAAACACTATGGCAACCATCTCTTAACCGCCCCATCATAACTTGCCATCCTCCATCCAGAAGTGTGATGCAACTTAACTACATACTTAACAGTGTTCATGGATGCGGTGATATGCATAGTTTAGGTCTAATACAACTAAAGATGATTACTGGAATTCACCGCTGATTTATCTGTCAAGATCAGAACTTTAATATGTACCTTATGATGAATTGGACTTCTTCAGAAAGGCTGCAGAATCTCATGGAGTAGAAAGATTTGGGGTTTGAGGTAGAAGCTAGGCGTATGTGGGTTTTGTTCAGCTTTGTCACGGTTAAGCTTTGTCTGTAGGTTAGATGACATAGACAATATACTTTTGTCTATCCAAATCCATGACTTGCCTTAATGCAGTGTTCCAAACTTGAATTTGAGCTACTGTGGATAGCTGCCAGAGATATTCATAGAGAGCCAGGCTATTTCAAGTTGGCTGGGGCAGATAGGTTCGACATTACTGTACTGACACTGTAAAGAGTGGGTAACAGTTTAACAGGGCTTTGCATGGATGAATTTGGGCATTTTATCCCAGTTCATAGTTGTTTACCTTATCTTAGTGAGTCCTTTGACTTTCATTTAGTTTTGAATAGTAGTAGGAGACGAAACAGTTCAAGGAGCCAATTATTGTTTCTTGAGTGTTGAATATCCACGGCTCAACACTGCACTACACTGTCTTTACAGTAGAGTTTACACACGCACATTACATTTAGTGTAAAGACATTCACACAACTTGTGTTGGGCCAGTCAACCGTGATTGCTGCTTGGTATTCGTCCTGTTCCTCTGGGTGACATCAGAATCTATTTTTATTCGTAATGAAAGATATACAAACACAGAATTTACTTTGGCAGGAAAGAGCAAACATAGAACATATATGTAACATAATAATAAGGGTGAGTCAGGAACAGAATAAAAATATGTAAAATACAAATAAGATACAAATAAGATAAACGTAAAAGTGGGAACTAGCTGTACAGATAGGGGGGAATATAACAATAGTAAAAGAGTGTAGAGAAGAATGGGTATATATATTACGGGGGGTGGGGGGTGGGGGGTATATACACAGTAGTGCAAACAGTGGTGCACAAACATCTCACAGAGGCCTGCCATGCTAGCAGCTCTTACAGGGCAGAGACACAGACAGTGGATCCATCTAAAAGCTCTAATGGGAATGTTCCTTCCTGTTGAGCAGGCCCACTGCTAGCTATATTTAACCCAAACCTACAATAGGCTGTCAGAGCGGCTCTGTAGTAATGTACGTGAGGGTCATTCTGATTCCAGACCCAAGAGGCCAGGTGTGACACACAACAGAGGCCTATTGATGAGTAGAGGTTAGCTGGAAAGATCCGTACAAAGTGCCGTTCTTTGGTCTGAATGAGAAGTTGTTTTATTTTAATTTGTGTTTAGTGTACACTTTATTAGGCTGAACCAATATCACGGTTTTACCACTGGGAGTCTAAACCAACCTGACACAAGGAGTCATTTTAACCCCCCAAAAGATGTGTCTAACCACAGAGTGTGCGTGGTTCAGTGTTACCCAATGACAAATGAGCTGTGCTGACGTGATTCTGTAACTGACGGTTCCTCCTGTGGACCAGACTTAGGAGCTCTGTGCAAACAGAGAAGGGGCAGGAGGTGATTCAACTGAGCCCACTACCCATTCGAGCCAAACGCACCTACTTGGCTATGGACGCAGACAAAGAGCTCATCGGATATGTGGTGCCTCTCTTCAGAAGCAGGTGAGGAAGGCTGCGGCCATGACAACAAACTTGCAGAGAGCTGGGATGCTTGTTGGGTTTGTGGGAGTAAAATGTTGATGATGAGGAAAAGGGTGATGGTGTCATGTCATGATAGCCATAGATTGTTTTGGTGATCATTAGCAGGAATTCACCGTAAAGTAACAAATTCTGTATGTTGGTGCTTTGTATAAGTGTGTATGGGTGTGTAGTGTCCTTAATAGCGTATTGTTGTCTTGCTCCAGTCATGAATTTACCCGGGAGCTGTTGGAGTCTCAGGAGGTGGTGAAGGAGGAGGGGGTGAATTATGTGGCCATGAGGAACCTGTTTACCAGGGACACCAGTGCAGCCATGAAGGTGAAGGTGGAAAAGAAGACCAGAAAGACTAACATCAGAGAGTCTGCAGACCGCCTCACTCTTGGCAAAACGGTCAGTCTGGACCAGGATTCTACACAGTTCGAACAGGAAATACTGAGATATCCTGTCAAATGGGATGATGTGACAGTTGTAGCAGAACTAACTATCCGCTGTTCCACTTCCCCATGATCCTATAGATGCAGGAAAAAGCAGAGTTCCGTAAAAAGATGAATTCGGACAGTCTGACTCACCCTCCAGAGTTCATAGTGAAGCCCCGTGGTCAGACCGTGTGGGAGGGGAAGACCGTGAAGCTGCACTGCACTGTGGCTGGCTGGCCTAAACCACGCATCGCCTGGTACCGCTCAGAACAGATCTCTAGAAAGGAATATTGAAGCTGTTGAATATGTTTTGGGGAAGACGTTTCTCGAGGGGGGGTTTGCGAGGGAAAATGTGGTTTGACACATTGTTCTTGTTTCTTTTCCCCTGCTTCACATTCAGGTACAAAAACAATGTGGTCATTGATGCCAAGGGCCACCCTGACAAGTACGCTACCGAGAGCAACTACAACATGCACTCTCTGGAGATCAAGAAGTAGGTAGACAAGGCCTGAGAGCCCTGCGCTGACACTGAGGAGCTCGAAGTGGAATAGTGGTCATACGAAGTGTGGAAAGACAACTGACTGGGCTTCCTGTTGTGGTGATTTTCAGCTGCGAGTTCCTCGACACTGCTAATTACCGTGTGTCCGCTCTCAATGTGAAGGGAGAGCAGTCCTCCGTGGCCACGATGGTTGTGAAAAGTAGGGCACGCTCCCGTTTCTGACCCTAACTGTGCACGTTTTCTTTGTGTCAGCATAACTGTGAAAGGATGCTGAACATAACATGCCACACATTAGTTGAAACAGAATTACTACAGGGGAATTCTTCTTATCGTTGCCTCCATATTCTGTGGTCTTTGAAACTTGAACAAACAAACAAGCTGTTTGTTGCTGAGGACTATTTGAGGACGTTAAAGGTATTCAGGGGTCAAATGGCACGACTGAGGCCTGCTACTCAGCAGAGAAGTTTACTGCTTTAAACTCCAGTATGAGCTGAGGAGTTATACTGTGTAGGTCATATGATCCATGGTTTCTGTTAGAGTGTCTGACATTGTTTATCCTTTCAAGGGTTCCAAGAGGGCGAGGAAGCGGGACCTCTCGATGCTAAACCACGTGAGCTCAGTCATCAACTCACATATTCACAATCCTGAAAACGGGCGGCTAAAAGAAAACCCTCACTGTGTCTTTCCCCCTCACCCAGATGGATTCTGCGCTGAGCATGGCGTCACTTTTGAGGCGGCCATCTTAGATTCCTTTGAAGTAGCTTTCGGCAGCGAAGACCAGACCATGAGCATCGGCTGCACTGTTATTGTTTACCCCAACGTCAAGAAATACCAGCCCGAAATCGTGTGGTACCGTGATGGTAGGTATTCTTGCAGTCACAATGACGAAAAGTCACATCCAGTAGCGTATCAGCAACAGGAACGCTCCCAGCATTCAAATGGCAACTTCGAATGAACGTCCAATCGCATTGCCCGCATCTTGTGTCTTACCCTCCAATCAGCTGTGGCCCTGAAGCCCTCCAAGTGGGTGCGAATGCACTTCAGCGGAGAGCGCGCCACCCTCACCCTGACTCACCTTAACAAGGAGGACGAGGGTCTCTACACTCTGCGTGTGAACACCAAGTCTGGCTTCGAAACCCACTCCGCCTACGTGTTTGTCCGGGGTAAGACGAGACAAGATCGGGAATCGCCTGTAGGCAAGCAGGAAATTGGTGAAAATGTGTTGTCCAGTAACTTCCCTGCTCTCCCAGTGTGCTCTGTATCTTTAAGTCACTTGAAGTATCATGTGTCCTCCCTGCTATGCCTCTTCTATATCTGTCCCCAGTCGCCAACTCCCCCCCCAAAGTGTACTCTTTAGTTTTAGAAGTCTCAAAAGTCATTTTCACAAGGTATTCAAGAGCCAGTTCCTGATTAGTGACGACAGGTATTACAGTGGAAAGGTTAAGTGATGTGGTTAAACAGTTCCTTATGTTTCAGGCCCTGACGGTCATGAGTAGATCACAGTGGAAAGTTTATTCTTAAGCAGCTATGTAATACATCTGGTCCATAATTAGAAACTTCACATGTGTCGGAGTGGGTTCTCACAAGTGTGTGTGTGTGTGTGCATGGCTGTGTGTGTGTGTGTGTGTCAGATGCTGACGTGGAGGTGGAGGGCGCTCCAGTGGCCCCCCTGGATGTCCGTTGTCATGACGCCAACAAGGATTACGTGGTGGTGACCTGGAAGCAGCCAGCTGTGGAGGGCAGCAGCCCCATCCTGGGGTACTTCATCGACAGGTCAGATACTTCTTCTTCTATGGTTTTTAACACTCCAGGAAGGTCTGCGTTTTCTTACTCTGGTCCACAGCCGAACAACAACATGGTTCCACCTTCTGAATCGTTACCTGTGTTTTTGCTGTTGCTTGCTGGTGTCTGAGCTTCACGTGAAGAATAAAAGTCCTTAAGCTTGTGTCATGTGACGTTGGCATGGTTGGCAGGTGTGAGGTGGGCACCCACCACTGGGCGCAGTGTAACGACACCCCGGTGAAGTACGCCCGCTTCCCCGTGACCAGGCTGGAGGAGGGGCGCTCCTACACCTTCAGGGTGCGGGCCCTCAACCAGGCCGGGGTGAGCAGGCCCTCCCGCTCCTCTGAGCCTGTGCTGGCCATGGACCCCTCCGAAAGAGCTCGCCTCAGAGGTAGGGGGACCTCAATCAAACAATCCGAACATGCTTTCGTTTGCTAGGAAAGGTGTAGCTCGGTGGTTTGAGTCATTCCCTGCAGGTCAAGAGGTTTCAGGTTCAAATCAATTAGTGTTTGGATAGAAGTGAAATAAACACTTTGTTGTTATTGTTGTTATGTTTGGTCTCAGCAGATACCTCTGCTCCTTGGACTGGTATGATCAAGTTCACAGAGGAAGACTCTACAGGTGAGTGCATGTGTTTCCAACAGTGCTAGTGTCCTGTCCTGGCATCGATTTAGCGTGAGGAGGTGAGTGTTGCAGGGATCTCATGAACTGTGTGACCCTTACAGTGGGCGTGGCCCCCGACGCTCCCAGCGACGTTGTGGTTACCGAGGCAACCAAGAACTACGTTGTCCTGGGCTGGAAGCCCCCACTTCAGAGGGGTCACGAGGGGGTCATGTACTACATAGAGAAGGTCAGTAGGTCACACACATCGCACCCGTTCTGTCCTTTAGCGCTGAGCTTTATTCCTGAGGGTTCAGATGAGGTCATGTGACGTGTAAACATGGCCGTTCCCAGTGCATGGCAGGGTCCGACAGCTGGCAGAGAGTGAACACTGGCATCCCGGTGAAGTCCCCTCGCTTCGCCCTGTTCGACCTGGTGGAAGGCAAGGCCTACAGCTTCCGCGTGCGCTGCTGCAACTCTGCCGGTGTCGGGGAGCCGTCCGCGACCACCAGCGTCATCACCGTCGGAGACAAGCTAGGTGAGCCCCCCAGCCATGCGTACCCCCCCTGTTTCCTGTGTCTTTCTCTGCCTCCATCTCTCTCACCGCCCCCTCCCACCCCCCTCCAGACCTGCCGTCCGCTCCAGGAGTTGCGGTAGCCATCAGGAACACGGATACGTCCGTGGTGGTCACCTGGAAGGCCTCCCTGGAGGTCAAGCAGCTGCTGGGCTACTACATCGACTGCAGTGTGGTGGGCAGTAACACGTGGGCCCCCTGCAACAACAAGCCTGTCAAGAAAACCAGGTCTGTCTTCAAACCCTGAAATATGTTCCGCCCAGAGCGTTACAATGCTTACAATCAGTCCATGTGGTATCATTGGTATTCTGATATGGAACTTCCAGTCAATCCCTCCCATTGTTTGATGGTTTGCTTGAGGATAACCCCCCCCCCCCCTTCTCATGATCCTGAGCAGTTTTCTGGCCTATGTTGTGTAGGTTCACCTGCTATGGACTGCTGACTGGCCAGTCCTACGTGTTCAGGGTGAAGGCCGTCAACGCTGCAGGATACAGCCAGTGCTCCCAACTGTCTGACGCCGTGGTTGTGAAGGCTGGCATTGGTGAGTAGACGCAGTAAACTCCCAACCTCCACGCCATGAGTATACCACCTGAGTATGAGTGCGCAGGATCAGCCAAAACATGAAAAAAGGTGGGACTCATAGTCTGAAAAATATGATGATCATCAATGCTGCACTCCATCCTTTCTCCCAACACCTAGCTGTTACCCTCACAGCTTCATCATGACCGTCGTTTCTCATCAGCATTTCCCGATGGTCTCCTTTGTCTGTGCTGTCCTCCGCTGTTCCCTCGCTGGCTTGAGGGCCTGTCTGTCAGATCCTCATCCTCAGTGCCTTCACTCCTCTACCTGTGTCTGTGCTGTACCCTGGATGTGTTCCCTGCCTGGCTAGATGTCCCCTCATGGTGTCTGTAGACGCTGTTTGAATGTTCTCTGCTGTTCTGTCACATCCCGAAAGCTGTTTGCTCAAACGCTACTCGCATGTGCACGTGTCATCGCTCGAACAATGTTCATGTTCGCGATCTTGGCAACTAATTCAAGCTCGTTTCCAATGACTCTCGGTTCATTGCGGTGCGTTAAGGTAGTCATGTATTGTGTGGGATATTGTGTGTGCTTCAGTTCATTCTGGATATGTGTCTGCTGTTTGCTAACTCTTATAGGGGCCATGCATGGCCAGAGTGCCGGCTTAAACATTGTGTTGTGACAGAGCTAGCCTGACACCTGGGCTAAAAGACTTGGTACAGGGTAACCTTGGCAATAGCGCTCCCAGTAAGTAAACAATCTCACACAGCCCAGTAAGGATGCACTTTGTAGCGTGTTATGCATGTTGATTATTCAGGCTGAAGTCACGGATGAGGATGAGACATTATCACATTTATATCACATTTCTCTTATTAGGCCTGACAGGCCTCCCAGAAGGTCACGACCTGACCATTTTGCTCTACTGTTGTCAGCCTGTTGACCTGGTTGGTGTATTGACACAGCTGCAATGAAGTGACAGTCTGACTCTGTTTCTGTGTGTTTGTGTATCCGTGCATATGTGTCTGTGTGGGTTATTGTGTGTGTCTCTGTCCACCAGCCATCTCTGGCCCCCCTGGGCAGGTGAGCCTGCTGGAGAGTGTGAAGGACTACATGGTGCTGGGCTGGAAGGAGCCTGCAGTCACAGGAGGAGCAGACATCAGGGGATACTTTGTGGACTACAGGACCGTGAAGGGAGGGGTGGCTGGCAAATGGCATGAGATGAATCGCAAGGCTGTCACTACAACCACCTACAAAGTAAGGAGCTGAGCTTTGAAATTGGGCTCATTTGCATGTTGTTGTAGCACTGGAACTTCATCACAGAATAGTGCTGGGGAATTTTTACCACTTTTCCTTAAGGAGTTTGGTTCTAATAAAATAGGATTAATGTAAAGATACACAGGCTGCATTGTTTGTTTGTCTAATCCCAGACTCAGCATCTGACATATAAACTGATTGTTACTCATCAAGTCAAATCCAGTACAGCTGATGACAAAGAAAAACTCGCAATTTGCTTTGTTATTTATACAGGATTAAATGGAGATGCAGGGAATTGCAAAACCGTAATCGTGATTGAACAGACTCTAATCCTTCATATTGTCTTCTTTTCTGCAGGCGGAGAACCTGAAGGAGAATGTGTTCTACCAGTTCCAGGTGCGTGCTCAGAACATGGCGGGGGTGAGCGTGGGATCGTTGCCTAGCGCCGCCCTGGAATGCAAGGAATGGACCATCACTTTGCCAGGTACAGTGAGAAGAGCTGTCCCCTACTCTGCATTTAAAAATAACCTCTAGTGTCAGTCCCTACTCCTGCGCCACCTTGTGCTGGTGGAAGTATTTGCAGTATATTCCCAAACTCTCTTCGTAAATCCTCCAAGACTACCCCCATGTCTCTGTTGGAAACCCTGTCCTTCCTCTCTCCATCCAGGTCCCCCCCACGGTCTCCATGTCCTGGAGGTGCGTGACACCTCCCTTGTAGTCCTCTGGAAGGACCCCACCTACGATGGGCGTTCCCCCGTCAACGGATTCTACCTGGACATCAAGGAGGCCTCAGCCGGAGAGAATGGCTGGAAGGGCGTTAATGAGAAGGCTGCCACGCTGAAATTCATCAAGGTCAGGATATGTTAATGCCCTCTGTTAGAATACTGTTATGTTACTGGTAATTCAAATACAGTTTGACTGGTTAAAAACCGCTTGAAAACTGAATATTGTTAGGAAATGTGTGTTTTAACGCCTCTCCCCCCCTGTGTGTGAGTAAGGTCACCGGGCTAAAGGCTGGTACCTCCTATGAGTTCAGAATGCGTGCTCAGAACCTGGCTGGTGTTGGGAATCCAGGTGCCGTGTTGGGCCCGATCCTGGCCCAGACCGCCCCTGGTGAGTAACACACACTTTTAGCCTACAAACACAAGCACACGCTGGTGAGAAACACACAGTCAGAGCAATGTCTTTTTTCTCATCCAGGCACCCATGAGATTGTCGTTGATGTTGATGATGACGGAGTGATCTCCATGATCTTCGAGTGCTCCGAGATGGCTGAAGGTTCTGAGTTTGTGTGGACCAAGAACTACAAGACCATCACAGACCCGTCTCGCCTCACCATTGTGACTGAAGGTGGCAAGTGAGTACTGTGTATTCATGTCCTCCTTCTTGACAAGGCACATAAACCTATTTTGGGGCCTTTTTGAAGCTATAGCTACATAGCTTCAAAAATGCTAAAGCTATAGCCTAACACTACACCATAGCCTTCACATATAAATCACATAGGAAATAGCATTTCTATTCTCCTATTGGCTTTACATTATATGAATTATCGTTGTGTGTACTTTCAGATCGAGGGCCATCTTTAACAACCCTTCCCTGGAGGACCTGGGTACCTTCTGCTGCATGGTGACCAACACTAACGGCGTGTCATCCAGCTACACTCTAACTGAGGAGGGTGAGTCACTCAGGCGCTACTCACATGACACGTCAGTCTTACAACGCGTTCCCTTCTAAGTCCGTCCAGCAGAGATGAGTTACATACCGTAGAAGGAAAGCCTGCAAAACAATTATGCATTTTTGAAATGGCAGCTATCACATTCGTTTCGCCTATATGTGTTCCTCATGCTTTGTGTGTGAATGTGTTTAGTATGTGTTGTGGATCAAAACTGGGATATGGTTTCTGTTGTTGTTGTTGTTGACAGGTCTGAAACGTCTTCTGGACCTCAGTCATGAGCACAAGTTCCCCAGTGAGTATTCTAAGCTGCCGCAAAGTCACAAGGCATTTAACGTTTACAAAGTCAAATTACCTGCGGATTTTTCATAAAATACCAAGATATATACTTTATTTATAACTGTATCTAGAATATTAGTACATACAGTATATGGATGTTCATTTCTTGGTGAATATTGACACAACAAATGCCTTCTTGTTCTTCCACAATCTCTTTGTATCCGTCTTACAGTCTTAACTCTTTAACTCTCCGTCCTGACTGTGTTTTCTAGTCATTCCCTTCAAGTCGGAGATGGCCATGGACCTGCTAGAGAAGGGTCGTGTCCGGTTCTGGACCCAGGTGGAGAAGTTCACGTCTGCCTGCCAAGTGGAGTATGTCTTCAACGACGCCATCATTACCAGCGGAGAGGTAGAGACGCCATTATCATAATGACAGTCGCATACAGTCTCACACACTCACCTGAAACGTTTTTTTGGTGCAATACAAAATGTTCATGCTGGTGTGGGGTTTTTTTTTCTCCAGAAATATACAGTCAACTTTGACAAGACCACTGGAATCATTGAGATGTTTATGGATTCACTGGAGGTCACAGACGAGGGAACTTATACCTTTAACCTGGTGGATGGGAAGGCTAAGGGCCAGACCAGCTTGGTGCTGATTGGAGAAGGTGAGTTGTGTCTCTCTGGAACCTCCTAACTATGACTTCCTTGGTAGAATCTCCAAACTGGTTTAGTGGTTTGGTCTAGGCCTGTAGTAAAGCACTGTAGTGAAGAACTCCTTGGACAGGTCAGAAACAGTCTTTATTGTAATGAACCTTTATGTCCATGGAGGGGCGTCAGAGCTACGTTTTGGTAGCTTAGTTCTCATAATGACCGGTGCAGATTGAGAAATCCACTTTACATTTACATGTATTTATTTAGCATTTTATCCAAAGTGGCAGGGCCGGCTCTACCTAATTTAGTGCCCTAGGCGAGATTACTGCGCACGCCCCCCGGAATCGCTCCCCCCCCCCCCCCCCCTGCGCTGCGAGCGATTTCCAAAAACAAGAGTTTTTTACTCGTTTGTAGACTTAATTTAACCGAGGGCATCCGGTAATTTCTCGAAATAAAAACTGATATTGATTAAGGGTGCAGCGCCCCTTCAGCACCCCAGCAGCGCCCCTGCAGCGCCCCACCAGCCGATGGCCGCCTATGTCGCCTATGTCGCCTATGCCTAGAGCCGGCCCTGCAAAGTGGTCACTGATCATAGCACCGGGATAGTCGCCAAACATTGCTGGTTTATAGATTAGGAAACCAGTGAGTGCCAGGGGAAGAGCATTCAGCCGAACAATTTACAATTAGAAGCCATGCATCTCCAACGGGCAATAGTGTCCTTGTAGGAAAGCAAACAACAACTTTAGAGGGAAACATGAAGTTAATATACAGATGATCTGAAGCATTTATCGTCACTTTTTTTGTTCATATTTTCAGAGTTCAGAGAGCTTCAGAAGAAGTCAGAATTTGAGAGGGCAGAATGGGTCAGAAGACAAGGTGAGTAAATGACAGGCTAACTATGACCATAGTCTGTCATACATGACATACAGATCAGATAACAAATAACACACTCAAGCAGAATTATAGACAACCAGACACACACATTACACCGTGTTATCATCCATATGACTATTCCACTAAATGACAGTCCCTATATCTTATAGGATCTTGTGATTTAGAATTCAGAATTTAGAATTCAGTTGTCATCATTATGTCATTCTCACACACAGGACCTCACTTTGTTGAGTACCTTGGATTTAAGGTTACCCCAGAATGTGACGTACTACTGACGGCCAAAGTAAGAAGCATCTTTGTCAGAATATCCAGAGTATCCAAGTTTGTAAAACATGCCTACAGTATACATGCTGACCCTGCTAATGCCCCGTACAGATAGGCAACATCACCCCAGAGACCGAGATCACCTGGTTCAAAGACAAAATTGAGATCGAGCAGGAAGATGAAGATTCCAAGAAGATTGAAATCAAGGACGGCCAGTTGACCTTCAAAATCGGAAAGGTCAGGCCATCAGGGATGCATATCCATCTTTTGTTTTTACATTTTCTATAATTTTATTATTCATTTTCTTTTAGAACTTTTTTCACTGAATAGCTAGTTTGCTTCTAATGATGCTTTGCTTCCGGCTATGCAACAGCACTCTCTCTCCCTCACTCACAGACGGAGCCATGAATAATTCAGTGTTGGGGCCATTAGACATTACTCTGTTTCCACACCCATGTTTATGTCAGACTTACTAGCACCATTATGCCTTTAGGGAGAAGATAACTGTACTGTAGGTATTCGTTTATAAACAATCACAAATATATTTGAGTGTAGAAAATGTTTATACTAACATCTGACTTATGTATGATAACACTCAATAACATACAGTATACTCCCATATATCATAATGATATGTCAATAGTTTATTCATGAAATATTGTAATCAATATGACTGAACAGGACTTGTTCTGATAAATATCCCACAGTCTCTGCATTAGCCTGCAACACTTCAGAGGTGAAAGTTTGTGTAAACCCCCATGGATAGATACCAGCCCAGCCTGACTGAACACAAACCAGGGAGCGTTAAAGAGAGGAGTGGAGTTGTGCATGCTAACAGGAGATGAGCCGCTACCCTGTTAATGCTTTAGCTACTGCTTCCATTAACAAGCTTATCTATCTAATTTACAGTGTGTGTTTAAGAAAGACACAGAATCTGTGGAGAAACTGAAACCACCCGCGGAGGCTCCCCCACCAAGACCAAAAGTCTGGACAAATGCTTAGCAATAAGTTTTTGCCTTCTTGTCCCCTTCTGTCCTGTCTGTGTTGAGCCTGCAGCATCCAAGGCTGGAGAAAAGCTTGTCTTTTCAGTTCATGGTGTTTTTGTCACGTATCGCGTCTTTTATCTGTTTAGAAAAATACAAAAAAATGATCCTCTTCCGTGGAAAGTTGAGAGGAATCTGAATGTTTCTGGCAGTCAGTACCGGCTCCTGAAAGAACTCCTTTTGCGCAATTTAGATTTCTCAGAAGGACGCAGGTGTTTACGAAGTTAAACTGAAGGACGCTAGAGGAAAAGACAGCAGTCTGTTTAACCTGACCGATGCAGGTAACTTCAGTGTGATGCTTCTTCTACTGTCTGGTAGCTGTCTGGTAGCTATGCTAAGCTGTGACATCACTCACGTTTCCCCTTTTCACCTCTATCATCTCTTCAAGGTTACCAGGCCGTAATGAATGAACTGTTCAGAGTCATTGGTGAGTCATTCATTCCAAGCCAGTTTTCCTTCTGACTAACTGCAGTCTTTAGTTGATTTATACATGTATGTACAGTTTATTTACATTTTTTTTTTTTTTTTTACAAATTACACAACTGTTACTGTTTTGACCCATATGAGACCCTGTCTCTCTTTCCCTCTCTCTTCTCTTTCTTCGCTCTGTCTCACCCATATGTGTTCAGCCAACTCCTCCACTGAAATCAGTGTTCTCAGCACAGAGCATGGCATCATCCTCTACTCCTTTGTCACGTACCACACTGAGGAACTTCGTGTTAGCTGGCTCCACAAGTATGTCACCTCTTCTGTAACCCCCCCCCACCACCTCACCCCCACCCCTCCAGCATGCCCCATGCTATGTCACCCTTGGCCCCTTCACGCTGTATGCTCCCTCCATTTATGTACAGGACATATATTTCATGCATGGAGGGCACAGGCTCTTGATCTGAAGAGAAGGTCAGAGATGATCGACACTTTTTCCCCTAAGACCCTTTCGCACGTTGTGTCTCGATTTCGACTTCTTCTCAGAAGTAACCACCAGTGACCTTCTCCTTGTTGTGTGTGTCTCTTGGGTAGAGATGCTAAGATCGCCCACTCGGACAGAATCCCGTGCGGGGTGACTGGTTTGCAGCTGTGGCTGAAGATCAACGAGCCCACAGAGAAGGACAAGGGCAAATACAGCATGGACATCTTCGATGGCAAAGATGGTCTCAAGAGGAACTTTGATCTGTCTGGTCAAGGTTAGTCAGGACTTTGACATCACGTCATATAGTGGGTTGAGTCTTCTGCATGGTCGCTGCTGACATTTACTGGTAAATGTGGATCTACTTCCTTCTCATGGTTCAATGTGAAACTAGACATGGAAAGTAAACGTCATTACCGCAGCCCCTACTATGCCCACTGTATATATCAAGCTGGTATTTCCTGTAGGAAACTTGTGGTTCCAATTAAAACAGGGATTAACTGTTTATTGATGTTGCTACAGTATGGGAAGACGCATTTGAAGAATTCCAGAGGTTGAAGTAAGTTGACATATTTAACTGGGGTTCCGTACCTTCTGTACTGTTATGTGATGGAAACTGCTGACTTGTAATTCCATAAACCCAAAAATAGACACCAGTCTTTCTGTGTACCATAACATATAGGCCCCAACTCATTTCCTGACATTGTTTAACAAACACTGTGATGGCATTTTTAGATGACTCTGACATTATCCATGTCTCCTTTCCTCTTCCTTAGGTTGGCAGCGATTGCAGAAAGAAGTAAGTGTTTATCTTTGCTGTTTCCGTCCAAAATAACGCTCTTCCTGTACCGGCTTTATAAATATGAGGAATTTAGGAACTTGTAGGTTGTGGTAGCGATTGATCGTGATGTTGAAACAGAAAAGGTTGGTTGAGGGGCAGTTCTATGGGCATGTGTGAAGCCCTCTGTGACATTGCTTGTAAAAAGGGCTATACAAATAAATGTTGATTTGATTTGAAAACAACACATAAATATGATGAATAAAATATACCTCATGTCCTCATGGGACACAGATTCCTATGACTTAGTCTAAGCTGAGACTGAGTTAATCGTTTGACTGCTGTCTTATTACAGACCGTGCTCGCGTTGTTGGAGGTTTGCCAGATGTGGTCACAATCCAGGAGGGCAAGGTATCAAGCTTGAATATTCCCATGTTCCCTCTCTATCTCTGTCTGTCTGTCCCTCTCTCTCCTCCCTATCATTGAAGTAGAATTACAGTGTTCAGGGTATGATCCTGTTAGTAAGTCCCTCTCTCTCCTCCCTATCATTGAAGTAGAATTACAGTGTTCAGGGTATGATCCTGTTAGTAAGTCCCTCTCTCTCCTCCCTATCATTGAAGTAGAATTACAGTGTTCAGGGTATGATCCTGTTAGTAAGTCCCTCTCTCTCCTCCCTATCATTGAAGTAGAATTACAGTGTTCAGGGTATGATCCTGTTAGTAAGTCCCTCTCTCTCCTCCCTATCATTGAAGTAGAATTACAGTGTTCAGGGTATGATCCTGTTAGTAAGTCCCTCTCTCTCCTCCCTATCATTGAAGTAGAATTACAGTGTTCAGGGTATGATCCTGTTAGTAAGTCCCTCTCTCTTCTCCATATCATTGAAGTAGAATTACAGTGTTCAGGGTATGATCCTGTTAGTAAGTCCCTCTCTCTCCTCCCTATCATTGAAGTAGAATGACAGTGTTCAGGGTATGATCCTGTTAGTCCCTCTCTCTCCTCCCTATCATTGAAGTAGAATTACAGTGTTCAGGGTATGATCCTGTTAGTAAGTCCCTCTCTCTCCTCCCTATCATTGAAGTAGAATGACAGTGTTCAGGGTATGATCCTGTTAGTAAGTCCCTCTCTCTCCTCCCTATCATTGAAGTAGAATGACAGTGTTCAGGGTATGATCCTGTTAGTAAGTCCCTCTCTCTCCTCCCTATCATTGAAGTAGAATGACAGTGTTCAGGGTATGATCCTGTTAGTAAGTATAACGATCACCTGACTGTTGATCTGACGTCATGCTGTCATCCTGCCCCACAGTCCTTGAACTTGACCGGTAATGTCTGGGGTGAACCCCAGCCTGAGGTGACCTGGATAAAGAACGACAGAGAGCTGGTGTCCGACGACCGCTATGCTCTCAAGTTTGAACACGGCAAGTTTGCCAGTATCACCATAGCGGCGGTCACCACGACCGACTCTGGCAAATATGCCCTGTTAGTGAAGAACAAGTATGGCACAGAGGCAGGAGAGTTTACTGTCAGTGTCTACAGCCCTGAAGGAGAGGAGAAGAAATAAGAAAGTATGAGATGGTGGAAGGACTAGGCTGAAAGATGACTGGGCTATCTCCAAAGCTTTTGATCCTAGTGCAGGTCTGACCTTGTGCTGTGACATTCAAGTTTAGTTACAGTAAAAGAGTATTTTAAGACAACAACAGAAGACCAACAACAAACAAAACAAACAAGGTTTTTCCTTTGTATGCACTAGGTTAAAGAGCTTTGAAGACTGCTGTTATGTATGGGTAGATACAGTTTGGTGTAGAAAAGAGTAATGCTTGCCCCCATTGTTGCTTTAGTTCTGTCATGTTGGTTGCTATCAGCACAGTGTGTATGTCTGTCAAACTACAACAAATGGTTGACCTTTCTGGCATATTCATAAAAAGGACGCAGTCTGTCATTTGACATAACATAGTAAAAAAACAAAACAGGCTCTCTAACAGACTTGCTAATGAGCCATAGGACAACATATGAAGGAGAAGGAAATGATTACTTCCACTTTTGCTATATGCTGAATGTTAACTGTTAAGACTTCTGTTTAGACCAGTGGAAAGTGTAAGAAATGCCATTGAACTAATGACATTGTATTGCAAAAAACTGTTTGTTTGCTTGTTTGTAGTGCACTATGTTGTTTGCAAGACAATTATGCCATTAATAACTATGTAAGATCGTAGGATAACTCAAGGAAGATAAAAAGCCATGTTAACAAAAACATGACAATGTCACTGTCCTATAATCTGAGGACTGTCTTCACTACAGTGTTGTCGTTACCTACATCGCTGCCCATAGTCAAGTAGCCTACATCCCTAAAGTCCCAATTGAACTTCTAAGTGAAAAATATAGTGTTTTATGTCAACTGAATAAGAGTAAAAACGGTCCTCTTCACACCTTCTTGTAAGAATAAAAAGGTACATTTGCTCTTGGATGTTGTCTTCTTTTTTATTTTCTTTTTAGCTCGACATGTCCACACTTAAATCACATTATAGTTTATCCGATAAACTAGAAACTTTATCGGATTATCCAATAAGTGACAGTTGTGAACATCCCCGTTTGAGGAGTCTGCCAACCATTTTTCTGGGCACAAGGTTGTTCCCCTCGGTCACATGATAATGACATCTCTGCCACGGTCAGGACGGAAACCTAGCGAATGCAGAGTGCGCGCGAGCTAGCTAACAGTCCACAGCTGCTGCTCGAGCTTCAATCGTCGCGCGGCGGGCGGTGCAGTACAGGCAAGTCTGGAGGGACTTCGGAAGAAATGGGCACTCGTTGAGGTACTGACAACGGACTGAATCGGTTGAACATCCTTTTGGAGTTACTGAAAAGGTAAATGGGTTTCAGTTCAAAGCTTTAGCTTCAGCGTTATCGTTTTTTTGTGTTTTGTATCGCCAAGCCGGCTGCTCTGACAATCTAACCCGTCATCTTCATCTTTCAGTCAGTTAGGCTAGTTATGGTTCGGCTAGCTCAGACTAGCTGCTCCTAAAAGCCTGCAGGGTTACTATCAATTAATTCGTTCGTCATATTTTAATAAATACAAAATTATTAGCGAGCTATAGTTACATTATTGCCAGCTATAGCGAAACAGCTATCTTGTCACTCATGAAACTGTCATTTTCATTAGAGCTACCTTTGATTATTTCCTAACTATTTGGTAACTGAAGCAAGCGACAACATCGATGTGTGCTAGTGGTGCTAGGCTAGCTACAGTAGCATTAAGAGCTGCCGGTACTGTTGCCATCATCGGCTAACTCAGTCTTCATCAGGAAACAGTGGGGATTCATTAAGTAGTAAGTTGTCTATCCAGCTATCTAGAATTAAATGTGTTTCGTGTACTAGGTTGTTTGTGGTGTGACAGATAGAATATCTACTCTAGAGTGATAAACCTAAGTCTGGAAATGACATAAAAATCCACGAACATCACATCCAGTCATGGTGCTGCTGTGGATCCTTGCCAGCGTTTGCCAACTCATCAGCCTTCGGTGGCTGAGCTTACTGTAAAAACACACATTTCAAACACAAGAAGATAAATATAAAATGGTTCAGCCGTACTAAAGATACAGCAGAATACCCAATTTAGTCATTGGCATTTCAGTCATTCTCACTCAAAATAGGTATATCTTTGAACGTGTTGTTATTTGTATTCTTCAATTTTACTACAGACTAACTGCCAAACGCATTGATTCGTATTTTATGAGAATGAGAATGTGTACTGTACACTTGTAGTGGATCAGTAAAAGGTGTGCTGGTGAATAAAAGATGAATGACACCTCCTGTATGTTTGACCTAGTTTGTGGCTTCCATTCTCATTCATCTCACGGTCAGACACCATTTAGAGGCTTTGAGGTATCATATGTTTATGTAAAAAAAAGACAGGGCTATTTCTTAACGTTGTAAGTCAGGGAAGGTATGCACTGTGCTGAGAACTTGTACACAGTCCCAAGCCAACAACCATTAATAAGGAAACGTCAGTTAATCATTTTGTGTGTGTGTGATTGCACACTAGCCTGATGTTCACTGTTGAGCTTTGACTTTGTTACTAAGGCCACAGAGTTCCCCCTTGGTGTCTCCGGACTCGTATTCGGACTCGTAACTTTACCTCTCTGAGATAGAGGCTGACCTCCTTAAAAGAGGAGAGAGGCCCGCAAGGCATGACTACAATAACATGGATGCAGTCAGAATCCTGTCAACATTCACACTTTCAAGGTTTTTAGTGAGGAATTGTGCGACGTAGAGCAAGGTGATGATGGTTCTGTGCCTACATTGTCACTGACACATTCCTGTTGATATTATTCTACAAACGAGACAGTACAATTGCAACTGTCTGACTTTGCATGACTGTAGTGTAGCATACCAAAAATAGTTTAAGGCTGTCACTGTCACAGTTTTTTCTTTTCTTTTTTTTTTTACTTTGAAGAAAGTTATTTGAACCTTATGAAACAGTATTTTCAATACATTTTCCGATTCTAATACATGACCTATTGCACTAGTTGACAAAACAGTTTCAGTGTTTGCCAAAGGGCATATTCAATTTTATTTTAGACATCATTTCTTAAAGATCTGATTTTTTTAAACATACTTAGACATTGCATGGGTGTGTTAATAGTGTTGAGTGTTGACCTGGCTTGATATTCATCAAAAGTCTTTGTGTAACATAGCCAGAAGTAGAATCTTTACCTCTTTCTCAACCTGACATCAGCAATGAACATTTAGGTTTGATTTCAAACTAACCATAGAGGCATTGTCATAAATGAATACATATACTAGAGCAGGTCCAGACACATGACCGTCTAAAACACTGTTTTCTATAGAAACCGGCACTGTCGGCCTTGACCCTGTGTGTTTTATGACGTTTACTGTTTCCGATAGAGCAGGTCTAGCCTTGCTTGACAGCCACGTATGTGTCAGTGTGAGACGTTAACTTGAGCTTGCATGTAGTCACTGGAGCCAGCCAGGTCGAAGGAAAACTCTAGGAAGACTCTAGTGTGTTCTGTAACTTTATACTTTGATCACTGACGAGACCTACCGCTACAATTTGCCGTGATATGGTATTGTATGACTTTAAACTTCAGTGCATGATTTTGTGGTGTGGCTTGTTATTATGTTTTCAAGAGAGATCTTCTTCGTCATGTCTTCTTTTAAGAAAGTCTTTGGGTGATGGTTTGTCCGCAAACGCGGGTGTATCACAACAGCATGCTTATAGTCCATGTTTTTCAGTTTGAGATTCCAGAATAGAAAGTGAACTGAAATCAACTGTGTTGTGAACAACACGAAAACGTTCATCACTTATTAACCACGTCAACGTCCGGTACAAGAAGTTCTTCATCTGATAACATAGACAGCAAATATGGACAAACCCTTGATGAATCATAAGCCAGACAGCGGATAACAGGGCTGTTTACAGCAGTGTTTCTGGACATCCAATGACTGAAGGGGCCCTCCATGTGACTGAGCCGCAGCAGCCTAGCCTGTCCCCTGTCCTCACTCGCCACATGGCTCTTATCTGAGAGAAAACGTGGTTCTGCTGCTAAACTGGAACTGACTCTGCTCTTATCAGCCACACACCTGCTTGTTTGAGGGAAGAACCTCACTGGCTGAACGGTTTCCTCTCATCTGATTGGATGATTCCGTGCTCAGCGCCCTATCCCATGGCACACCCTTACAGAGGAAATGTTTGCATTTATACCTTTTTGTTGCATAATTACTCATAACAAGACGTCCAAAGGGTTCATGTGTGGTGATTAGGGAGGGCTTTGTTTGACAGTTCAGGATGACAGGCAGAGATTATCATTGGATGTAGGATGATAACGACAGCCCCCTTTGGCACATCGTGAGGGGATAAGAGCAGGCTTAGCCACTTAGGGCCTAGATGAAGAGAGCGCGGCCCTGGGGGGACATGGACCCCCTCGGCAGCTACACTGAGGAGGAAGAGGCCAATGAAAAGGAGGAGGCCATTGAACATGAGGAGGCCAGTGAACACGAGGAGGCCAGTGAACATGAGGAGGCCAGTGAACATGAGGAGTCCTCTTCTCCAAAGTCGTCCTGGTCCCTGGTGAGTCTGGAGGAGGAAGCTCAGCGGATCTCTTGGAGCTGATGGACAGATTGGTTGAGATGTTAGGATTAAGCTTAGGTGCACTTCAGGTGTTGTTTCAGTGTTCGGCCTGCTTCGCCGCCTTTTTGACGTTGCTCTTTCAGATTTACAAGTTGTGTTTATTACAACGTTGGCTTCAGATGAGAATGTTCTCCAGATACTTGAATGCTATTGGAGGTCAGTATACCCAGCCACACACTGTGGTATTCCATTGAGGGAAAACAGAGGGACTGAGAGGGATGATGTATTTTTAAAACATGTGTTTTGTTGGGGAGAAAAGAACACCCTGGAGGAAATGCCTCAAGGTTCCCAAATCCTTGATAGTTTCTGGGTCTGTTGGGTCTCAGATTGCCTGTGGTTTACAGCTCCCGCTACCTTTTTCCCTTCTGGCTTCCTCTGCTAAAGAACCAGCTTCACATCCTGAAAAGAGGTGGCTCTGGCGAGCATTAGGCCTCTAAACAGTGGCCTGGTGATGACTTACGCTGCCATTAAAGTCATATTCCAAGCACATGCTATTACACTGCATAGACGTACTAGTGTACCACGCCTCCATGACTCAAAAGGTATAAACACGGAGGGAAACCGGCTCATCTGCTGATTAATGATTTAGCCAGATCTTCTTGTACAAAACAAAAACATCTGTGTGAGGTTATTGACACCTAGTTCCTAGAAGGAGACTTTCTGATCCTGTGGGCAGGCTGCACTGTACGGTGTTTATCAGGTTGTGTGGTTTTACTATGTCACTAAGGGGTTGTTGTGGAATAGTACTGCGTGATCTCTTGACCACCGCACAAGATAACCTGTTGCGACATTAGCTGCCATAGTCCATTCAGAAAAAACAACTGGTTTGCTGTACTGTATTGTCAGCTGTCGCACCATTAGCACAGATGCCGCACAATAGGTCAGTGTTCTGATCGACCCATTGTGGTTGTGTAAACCCACGATGCAGTCACTGTGTTTACAAAACTCTCACAACCTGACCTTGAGTGACCAGCCTATTTGCTAAGTTTGCCAGAAGTCCAAAACAGTGACCCACTTTGACAAAGCCTTTCACACATTTCACAAGCGGTAGGGAGTCTTCAGGGAACAGATAAGAAGTAGTTATGGTGGCAAAACAACAACACTGAGAACATGCACTGCATGTATCATACGTAGAGAACTAGAGAACTCTCTTGTAAGTCACTTTGGATAGAAGTGTCTGCTAAATGAACAAATGTAAACTATCCACACAGATCAATACGTGGTCTTTTGGGGATTCTATTTAAGATCGCAGCAAGAAGCTGGAATGTAAACAGGAAGTGATCTTCTGTAACAGAAGGGGAACAACACTTGGACACAATGGACAGCTAGAGTGTGTTTGTCTCTGTCCTCGGTGGGGGGTGGGGGGGGACAGGCAGGAGCCAGAGCTGAGGGGACAGCAGCTCAGTCTGATAAGAGCCACAGGCACCACAGGGTCTGGCAGGCAGGGAGACTAGGCAGGCAGGTATAGGGAGAAGGAGACAGACCCCAAGGGAGTTCACCTGAGCGGAAAACCATTGCATCTGAAGCCAGTTTGGGGAGTTACACAGGCAGCTATGTTACTGTGGCAGTACTTAACATGCGGCTCCAGGCGTGTCTGAATCTTCAAACCCACATTCCCTAGTCCTGGAAAGTACTGAGCCTCTAAGTTGTGTCCTCTGACTTGTGTCCTCTGACTTGTGTCCTCTGATTTGTGTCCTCTAACTTGTGTCCTCTAACTTGTGTCCTCTGACTTGTGTCCTCTGACTTGTGTCCTCTGATTTGTGTCCTCTGATTTGTGTCCTCTAATTTGTGTCCTCTGACTTGTGTCCTCTGACTTGTGTCCTCTGACTTGTGTCCTCTAACTTGTGTCCTCTGACTTGTGTCCTCTAACTTATGTCCTCTAACTTGTGTCCTTTAACTTGTGTCCTCTGACTTGTGTCCTCTAACTTGTGTCCTCTGACTTGTGACCTCTAACTCGTGTCCTCTAACTGGCGCTTGTGTCTCCCTGGCCAGGCGGACACGATGAACTACGTGGGCCAGCTGGCGGGCCAGGTGCTGGTCACAGTGAAGGAGCTGTACAAGGGCATCAACCAGGCCACGCTGTCGGGCTGCATCGACGTGGTGGTGGTGCGGCAGAGGGACGGCAGCTACCAGTGCTCCCCCTTCCACGTGCGCTTCGGCAAGCTGGGCGTGCTGCGCTCCAAGGAGAAAGTGGTGAGTGGAGAGGGAGACGTTGGTTTGGCTTTCTGGTCAGATGCCACTGGGAAAACGTATTGCACACACAAACTCATTGCAGACACACACACACTCATCCGTATTGCAACAACGCAGTCTTTCTTAGCAGAGTGTCTGTGTGTGGGAACGTTGCCCAACTGGAAGAAGGCTCCTTGCTCCTTCTGAAATGTGTAACATGAACGTTCTGTTTACCACAGTCAGATGAGAGGCCTTTGTTTGGTGGGGGGGGGGGGGGGGGGGGAACCGGGTAAATAGTAATCAGCCTAAACAATCGCAACCTATTCTCTTTATCTCCCTGATCCTAGTTACCAGCCTATTGTTGCCTGGAGTCAAGAGTACATTAGTCAAGCTCTGGAAACCCAACACCTATTTGTAGTGTTCTTGTTTTTCCGAGCGCTCTCTTTTCCTGCCAGACGTCTCAGCATGTGATAGTGATACCAGAAGCATGTCGCTATGCTGGTAGCTTCCTGTTAGCTGGTCTCATCCTACCCTGCTGGTCTCATCCTACCCTGCTGGTCTCATCCTACCCTGCTGGTCTCATCCTACCCTGCTGGTCTCATCCTACCCTGGTGGTCTCATCCTACACTGCTGGTCTCATCCTACCCTGCTGGTCTCATCCTACCCTGCTGGTCTCATCCTACCCTGCTGGTCTCATCCTACCCTGCTGGTCTCATCCTTCTCTGCTGGTCTCATCCTTCTCTGCTGGTCTCATCCTACCCTGCTGGTCTCATCCTACCCTGCTGGTCTCATCCTACCCTGCTGGTCTCATCCTACCCTGGTGGTCTCGCTGAGGCTGTGGAGGAGACAGATGTGGGAAGAGGATTTGTGGGGGATGCAGTCTAAAGCACCGCGCTGATATACTGCACACTACAAGAGGTTTTTCAACAGCAGATGAATGCATGGTCACTATGGCAACAGGTTATCCTTTTCTATGAGTGAGTGAGTGAGTGAGTGAGTGAGTGAGTGAGTGAGTGAGTGAGTGAGTGAGTGTGTGTGTGTGTGTGTGTGTGTGTGTGTGTGTGTGTGTGTGCGTGCGTGCGTGCGTGCGCGTGTGCGCTCACGCGTGTGAGAGAGAGAACAAATCAAATCCCAGCAAAGAGGGGTCTATCACGTTGCTATGCTCAATGACTGATGCTCTTTGTAAAAGCTCTCTCTTGTAAGTCGCTTTGGATAAAAGCATCTGCTAAATGAATAAATGTAAATGTAGGAGTCAGATGGTTCCTCATGAGGTTTGCGGATGACATCATGAGGAGGTGAGACGGGAGCGGCTGGTAACGTCCTCTGTCACAGCTCCGCCCTCATCTCCACCCCGTCCTCAAGGCGGTTTTCAGCAGGCAGGGCGAGGTCCGGGTGATGATCTGTCAGAACACGTACCAAGATAGTAGTTGCCTGGTGGAATCTTCCCTTTCCTTGAAGGCCGGGTGACGATTGCACTCGTAGCAATTAAAAAGGGTTTAAAAAGTCACTGGATGACTTGTTCTACTCATCTAACGAGATGTTTTCTACAGACACGCACGTCTGTTTTCTACAGAGCATGTCGCTCTGCTGGCTCCAAGTCTTGTAATCCTGTATGGGCCTCTGTCCAAGTCCAACCCCACTCTGCCGAGGTTTATCCTGTCAGCGTGTGACTGAATAGCTCTGATTCCTCCTCAATCGTTATCAGAGTCATTAAGATTCTCCACCATCCCTCGCCACACGCAAATCATTGCCCAGCAGCCCCAGGGAATCAAGCCCAGTGGCTGCTGGGAATACTTCACAGAGCAATGAGAACAGGAACCAAAGGTACAAAGAAAGAGGAGCAAATAAAGATCACGGAAGTGTGGTGAAGCCTGTGTGTGAGGAACTGATAGCAAAGATGTCCTTCTGGGTTTGGTGTCTAGAGATATCAGACATGAAAGATCTCTGTCTACATTTCTCTCTCTCTCCTTGGTTCCTACCCCCAGTTTCTCTCTCCTGCAGACTTGACCTGATTACTTGGTGGTGTCAGGTTTCAAGGACTGCTGTTCCTCTGAGGTTTGTCTGGCCCTGGCCGCAGCCTCCAGGAAACACGAACCCCACCAGGCTCATTCACTAATTAGGTTAGGCTTCTCATGAGACCAGCGCTCTGAGGAGACCTCGCTGCTGGATGTGGCCTGATTAGGAGGCCAGTGGCATCCTTGTTTCATACCAAACAAGACGGGAAGAATCTGCATTACTTTCCACAAATTACTGAATTTAGGGATTAGCAGAAGGAAGAAAGTAATGATCCCTTATTAGTCCCACAGTGGGGAAATTTCACAGGCGCACACATGTTCAATGCATTAGCCGGGAATCGAACCCCCACCGGGAATCGAACCCAGGCCTTACACTCAGTGATAGGCAAGAATCCTACCAATGAACCACCTGTGCTGCCCTGTAATGCTGTCTATGAGGTGCAAAAGTTCAAAAGGGAACACAAAGGGTGTTTAGCACGCGAGTAGCCTCATTTAAAGAATCCGCCTATTTTAGAATGACTTTGTAAATGAACCGGCTTGGAAATGTGTGTTTGTGGACAATGGATGTGTTTGTCTAAGCGTGAACCTTATGGCGCGTAAAGCTTTCCTGGCGTCTTGTCTGCGGCCAATCCCAGTGTCAGCATGTGACCCCGCCTCCTGTGTTTCAGATTGACATTGAGGTGAACGGAGAGCCTGTGGACCTGCACATGAAGCTGGGAGATAATGGAGAGGCCTTCTTTGTCCAGGAGACCGAGCTGCAGAACGTGAGTGCCCCCCCCCCCCCCCCCCCCCCCGTCCTCCTGAGTCCTCACCTGTAGTCCTGCCAGGCGTCATGTGACACGTCTGAGTCTTTGACAGAATTGGGTTTTAAAGGTCAACCTTAGGTTAAGGTTACAGTAATGCATGAATCTGCTGACATTCTGACCACAGTACGTTTAGTCAGTGTCCAAGCACTTTTTTAGTCAAATGACTGTTGATTGCCTGGATTGTTAGTGACACAAAAGCCAAAACTAGGTTCTAGAAGTCTCCATCAGAGAAGTCTGCCTCTATCTAAAGCCTCTCTGTCTCTGGACGTCTCCAGGAGATCGTCCCGGCCCACCTGGCCACCTCCCCCATCCCCACCGAAGGCCACCTGTTCTGGATGGCCGAGGTGGAGCGCGGGGGTGGAGCAGCGCAGGACCTGGACGACCCCGCCGACCCCGAGGACCCCCGCGACCCCCCCGTCCCCAGCGCCATCGCAGTGGTCAAGAAGAAGAAGAGGCGGAGGAAAAAGCACAAAGGAGACCCCCGCCGGGAGGAGATGACCCCTCCTGTGGCCCTCGCTGCTGCTAACGCCGCCGCTGCTGCCGTCACGGAGGAGATCTTCGAGATGGACCTGAGCTCGGACGAGGAGGCTGCCCTGCATGCTTCTCGGTGAGAGGGACAGCAGCTCTTTAATCCTGTGGTCCTGCAGGAGAGTTCCCCTAGGCCAGTGGTTCTCAACCCTGGTCCTCAGGGCCCACTGTCCTGCATGTTTTAGATGTTTCCCCCTTCCAACACACCTGATTCTAATGAATTGTCATTATCAGGCTTCTGCTGAGCTTCACAGTGACTCGTTCATTTGAATCAGGTGTGTTGGAGCAGGGAAACATCGAAAACATGCAGGACTGTGGGCCCTGAGGACCAGGGTTGAGAACCACTGCCCTAGGCTACAAGGAAGCCAGGGAACATGCAGTGGCTTCAGATACGGTATCTTCATCGGTTCTTATCGTTTCAGGTCGTCGTCCATGAGCGCCATGCGGGACATGGACCCCAAACTCCCAGCAGCCAGGCACAGCCTGGACAGCTACCCCTTCTCTGACGGAGACTGGTCCCTCTCAGACAGGTATGCCAGCCTGACGCCCACACCCACACATTTACATTTATTCATTTAGCAAACGCTTTTATCCAAAGCGACTTAAAAGAGAGCTCCACACTCCTCCACACTCCACTCCATCGACTCCCATATATGTTCTCTGTTTGCTCCATCCTACCACATTAAACTCAGGCTGTTAGTGTAACTTGCATGGCGAAATAAAGACAAATTCTGATTCTGATCCTGCCCATCTGCCATGTTGCTGGACGGGTCGTTCCATTGTTTCCCTCCAGTCATGGGCTGTCTCAGGCCTTCTCACCCAAGAGCGACTCGGAGCTGATGGTGCGGCCCTCAGAGAGCATGCTCCGTGCTGAGTCCCACATGCAGTGGACCTGGGGAGAGTTCCCAGAATCCACCAGGGTAAGAGCCCATGCACCGCGCTGCTGTCTGATGCTCCATGTACATTTTGAACATCCAGCACAACAGGATGCTAATGCTAACGATGGAACAACTATCAGGTGACCAAGAAGGAGAGGCAGGATCTGCCGATGACCGTGACCATCACCCCGTCCGAGAGCACACACTTCCGGGTCATCCTGAGCACGGAGGCCATGGAGAACGAGACGGAGACAGAGGGGGAGGCGGGCCCGCAGGAGGACGACTCTGGCCCCCTGTGTCCCATCGTCAAACCCCAACCTCGCACCCCCCTTGCCACAACCGCTATCCCCATAACCTCAACCCTGACCCACACAACGTCAGCCTTGACCCCTGAAACCTCGGCCCTGACCCCTGCCACCTCGGCTCTGACCCCAGCCACCTCCGCCCTGACCCCTGTGACCTCTGCTCTGACCCCTCTTACCTCAGCCCTAACCCCCTCGACCTCAGCCCTAAACCCCCCTACCTCAGCCCCAACCCCCCTCACCTCTGCCCTGACCCCTGAATCCTCGCCCCTGACCCCCCTGACCTCACCCTCAGAGCCTCAGGACATCCCCCCCCCCTGCATCTCCACGCCTGCAGACAGCCGAGCCGCCGCCCAGATGGCGGACATGGGCGACGCCTGCTCCAAGAGCGACTCGCCCTCCAAGAAGAAAGGTGAGACTTGAGCACAGCTAGGGGGCGCCATCAGCCACCATCGAGGGCCAAGGTTTTCGTGTCAACCAAGCGCTACACCAGCTGATCTCACGAACAAGCTTCTCTAGTTAGTGACATCAGCTGGTGTAGTTGCTTGGTTGAAGTGAAAACCTGCACCCTCTTTGCCCTCGATGGCATAAGTTTGACACCAATAGCTTAGAGCAAGGTGGTGTCAAACTCCAGTCCTCGAGGGCCGCAGTCCTGACAGTTTTACATGTTTCCCTGCTCTAGCACACCTGAGTCTAATGAAGGGTTGTTATCAAGCTCTGTGGAGATGTGCTGGGGCTGGGAAACATCTAAAACCGTCAGGACAGCGGCCCTCGAGGACTGGAGTTTGACGCCTGTGGTAGAGCGAGTGAGCGAGCGCCTGCTGTCTTGGCCGCTGCTGTGGCCTCACAGCTGTTCTCCTGTGTCCTGCCTGACAGGTGTCCCTAAGAGGAGCCAGCACCAGGGCCCTGAGGACATCTACCTGGACGACCTGAATGTACTGGAACCTGAAGTAGTGGCACGTTACTTTCCAAAGAGGTGAATCTACTCTCTCTGCTCAGCGTGGAAATAGGAAATGAAACATGGATGAATTTTAACATGACTAATGAACTGAGATCAGAAATCTCAGAACAAATACGTTTTTCTCTGTATGCTTTTACATTACATTAGTCATTAGTCATTAAGTCTTATCCAGAGTGACTTACAGCAAGTACAGGGACATTCCCCCTGAGGCAAGTAGGGTGAAGTGCCTTGCCCAAGGACACAACATCATGTAGCCACAGCCAGGAATCGAACTCACCAGCCCATAACACCTTAACCGCTGAGCCACGTGACTTTAAATGAAAGATACTGATACTGCTGATGCCAGTAGTTGTACTGTGTGTAGAGTTGTGTCTGATGGGATGTGTGTGGTTGCAGTGAGGAGGCAGCAGGGAAGCCCTGGCTGGACTCGGACCCCCGCTCCGGCTCTCAGTCTCCCCAGTCCGTGGGCAGCGCAGCGGCCGACAGCGGCACCGAGTGTCTGTCGGACTCCGCCAGCGACCTCCCCGACGTCACGCTGTCCCTGTGCGGAGGCCTCAGCGAGAACGCAGAGATATCCAAAGGTACGACCTCTGACCTCCCACCAAACTGGGATTCGGCTTGTCTTGGTTAGCGGTGGGAGTCACGGCTTGAAGCTTTGTGTAGCGTGTTCAATGGAGGTTGTGGAATTTCACTGTTTGTGTTGTGTTTCCAGAGAAGTTCATGGAGCATATCATCACGTATCATGAGTTTGCAGAGAACCCAGCTATCATCGATAACCCCAACCTGGTAGTTAAGATAGCTAATAGGTAAGTTCATGTTACTGTCACACATCCATCCAGATCATTTGAGAGTGTTCAGTTGGCTCTAAAACTCGTTTTCTTAGGTACTACAACTGGACGCTAGCCGCTCCCTTGATTTTAAGTCTGCAGGCTTTTCAGAAGAATTTACCGAAGGTATGCTGTCCCCCCCGTCTCTCTGCACACTCAGCTCTGATGTGTCAGAGAAGGAATGTCCCCCCTCATCCTGTGTCTGCTTGTCTCCCGCAGGCCACAGAGGAGGCTTGGGTGAAGGAGAAAATGCCAAAGAAGTCCGGCCGATGGTGGTTCTGGCGCAAGAGGGCGGACAGCACAATCAAGCAGGTATTGGAGTCTTACATCACTTCCTGTGGACTGTTCATAATGGAATGTTATGGGGATTTGAGGGAAAACGTCTTTATGTTTTGCTGTTCAGTCGGAGGCCAAGATGGAGACCAAGGAGTCTCAGCTGGAGGAGGGAGGTTCCTCTCTGTCTCAGGAGAGCTTGGTCTTGACGTGAGTCTGCCCACAACACACACACACACCGGACAGACCAGTTTTAAAGGAGCCTTTAGATGAGCTTTTGTGTGTGTGTGTCTTCTTATTCAGGCCCAAGGCTGGTGACTCCTCCAGTGATGAGGATGCTAAGGAGCTGAGCGCTGCGTCCTGCCAGGAGAGGCACCAGGGGTCAGAAGGTCACCCCTGCCCTCACACCTACAGGAAGTCACTACGCCTTTCCTCCAACCAGATAGTGAGTACACGGCCTACCTCCCCCCTCTAGCTGAGTGTTCGCTTGGTCTCTTACCAAGTAACCACCTACCTGGGACCATGGACCCAGAAAAAACAATACTATAGTGTAAAACAAGCAGCTGTACTGGTTGTTTGATTCAATAATACAAAGTGATTGAAGCTTTTCTGTGGTCATTATGTTGCTGGTGAGTTGTGAGCCCCCCCTGCTGGTTACATATAGCTAGTGCGGTGTCTGATGCCGCTAGTGAGGTCTGAGCGCCACCTACTGGTCACTTATTTCTGCAGCGACGGCTTGGAAGTCTTCTTGGAAGTCTGTGGAATGTTATGGGACTCTTGACTGATAATAGGTTGGGACTTGCCAGCTGGATAGTCTTGTAGATGGAAAGTCAGTAGGTGGCCTAGTCGGCTTGTGAATTAAAATCCTCACAGTTCAACCCTGCTCACGTGCTTACTCTCTAAAAGTCCTACACACATATTAAAATTGTGTGAATACAGCTGTAAGCTAACAAAACTGCAGTACTATACGTTATGAAGCAGGGGTAGGCAACCCTGGTCCTCGAGAGCCATAGTCTTGAAGGTTTTAGATGTTTCCCTGCTCTAGCACACCTGATTCTAATGGATAGGTCATTATCATGCTCTGTGGAACCCTTATAATGACCTGTTCATTTGAATCAGGTGTGCTGGAGTAGGGAAACATCTCAAACCTTTAGGACTATGGCTACCCCTGTTACAAAGGCTACTTGAAATCCACTGAAATCAGCGCACTAGCTAACGTTCCTGCAATTTCTATGCTGGGCTAGCGTGTGGCCCGACCAAGAGGCTGACCCAGGACGTGTCCTCTCTCCCCATAGGCCAGTCTGAAGCTGAGGGAGGGGCCTAACGACGTGACCTTCAGCATCACCACCCAGTACCAGGGCACCTGCCGCTGCCAGGGCACCATCTACCTGTGGAACTGGGACGACAAGGTCATCATCTCCGACATCGATGGGACCATCACCAAGTAAGCAGGCAGGACAGCTGGGGGTGGTTCAGCTCTGATCTGGCCTGGCTCAGAACTTTCCTGCTCGCCAACTAGCACAGTCGTTCAACTAAAACTGTTTATGAGTATGTTTATGAGCGACTGTTCCCAATTAGCTGTCGGAACACGCAGGAAAAGGTTCACACACGTTGGTCATTAGAATTGATCATTTCCCCTTAAATCCACCTCAGAATGCTTTTCTGGGATCTCCGTGAACCTCGGAGACCAAGTCCAGTATAAAAAACCAGCATTAATTGCGGCCGTGTCTCTCAAACCGAGCCTGGTCCTCTTATATGTCCTTATTTTTTTAAATTGATGCAACGCCAGCTTTCGAACCACCACCCTACATCGATCTTCGACGCCCACTCTGTGGCGCTCACGGTTGGCCCGCATATTTTTTTTTTGAAAGAACCTGGATGGTGCTTATTATCTCCATGACCGCTTGGCCAGCGTGTGTGTCTCTGAAGCAGGGAGGATGGTTGTAGACTGACTGAGGACAGAAGCATAATGAGGTCATTAACATTTCAGTGTGTAGCACGCTGTCCTGCACACACACACGCTCAGCTCCAGGAAGACGGGGCCTCATTAGCACAGCGCCGGCCCTCAGTTCACTCAGCTCTCATCACATAGGTCAAACGAACACACTTTCCACACCAAAGTTGATTTATTTCAGGAAAGCTTACAAAAATAATATATATATAGAAAAAATAATATAATATATATATATAGAAAAATAATAATAATATATAATAATAATATATATATATATAATATATCAGTCAATATCAATATCATATATAGAAAAAAACACTGTGTACCTTCTCACACATATATTTGGGGGCTAGGGGAATCCTGTACAAGGAAATACTGTACATGCAGAGGCCTTCCTATCATTCTCCTGTCCGTAACGCGTGTGTGTGTGTTCTCAGGTCAGATGTATTTGGACAGATCTTACCCCAGCTGGGGAAAGACTGGACGCACCAGGGCATAGCCAAACTGTACCACTCAGTAGCAGAGTAAGTCACCATGATCCACATCCCTCCTTCATCACGGTCTTCATCAGGCTGATGGAGAGCCATCCTAACGGCTAGTCTTACATCGTTAGCGTGATCAAATTCTCCACTGCGTGGCGCACACGGCCTGGATTGAGTCAGTTCTGCTTCCTGTTTCCTGTAGGAATGGTTACAAGTTCCTGTACTGCTCGGCGCGAGCCATCGGCATGGCTGACATGACCAGAGGTTACCTGCAGTGGGTCAACGACGAGGGCACCATCCTCCCCCGGGGGCCTCTCATGCTGTCTCCCAGCAGCCTCTTCTCTGCCTTCCACAGGTACGCAGGGAGGGCAAGGAGCTGTCTGTGTGTGTGTGTGTGTGTCTCCACTTCTCTCTCTATCCCATTCTGACGCTCTAACGCAGTGGTCCTCAACCCTGGTCCTCGAGGGCCGCAGGCCTGAAGGTTTTAGATGTTTCCCTGCTCCAGCACACCTGATTCAAATCACTGGGTCGTTATCAAGCTCTGTGGAAGCCTCATCATTAGAATCAGGTGTGCTGGAGCAAGGAAACATCTAAAACCTTCAGGACTGCGGCCCTCGAGGACCAGGATTGAGGAACACTGTCTTGTTATGTTATTTCTCTCTATCCATTCCTCTGTCTCTCTCAGTGGGTGCTGTTTTTACTTTCCTTCTAATACTGTGCATTGTGAAATTGTGTGGGCGTGTTGCGAAATAGTGTGCGTGTCATTATTGGTGTTTCGCGGATGCACCACCCATTGCTTGATGTGTGGACATATAAAGATGTCCTTCCTTGGCCTGGAACGCGTTCTGCTTCTGCCCCACAGAGAAGTGATCGAGAAGAAACCGGAGATCTTCAAGATAGAATGCCTCACTGACATCAAGAACTTGTTCCAGTACAACAAGCGGCCCTTCTACGCCGCCTTCGGCAACAGGACCAATGTGAGTTGAGCGTGGGTGCCATGTGACCTGCCAGCCATGCAGACGTGTGTCGTCGTGTCGCCCCCCCCCCCCCCCCCCCCCCCCCCCAGCTAGCCTCAGCTGAGCTAACATAAACAGCTCTGCTGGAGCGCGGGGACCACCCCACACACAGGCCGGCACACTGCCTCCCACACAGTCAGGAAATAGACCCTGCATCAGTGGGGATGACATGGCTGTTCGGGCCTCCCTTGAAATGGGGAGTGGGAAGGTTTCCATGACTCATCGGTGTCCTCAGTGTTTGAGCCTGTCTGTGTGTCTCTGTGTCTGCTGTGCAGGATGTGTTTGAGCCTGTGTGTGTCTCTGTGTCTGCTGTGCAGGATGTGTTTGAGCCTGTGTGTGTCTCTGTGTCTGCTGTGCAGGATGTGTTTGAGCCTGTGTGTGTCTCTGTGTCTGCTGTGCAGGATGTGTTTGAGCCTCTGTGTGTCTCTGTGTCTGCTGTTCAGGATGTGTTTGAGCCTGTGTGTGTCTCTGTGTCTGCTGTGCAGGATGTGTTTGAGCCTGTGTGTCTCTGTGTCTGCTGTGCAGGATGTGTTTGAGCCTGTGTGTGTCTCTGTGTCTGCTGTGCAGGATGTGTTTGAGCCTGTGTGTGTCTCTGTGTCTGCTGTGCAGGATGTGTTTGAGCCTGTGTGTCTCTGTGTCTGCTGTGCAGGATGTGTTTGAGCCTGTGTGTGTCTCTGTGTCTGCTGTGCAGGATGTGTTTGAGCCTGTGTGTCTCTGTGTCTGCTGTGCAGGATGTGTTTGAGCCTGTGTGTGTCTCTGTGTCTGCTGTGCAGGATGTGTTTGAGCCTGTGTGTGTGTCTCTGTGTCTGCTGTGCAGGATGTGTTTGAGCCTGTCTGTGTGTCTCTGTGTCTGCTGTGCAGGATGTGTTTGAGCCTGTGTGTGTCTCTGTGTCTGCTGTGCAGGATGTGTTTGAGCCTCTGTGTGTCTCTGTGTCTGCTGTGCAGGATGTGTTTGAGCCTGTGTGTCTCTGTGTCTGCTGTGCAGGATGTGTTTGAGCCTGTGTGTGTCTCTGTGTCTGCTGTGCAGGATGTGTTTGAGCCTGTGTGTGTCTCTGTGTCTGCTGTGCAGGATGTGTTTGAGCCTGTGTGTCTCTGTGTCTGCTGTGCAGGATGTGTTTGAGCCTGTGTGTGTCTCTGTGTCTGCTGTGCAGGATGTGTTTGAGCCTGTGTGTGTCTCTGTGTCTGCTGTGCAGGATGTGTTTGAGCCTGTGTGTGTGTCTCTGTGTCTGCTGTGCAGGATGTGTTTGAGCCTGTCTGTGTGTCTCTGTGTCTGCTGTGCAGGATGTGTTTGAGCCTCTGTGTGTCTGCTGTGCAGGATGTGTTTGAGCCTGTGTGTGTCTCTGTGTCTGCTGTGCAGGATGTGTTTGAGCCTGTGTGTCTCTGTGTCTGCTGTGCAGGATGTGTTTGAGCCTGTGTGTCTCTGTGTCTGCTGTGCAGGATGTGTTTGAGCCCCTGTGTGTCTCTGTGTCTGCTGTGCAGGATGTGTTTGAGCCCCTGTGTGTCTCTGTGTTTGCTGTGCAGGATGTGTTTGAGCCTGTGTGTGTGTCTCTGTGTCTGCTGTGCAGGATGTGTTTGAGCCTGTGTGTGTCTGCTGTGTCTGCTGTGCAGGATGTGTTTGAGCCTGTGTGTGTCTCTGTGTCTGCTGTACAGGATGTGTTTGCCTATAAGGAGGTGGGGGTCCCAGTCTGCCGTATCTTCACCGTCAACCCCAAGGGAGAGCTGATCCAGGAACAGACCAAGGGCAACAAGTCCTCGTAAGTACGCCCCAACAGTTTCTTATATAAGGACAGAAGATTCCTCCCAGGCTGGTGAGTAGGTAGGCCTGTGTGTTGGGTCCACACCTGAGCGCTCTGCCTGGCTGTGTGTTGGGTCCAGATCTGAGCGCTCTGCCTGGCTGTGTGTTGGGTCCACACCTGAGCGCTCTGCCTGGCTGTGTGTTGGGTCCAGACCTGAGCGCTCTGCCTAGCTGTGTGTTGGGTCCACACCTGAGCGCTCTGCCTGGCTGTGTGTTGGGTCCACACCTGAGCGCTCTGCCTGGCTGTGTGTTGGGTCCACACCTGAGCGCTCTGCCTGGCTGTGTGTTGGGTCCACACCTGAGCGTTCTGCCTGGCTGTGTGTTGGGTCCACACCTGAGCGCTCTGCCTGGCTGTGTGTTGGGTCCTGACCTGGGCTCTGTGTTCCAGGTATGGCAGACTCAGTGAGCTGGTGGAGCATGTGTTCCCCCTGCTGAGTAAAGAACAAAACGAGGCCTTTATCCTGCCAGAGTACAGCACCTTCTGCTACTGGAGACAGCCCATCCTGGACATCAGCCCTGACGACCTGCTCTGACCCCACACACACACACACGCTCAGAACTGGTGAGGGGCCTCTGTGAGACTACCGCACCATATGGAGCGGTCACTGGAGACAGTTGCACTCATTTCTATGCTGTCACACACACACACACACTCACCCTGCCCAGGTAAGCCGGAGGGCGTGGTCCGGGAGCGATGTTGCGGCCCCTCTGGGAGGGGGGGGAGGTGGACCGGCTCAAGACAGGACAGGCCCCACAGCCGCCTCCGCACGCCAACCTCCAGAACACGTCTGCACTTAGCCCCAAGCACCCCTGAACCCAAGCCCCTTTACCTGTCACCGAGCACGGGTCACGCTGTGCGATCCCAGCCCGGTCCTGTGGAAGGGGAAGCCCTGGCTGCTTATTTGTGAGCTCTTCCTCTCTGGAGGGAGTCTGGGCTGGGCCTGTGTGTTCCTGACTAAGCTGCTGCATCTGACAGCGGTTACCAACAACAGTACTCACACGACTTCTCCTTCCTCAGGCTGAGGAAGATAATGTCTTGAGTTGTTTTGTTTTTGAGGGGGAGGGGAGTCGGTATTTAAAGTTATGTTCAAGATTCTGTAAGTTCAATAAGTGTTTAATGGCATGTGTGTTTTGTACACACAGTAAAGTCTGTTTTAATAATGACTAAATAGTGTTTTGTGCTAGCTGTTTTGTCATAAAGCATTTCGGCTGATATATATACGTTCTCTCGGGAGAGTGTTTTTGTTAACCAATGCAGTAATTACTACTAAACTATTTATTATAATTGATACTTTTGGGTTAAGTTATTGATTTTTTGGGGGGATGCACTGCTTTAGGTAGTTTGAAGGGGTCTGTGGTGTTGGATGAGCAGGGATGGGTGTTCCTCTAGTGGCCTGTTCCAACAGGTGCCTGGTTACAGCCATTCTGAGAACTGCACTGACCGGTGTGGCCCTGATCAGGACTGTGTCCCTACTGACAGCACGACCAGGGAGGGTCCAGCAGAGCCAGTCAGGCTGCCAGGGGCAGGCCCGCTCATCGGGGACAGAGTCCTGGCTGTGAGGGTGTCAGCCGGGGGTCCCTCTGGTGGTTCCACATGCCTTACCCCATCACCACTCCCCAGAGACAGGAGCAGGAACCCTCCTCTCTCTCACCTCACCCCTCCTCTCCTAACCTCAGTAGGTTTTAAACCAGAGAAGTGTGCAATCGATGCCAGAACAGAATAAGTCCCTGTAGTTGGCTGCTAAAGCAAAGTACTTCTACCGAATATTGCCACCTTGCTCAGAGTGTTCCTGAAGGCTTATGGAATGAAACACTGTTGGTTTCATATGTGGGGTTTATTGTTGCCGGAAGGGCTGAGACTTTCCCAGGAGAGTTTGGCCTTCAGGCTTGAGTCCTGTTGAAGGACACTGTAGACAGGCTGCTCGACGCTGCGCTGGGGGTGGGAACGACCACAGCCCATCCGCTGCCTTGATCCTCAGGGCTGTGCTGCACTAGGACACGCTGACTCCCTCCTGACGTGCCAGGGTAGGCCCACAGCAGGTGCAGATGATGCTGTTCATCCAGTCACAGTGCGTCAGCAGCGTGCGGTAGCGTGTGCCCGTCATCGAGGAGACGGCCAATGTGCTGACAAGTCTTCGTCAACAGGAAGTCGTTTGTGTGTTTGTATAGGAAATCATTTGGTTCTTTAATGACATCCTCTGTTTTTCCTTGGTTTGGTATGTAAGTACAGGCAAGGTTAGATGATAAGCTTCCCTCATAAATCACTTGTATAAGATCAGTTGTAACCTATTAGTCTGCTGGTTAGTTTGGACTTAGTTTGGTGTGCTGCCAACCACACAGTTACACGTTTGTGTGAGACCTTATCGATAGATACCTTTCCTTGAAAAAGCACAACATTGGTCTATAATAGCAAGTAGTATTCATCCTGATAGATCAAGGCCCTGTTGAAGATACAAGATGGAAGGAAACATGGGCGTTCCTCCACATCGTTCAGGCTGACTGTGTTGAGGATGTTTTATTTAGATTAACGTTTTTGTGTGTCTGTGTTTCATGAAGTTTGTACATGAAGTCGACCTATCTAATAATTAACAAAGCAATTCCATTCTTTCTATGAAAGCAAGAATCGTGTGTGGGTAGAACTCACCCGTTATATGAACCTGAGATTTATGCTAGATAAGATATTTGTTGGCTCTGTATAAAACTTCTGAGGAAAGATGCTAAAGTTTGTTTTTTTTGTGTGCTTTTTTGTGTTTCATACAGCATTTATTTTGTATTCACAATGTGCTTGTTTGGTTGAGTTATGTTTGAAAGTAAAGCTTGCTATTTTATCTCATCTTATAACAACTTAAAATGTATATTTGTTGTATTGATTTGTATGAAAATGTGGTTTGGAAAATGTAAGAAAAGCTAAATCTATTGTAAAGAAATATGAAGCCAAGAAGACGTGGCTTGTGGTTATGTTCGTATTTAATAAAAGTTTATTATTGAATGCGTTCTATAATATCAGCTGTTTGTCTTAAGTCTGGAACTGAATTGTACAAAAATAACCACGGGCAAAGAACGTTAGAGAGTTTTATTGTTATGTTATCAGACTGCGAACAAGTTCTTGTTGGCCAAAGAAAAACATGTTATCTTATTTCCCAATTTTACAGCGAAGTCTTTGTATTTGTGTTTGAAACAGGGTTTTCTCAAGTCGCAGAAAGAGTCACAATATTGCCTAACAGGCACCCCAGAGAGTATTGGCAGAGAATGTTCTTTGTGCTGAATAATAGCTGATCCTTCCATGGAGAGAAGAGACGTTTTTACACACACCCTGCTTACGACACAGCTTAAAAATGAGGCCCAGGCTGGATTTGATTTTCTTATTTGGATGCAGTCTTCTTGCCTAAACAACAGATGGCATTTCGTTTATTTAGACATTAGTACCTTTTAAAGTCTTTAGAATTTTTTTGGCACGCTTAAATTTTCCCTAAAGGGCATTTCTTGTACAATATACTGTGGTAGTAATGTAGTAAACTTGACTACACTCCAATACATTAACTCTTTCTTACTCAGCCAAACCTTGTGTGGTTTTACAGTCGACAATAATATAACTTATAAAAATATGATCACTTGATCAAATTTGGGTATTTTGATAATTAATTGGTAACTAATGTTCCTCTTCTCTTTCTGTAACATGAAGTAAATCTTACAAATGACAATTTTGTACATAAGACAGTAAATATTTCAGTCTTCAAACTCTTTCCATGAGAAATAAAATACTATAGAATGACAGTGTAGATTTAGTTTAAACTATACTTGTTTTCATATTTCAACATAAAAAAACACTCATGAATAAATATGATATAGAACTTCACTCGAATCGATCACTCTGTGGAATAGTAACATTCTGGTGCCTGCCGTATGACAAGGTCATACAAGACTACTTAACAATCTCAAATAGGCGTTAATATCCGCCAAACATCATCTTATTGCTTCCTTTGGTTATGGCCTCACTGCTTATGACCAAGTTCTTCAGTGAATAGCTAATGGCGGACAAGTACTTCAGTGATTGGCCGATGGCAGCCAACTGTTTGGCAGGCAGGTGTTGGCAGCTATCTGCTAGCCTGTGGTGCATAGAGGAAGATGGCGCTGAAGGTTGAGAGGATCTCCCTGGTCTCGCCTGTGGCTAGCTGACCCTTGGTTCTGAGAAGGCCCACCCGGTCCCCTCTCTTCAGGGGCACGATCAGGCTGAATGAGGTGGAGCCCCCGCAGGAGCAGCTGCCCTCGGGGAGACCTGCTGCTGACGCTCTGGAACTCTGGAACCTCTGGAGGCTGCGATTGGACACTGAAAGGACCGCCTCCACGCTACTGCCCTGCTGCGCGGTCAGAAGTCCTGAAATCAGGTAGCGTCCGTCCATAGGAACGGTGAAGATACCTTCAGATACAGAGAAAGAGAGAGGGAGGGTGAAAGAGATGGAGAATAGAGAAGTGAGACAGCATATTAATACTTTTGATCATGATCAATCCTGTAATATGTCATTGTACCATTGGAAAAATGTTAATCAGTTTGAGAATGTTGAACTATCCCTTTCAGTTGCCAATGATCATTGCAGTTAGCGATGCTTTCGTGTTAAGCTATGTGTACCTGTGTGAGGATTGTAGTGCCCGCCATCGTTGACCAGCACTCGGTTGAAACGGATCGTGCCAAAGTCTCCAGTGAAACCTTGCTGGGTGAGTCCAGCAGAGAAGGAGAATGGGTCTGCCAAATCTGACATTACTGGAAAGCGGGAAAATGAGCAGTTAACGTTCTGCTTTTCACAACTGCAGCACTCCCATGAACCAGAAAAGAAACTTCATGTCATATAACAAAGCGCGTTAGACCATTGAGTAGACAACAGACACTTTGACAAGCCGAGTTTCAAATCTGTTATTTCTTTTTCTTGTAGATGACAGAGGCTGTCAAACATTGTACAAATGGACCCAATTAATTCTACTCGTTGTCATTTGTAATATTTTGCAGGCGCTGTACCTGGTGAAGCGACCAGGGGGTGGTCTGATGGCTTCCAAGGGACTTGAGAAGCTTCTGGAAGAACAGGATGGTGTTAATTTGACAGTGATTTTCCAGTGTGGAAACACCTTTATTTTTAGCTCATCTTGATACTGGGTATGTCATTCATTAACGTGTTGATACAGAATGGTGAGAGGAGGGAAGATTGTTGCCCACGAAAGATGTATAAATAACAATATATATATAGCGTCATAAAAAATTATGTGATTAATAGGGTGAATAAGAAAATGTACCAGGGATTGTGTCTGGTTTGAAAGATACAGGATTTACAGCTCGGTATCCTACAAACAAACAAAATATTTTTGGTTATTACAGCTAAGATAAAAAGATAATCTGACCAAACCACACTGCTCTTGCTTGTACTCTCTTCTAACCTGCTGATTGATCAGTGTATATTGGTACATGTAAACGACTTCACGTTCCACTCTGAAGTCACATCACTGGGTAACCATGGTTACCGTGTTGGCTGTCAGCCCCTCTCACCTGGGGCTCCAGCGAAGCCTTGGACAGGCTTGGAGGAGTCCTCAGAGCCCTGGGCCCTCCTCACGGTCACCCTCCGCATGTACCCAGGGGGCCCCGCCTCGCCTGTCTCCACCACCGGCCGCCGTGGGACTGGGATCACCGTCAGGGAGGGATGGCGAGGGCTGCCGGGCTGGCTAGGTGGGCTCGGGTGTCTGGCGATAGAGGGTTGGTGGCCGGCGGAGGGCTGGCGTACAGGGGGCCGGGCCGTCCCTGGGACCACCCTGTGGGGGATGATGAGTGGGATGTGGATCTGTGGGATGTGGTTGACTCTGGGTCTGGACTGGGTCTGGGTGGTTCTGGAATCAGGTCCAGGACTCTCTGGTCTGACTCCTGCCACTGAGACAAGAGAGGAAAGAGAGATTTTCTTCAGTTAATTTCACAGTGTGATCGAGTCAACAAAGGAAGCCTCAGTTTGAATGCGGCCCAGGTCCTTTTCTGGAAGTCTTTCAGTCTCTCTCTTCCCTGTCTACTTTGAATTACATTTCAATTCAGTCATTTAGCAGACACTCCCATCCAGAGTGACTTAAAGCAAGTACAGGGACATTCCCCCCTGAGGCAAGTAGGGTGAAGTGCCTTGCCCAAGAACATGTCATTTTACCTTAGCCAGGAATCAAACTCACAACCTTCTGATCACTAGTCCGACGCCATAACCACTCAGCCACCTGACTCCCCTGAATTGTACTATCCAGTGAAGAATAAAAATAACAGTACTTTTTACAAATTGTGACAGTGTAATCCTTACAGCGTAATGGTAGAGTAATAACAGTGTGATAGTAGTAACTCTATTTCTACTTCAGTGACAGATGTGTGTACTTTTGCCATCTGATACTGGTGTTAGTACTTTCAATGTTATGGAAAAAGATGGTAACTCTTCAACCGGCCTACGCCTACAATTTATGACTCCCCTCACAAAGCCCTCTTTCCACATTCAGTCCACATCTTCAACTCCCTCATGAACACACTTAACGACTTCTTATAGTTTGATGACGGCCCAAATCACATGGAATGCGCGGCTCTTGAGCATTTAAACTTGATGCTGCATTCCAGAACAACAAACCAGCCCATTGGTGTGAAGTGGAGTCAGGATACAACATCAGTATGTGTGTATGTGCGCACTTGTGTGTGTACACATAGTGACTTGGCTACAATCCAACTCCATCTAGACACAGACATAACCTGGACCTATAGAAATATAACCAGAGGGTTCAAAACAATCAACCAATCCCACTACCCCCTCTCCTCCATCTTTGCAGACAGATTCCTGCAGACAGATTTCAACACTAAGTCTTGGCTTTACATTTTACATTTAGCCATTTAGCAGACGCTCTTATCTAGATTATTCCAGATCTAGCCTAACAGCAAGTACAGGGATATTCCCCCTGAGGCAAGTAGGGTGAAGTGCCTTGCTCAAAGACACAACGTCATGTAGCCACAGCCAGGAATCAAACTCACAACCTTTTGATCACTAGCCCAACGCCTTAACCGCTGAGCCACATGAACCCCCCCCACCCCCCCCCCCCTCCCGGCTTGGGGGTGGCTCAATTCAGATGTTCCAACACATGCAGCTGAAGCACAAGACGAAGGGTGGACCGTATCCTTTGAGATCATTACTGCTGCATAAAGTCTCCCTGACCACAGAAAACTCCTCGTGGCAGCAACAGCAGCACCTTAAGCTTCCAGACTCAGAAATCAGGTCTCATAAAGTCGCAGAATATCCAGCAGAAGAGCCTTGGGGCCACCAGGCCAGATGTTGTTTAGTCTACCCCAGCCTGAGTCACCCCAGGGTGGAGGACAGGGACTTAGTCATGGTGTCTCTCCCAGACTACGGTCGCACTGTGCCAGGGACACACTGGATGGGTGGTTGTATGTACGTGCAATGTAATGCAGTAGTCACAGAGAAAATGATATAAGTGTATTTCTGGATGAAGTTAGGCCCGTTATGCTGGGTGGGGCGGTTATGTCATAGGAATTTTGTTTTTATGGGACTCCTCCCACACGTGCACAAATGAACCTTAAACACAAACCTTCACACACTCTCACTCACACACACACACGCACGCACGCACACACACACGGTTGCTGATGTTGGGAGGCTCATGTTGTGCCGTGGTGTGTGTGAGTGGTGACCCTCAGGGACGAGCTCTGCCAGTGGTTCTGAGTTAACGCTGAAGGATTCCAGATGGGTCCTCCTGGCTCCTCCATGCTGAACTCGACATCCTAAACCTCGACAGGAAGGTTCCACTTCACCTAAGAACTGAAGTCTCAACGCAGGAAGCTGATGCGTTTCTACGTTTAGCATTACGGAATAAACGCGTCGGGTTTCAAATGCTTTTGGGTCCGATCGTCACTCTCCTAATCATTCCAATGGCGAGTTTGAAAGGGAAAGGGGAGAAAGACAGAGAGAGGGGGGGGTGGGGGAGAGACAGAAAAGAGGAAAGAGTTCCCCCCTGGAGGAGGAGAAAGATCTCAATCAACAGGAAGAGCCTGAGAGAGGGAGGGAAGGAAGGAGCGAGACAGGGGGAGAGGAAAGATAAGCGGAAGGGGGGAGGGACCATGGCCACAATGGGAGAACCTCCAAGAAAGAAAAAAAAGGGGGGGGGGGAAGCACACACATGACTTTGATGGGAAAGGTCAACAGCACAGACACGGGACACAATATAATAATTGAACCAGAAACACAATCAGTAACCAATGCGCATCTTAGCGCTCTTCCCAGATCCACACTCATCATTCTCGATCTCGTAACCGTCTTACGGTTATTACTCTGAAAAAAACAAAACAAAACTCATTCTCAGAAAGGCTCTCAATCCTATTACAGAACGTCTCAGATCTATTAACGTTCGGTGCCACGAGGCAACATGCACTCATTAACGCACGGATGCCGCTCCCACGAGAGACACAGTGCGAAACGCACAGACCCTGAGCCAGTTCCTGTCCCAGACTACAGAGCGATTTGGATCCAACATTGTGCAAAGCTCTTGCGAATTCCCATCAGCCAGGCAGAGTGAGTAAGTCTTCAGCTATTGCTGATAGATCTCCTCGTCATGTTCTTACAACACTCTGTCTGTTCTCCTCAGGGTCCCCTTGTGACTGTGAGCTGCAGAGGCAAATCTAGACCAGTGAGAATGCTCTTGTTCTCACCACACCCAGACAGCCATAATGTGATCCTCGAGTGAGGGGGTTTTGAATTACAGCATGACTGGGTCACTAGCTAAGAGCAAAACACTGAAGTCAAACTCTTCAAGGCACAATAAAGCTAGATGTCATTATCTTCCAGCAGAACAAGATGGGAATGGAGGCATGTTGGCCATCGATAGGTAAACACCAACCCTACAAACAGGCTTTACCTTTTCACTTCCCTCGTTTGGTTTCTCTACCCCACCCACGGTGATGATGACATGGCCTGTTAAACAGAGGGAGGCTCCAGGGATGGGGCCCTGCGTTTCTGACATCAGCAGATGAGGGCAGCCCAGCATCTGGTATGGGGCGTTGCAGCACGGCTGCTCCCCTCTCCTCTCCTCCGTTCAACAAAGACAGGCTCCAACAGTGAGTCAGGCCGATTAATGAGGACCAGACCCTCCACATCAGGCTGAGGTCACCCCTTCGGGAACCCTGGAACCGCTCTGGGGTGTGTGTGTGTGTGTGTGTGGGGGGGGGGGGATGCATTGGGTGGGGGCAGGGAAGGAGGAAGTTGGAAGAGGGCTTGAGTCCTGTGTGTGTATGTATGTATGTATATGTGTGTATATGTGTGTATATGTGTGTATATGCGAGTGAATGTGTGTGTGGTTAGGACAAAACACGTAGCATGTGAGAGTCAGGCTGAGGACCCAGGAGATCCTATAGTCAGCGAGAGAATCAGAAAACTTCCCCTTTCTGTTCGCTGAGACTGTCGTTCTTCGAAAAGATGCTAAATCATTATAGGACATGAGGTAAAGACAACGAAACATGTCGAAATGTAATCGTTTTCCAGGTTCACACATCTAGCCTGCTCCCATTAAGACTTTCTCCCATACTGAGCCCAGCAGCAATATGCAGCAATATGTAATAATGATTAGGTATATAATAAATGTAGTTTCCTTCTGGGGCCCTGACATATTGAATGACATTCTCCAGACCCCCCTTATCAGAGTCCCCCCCCCAACGCCCTTGGGCTACTACCAGAATGAGATCCTCTATTGGTCTCTGTGGATTCCAAGGAAAGAGGTTCGTATGCTGGATAAACCTCAGGAAAGAACGGCAAGAGAATCTGATCCCTTAGCGGAAATGTGTTTGACTGGATACCAGTTACTCTGCAACCCCGTTTCCTAGGAGAATTCTGTGGTTATTGCTTTTGTGTTATACACAGGTTTGACACCAGAAATATGAAAGAAGCCCACAATTCTATACGTTTTGAATAATGCATTCATATCAAGATTGTATACTGTTTGTCTTTCAATCAATAAAATGTTCACTCTCTCTCCCTTTGGATAATCAAGTATCTAATTTGAGAATAATTTCTCAAAGTGCACAATGACCAAAATAGAGCAATGCTTCCATCCGCAATGAGTCATAAACTGCTTTTTTTCTATTCTAGATACTCCTGATGACTGCGTCTGCCACAGAAAATCGAATCCTCTCGTGACGCGTTAGACTGTTACTCACCTGGCTGTTTAGCTGCAGCATCTCTGAGCGCAAGCACTTGCTTGGCCAATCCTGACAGCTGTGTCTGGAAGTTCAGCAACGATCCCTGCACGGAAATGACGTCTCCTGCCTGAGTCCCTAGGGTGTCGTTCATTCTCCGCACGGTGTCCCACAGCCCAGACACGTGCCTTTCCAGTCCCTCCTTCAAGCCTCTCACATTATCCGACACTACATCCAGTCTTCCGCACACCGTTTCCAGCCTGGTGACACGTCCATCAATGGCTGAAACCCCTTCTGATACCCCCTGAGTGTTCTCCTGACACCTGCCCAACTCAGTGGTCATCTGGGTGCTAAGCCTGTCCAGTTGGTTCCTCAACTCCTCTACCTGATAGTTGATCAGCTCTGGCTGTCTGGACGTTGTGTCAGTAGGAACCCTCTGTCCTTGACTTGGAATGACAGTGCCGGTCTGCCCAGCCTTGCAGCAAGTGGAATTCATCCACTGGATGTCCCGGGAGCATTTGCTAATCGAGTCCCCTAACCCTTTCACGTCTCCAGACAATCCTCCAACGCTGTCCTGGAGGGAGATGAATCCCCTCTGGAGGTCCTCAACAGCCTTGGTGCTCTGCTGGTGCACCACCATATGCCTGTCCATAATTTCCTCCAGTTCTCGGAGTTTGTCGGTGTTACCGTTAACTTCAGTGTTGAGAACATCAAGGTCGTTCCTACAAATTCGAATGTCCTTCACAATGCCAGCCAGGTTTTCTGGAGTGGTCGAACCGAAAGAGGGTGAACCTACAGGGCATCCTGCGGAGCACAACTCTCCGACGGCGTTCACTTTGTCGTCCAGGCCTTGCAGGAGGAACTTGTTGTTGTTGACCTCGGCTTGCATGGCGTCCATGGAGTCTCCTAACATCCCAGGGAAGGAACTGTTGCTCATTTCCACCAGCATGCTGGTGAACTGATCCTCCATGCTGTTGAAGCGTTCTTCCATAAGCCGTTGCAGGGCGGCGACCTCGTCCGCCAGCGCCTTGGTCAGCTTCTCCTCCACGTAGAAGCAGTGAACCTCAGCGTTCTGCTCCGTGACGTTGATTCGTGCCTCCAGATCCTCGATGAGCGGCCCGTACTCGTCAACAGAACTTGGTGCCGACAAGTACGCCAGCTCGTTGTCCATTCGGGCGTTCAGAATTCGGTGGGCTTCGGCCACACGGTCCACCTCACGCCAAAGGTCTTTGAGCTCATTTCCATCCCCCTTATGTTTAGCCGGGTCCGTTTGGCGTTCAGTCCGGGCCGGCCCATCGGACAAAGCCACATCTAGACGCAACTCGCGTATCTCTTTCCTCAGGCCGGCCTCTTTGCTATCCAACAGCTCTGTTAGTCTGACCACACTCTTCTCCCCTTCCTCCTTGCAGGTCTTCTGGACGGATTGGATCTGGTCGTTGCACACACTCTGAATCTTAACAATCCTCTCCTCCATGCCCTGGTCAAGCTCTTTCTTCAGCTTCTCAAACTTTTTATCGATGTAAATCTGTAGGACATCCAGGTCAGAGGGGGTGCCACCTTCCTCTATCGCCGGAGGCTGAGACTGGGAGGCGTCCATCAGCAGACGGATCTGCCCTTCCTGGCTCGTCACGGTTCCCCTCAGCTCCTCCAGAGCCTCATCTTTACTCTTCAGGGAATCGTTCATGTCGTCCAGCCTTGCCATGATCTTTTCCAGTCCCCTGTCCCCTGCTGCTCCTCCCCTGGTAGCCTGGTGGCCGTCCAGATGCACCGCGCTCCCCTCGCCACCCCCGGCTCTTGTGATGTCGGGTGGGCTCATGTTGTTGAGCAAGGTGACCAGCATCTTGTTGGTGTCTTCCTGCAGGTCGGTGCGCAGGTTGGCAGTCAGGCCCATCAAGGCCGTCTGGAGGTCGTTGACGGTCTGGGAGAGGCGCTGTACCTCTCCCTCCAGAACGTGTACCTTGTCTGGGCCACTGTACCTGGCCTCGTGCTGACCCGTCTCTCTCCGCTCTGCTCCTGTCAGAGAAGGAAGGATTTTAAGACGCATCTTAATGAAACATGGACTCTGAAGCACTACATTAGCACTTCACGTCTAGTGCTACAGCTTGCTATTTTGGAAAATCACTGGATGATTGGTACTTACTCTGTGTGTGTCTTGTCTGGCTCGGGTTCGACTGAGGGTGAGGCTGCGCTCCTGGCACTGTTTGTCTGTTCAGAGTTGCCTTTAAGCCTTTGCAGTCTGGACCTTGGTGACCAGGGCAACATCTCCACTCCAACTCTGTGACGGTCTTGTAAGCAGTCTTGTAAGTAGGCCGAAACCGAGTCTTATGGCTGGACAGAAAGAAAGAAAAAAAGTGTGAGGGAGTTATTGAACATGTTTTAACAAACATTTCTTGTTAATATTTAGGTCAGTTTGTATTCTGTATTCAATGTTATTGCTTGAACTATCTAAATAACTGGAGGAAATTGTATGAAACAATGAACAACTTCACTTTCCTTTCAAGAGGCAAGGCCCTTGTCATCTGCAACAGATGGAAGTTTGATTATACTCGAAAACAACAATCATTTCTGTGTCTCCACAGTGTCTGACCAACATTGTTTGTCTCTCAGGGGAACGCCCATGAAGTATTCTAATAATAAACTCAATTTACAAATAACTAAAGCACAACTAATCAAGCATGTACTCCATGGGTAAAACCATGGAATGGTAGCACAATAGATGAAAGATAGATGGCCTTTAGGGCCTTGTCCTCCCTGCCACACCTCATCCTGATCTCACATGGAAATGTCTCACTGGAATAGTATGACCTCTCTCCCAGAAGTATTTCTCATCATGGCAACTCTTGTTTCCATTGTGCAAAATAAAAAAAAGAAGGAAAATGACCGATATCCTGCACTGTGAGTACAGAAACCTGTAACGCTCCATTTGTTTGTAAGATAATAAATGCAACAACAAAAAATAACTTTCGCTTTCTCACTGATTTCAGTGCTCATTTCATTCCCTCATTTGCAACCTCTAATCACGTATCCTAAAAGGCACAAAGATACATGGCGAATGTTGATGTTGTGAAGTGGTTCGGTTGTAATTACAGTATGAGTAACAATCGATTCAGTCCACATTAAAATTAGTTTAACTCAATTAACGATCGAATTAACGCTGACATACTGGAATGTGTGGCGTGGCCGACATTTGCAGACAATGGGGTGGAGATTGTGGGTGGAGGTTGGATAGAGTCAGTGAACTAATGTCTTCCCATGGTCGCCCTCCAGGGACACGCGCTCTGCTGTAGTCTACTTACAGCACTTGCGGCTCGCAGTCCGGCTCGTGCATCGGGCAGGGTTGCACTTCGGGCTCAACAAAGCTCTCCACGTTTCCTTGAACGGTACAACTCACATTCTTGTGAACGACATACGCGCACCAGTTCCTGTGGGGATAACATATATGTAATGTTACACTTAACATTAATATTTACCAGCTGTGTTTAGGGCAGACCGTCCACGCGCATGGCCTTCACCTGCGCATGACAGAAGTAGCTTTTCACTATCACATTCCAGCGTCCACTAACGGATGTTATCAGTGCCCCATGGCGAGATCCTGGCAGACTCTAAATTTAGTTAATAGCTATATAGTCCATATATCTCAATAAGGCCTGTTGCATGCATTTACATGCACCATACGCTTAATACAAATATGTTAATGGCCAGCCTAAATCAGTCTACGTTAATAAGCAATTTCAGCTACTCGCAATTTCTTTGTAGACTTAAAACATTGGTAGGTCGAGTAAGTCATTAACAAATGTGCAACTTCAGGAAATAAACTTACCTATTTCTTTGCCTGTGCTGCGCTCCCGAGTGAGCGGAACCCTGAAACAGGTTATAACTCGACGGAGACCCGTAAATAAGATGAAAGCTTAATACTAGTGTGAAAAGATACCCTTGCAGCAACACATCTCCTTGTTTGCAAGTCATTGTAAATGACATTTGAAATGAAAATGCCCTATCATGGACAAGAAAATCTTGTTGAGATTCTTAATAGCCTGTTGCCTATTCGGTTCCAACAAGTTCTCAGACATTCGGTGTCGCCCTACTACTGACCAAAAGGCTGGGGAGGTCCAGATGGGTGTATTAACTCCCTTACCATGACGTTTTGTTTAGCTGGGGTCTACACCCTCCCCACCCACCATCCCACAACTTAGAAGATAGGCTGTGATATGCCTCACAGTAGACTATCCCAAACGAAGGCTCACGTTTTGGGGTTTCAAAAACTTGCACACATGGGTGACTAAGTGAATAGAAGTTGTCAGTACTTTGCATTTGTTCAGTTTCCTGTGGGCCATAGGGGAGACCGGGGGTGAAAGTAACACATTTTGTTTGAGCGTCTGTAACTCTGTGGTTGTTTGTGCTGGGTCTCTCAAACTTTGATACACACTACCCATAACTGTTTTCTACAAATATAACTCACTTTGACATATTTTAAACAATCACAGATTATGTGAGTTAGTGTCAAATACAAATAGTTCCGTTGTTACAACCTACCCCACCAGCTGGGGATGGATGTAACAATGAGAGGTAATTTGCTAAGACAAGATCCACACTATAAAATGTACAGTTATTGTCCTGTGCCAACTGGTATGCAAACTTCCTGACCTAAAAGCAAGTGATCAGTAAACATTATATTCCCATGAATGATGTATGACACCTTGGGGCAAAAAGTAAGCCACAACAATTGTTTTGGATAGCTGTAAATAAATTCTCTACCTCTTAATAATAGGTATATATTATTTTATTATGCCTATCTAATTGTTACCTCTCCAGGGGTTAACCCATAGAACAGATCAGCTGCTTCTGTTAAATACTCTGTCAAGAGTGCCTCCTGTTACTGCTATCCCCACAACAACCAGCCATTACATAGCTAGCTTTAAGGTATGTGAGTTTGAAGTTAGCATGAATACTGAGCATCAAATGAAACTAGAAAAACTACTTTTGGTAATATAAATTGCAACTTTGCATCTACAATAGAATTATCACTAGACAAAAAACAATGTGGATTGAAAAAAATACTTTCTTACCTGAAAATCAGTTTTTTGATTGTAAAAATCACAGAGTTGCTAACAGAGACATGCCACTTTTCATGTGAGCTTGAAATGGAAATGGGAATCTACGATATTGATAACATCACTGTAGCTCTTTTCTAATGGCCAAACTGACAGTGTTACAACTAACCCCGTGTTACAACACTCCCCGGTCTCCCCTACAGCCAGTGCACTGTTCAGTGTTTGTCTATTAGTCTACCCACGCTTTCAGTCAAGACCTCGTAAAAAAAAGAGAGAAAAAAAATTGGGAAAACTAGATAGGCAACTAACCCTGTTGACATCTCCCCCCACAGTTCTGTCGTGCATTCCTGTATCGACTGTGGGATAATGCGATGATTGCATGGTGTCGAAGTGTCTCAGTTGAGTGTGTTTTAAGATAAGGTTTGTTACTGTAAAGAGTTCATCGAGCCTCTAACTTTGGAGGGGAAAAAAGTTGCGTAGGTTTTAAGGCGGTGGCAGTGGAAAGGTGAGAGCTTGGAATGGCACTGATAAAGTGTGGAGGCAGTGAAAGTTTCCATGCAAACGGCCCTGAATGAAATCATTTTTCAGAAAAGAAGTAATTTCCCCCATCGTTTCCTTTGCCGTGCGCAAGGAAATCTTTATTTCCTGGGCTGATAGGCTCTGTCTCGGTTAACTTGAGAGCCTTTACGTGGAAAACAGAATGACATAATGCCAAAGAAGAAGGCCATTAAACGTTGGAAATAAATAAAAAAAACAACGAGAGCAAGTGTAAAAACGCATTGTAGAGTTTATCTGGCGACATCAAGGGAGTAGAACTATAAGACCAAGTGTTCAGAGGGAATAACATCTCATAACCTCAGTCTGTTTGACTAGACTCTGTCTCCAGCGACGGTAGGCTACAGATTGTTATTTAGCTTGCCATTTATTGCACCCCCATAAAGTCATCGAATATACTGTCCGCTGGTGTAAAATAACACAGTGAGCTATTTTTCCACCACTAGAGGGCCTCATAAGCACATGGAAGAGGACATTTGTGCAGTTAATTACTGTACCTAATTTCCTCAGTTCCTATGGCATGGCTGTGCTACTGGTGCAAGATGACCGTTGATTAGACATCAATATAATTATTTCTTTCTCTGTGTCTCTTTTTCTGTCTGACTCTTCTTGGCACAACAGCAGACACAGATGATCTTACACACATAAAAACACACACACAAACCTTTTAGGATTCTCGAATCGGCTTTAGCGCAGACACTCAAATCCTTACTGGTTAAATCACGTTAGTCATCAGTGGTGAGAGGCCATGACCTTGGTCTGGGATCCCTACTGGTCCACAATCTCCATTTTTTTACGGCCGGTTTTAAAGTCAGATAGAGGGGAGTGATGGGTGTTTTATTTGACAAGTAATGGAAGTAGATGGCTGTTCATGCAACACGCTTGTAGAGGTGTCATGTGTCTCAACATGCAGTGTGGATCATGACCTTGGTCCTGCCACAATAAACCTCCAGCACTGCCGAAGAGCATACGGCTGTCACTTAGCAACACGGACACGTTACACACACAAACATACAGTAAAAGTATAAGCAGTTAGAGTAACAACGAATGAGCAACACATTGTACTTTACTAGAGTGAGCATGAATTCTGATTTAAGTCATTCTATATATTAGTAATACCCTTAGTAATAGTCCACGTCTAAGGGAAAAGTGAGCCAAAGCAGTTACAAAGGCAAGAATTGATGGATTCAAAACATTGTACCCTAAGCTGTGTATGTGTGTGTGTTAGTGTGCGTGCATCTCAGGGAGATAAAGTGAACAGTACCGCAGAGACCTCTATAATTTGGCAGCTGTTATTGCTGCACCATACTCGCTGTGCCATAATGCTGCTACTCTTACCCAGGTTGACTCATTTGGGAGGTGCTGCTCATTCCCAGCCTCAGACAAACTGTCACTGGTTGTCACACAGTTCCACCATGCCAGAACACAGGCCCACAGGCTGCCGGAGTTGACATGCACATGTGCCTGCACACACACACACACACACCAATATGCACAGGAACATACACACAAACGCGCAAACATAAATCCATGCACACACACACACACACACACACACACACACACACACACACACACTTCTGTGGCAACAACCTGTGCCCAGAATCGGCTCATGAAGAAGCCTTTTGTTTACCCAGCAGGACGGGAATGGTTCTCCTCACCTCCTGCTGAGTGTTAGAGCACAGCTCATGTTGCCATAGCACACCTCCTCTCACCAACTTCTTCAAGACATGTCGAGGAGTTCTGGTTAAAATTGTACCTTGTGTACAACAACATCAAACAGATCGGATTTTGCATGGTTTTAGCTTGTTTTAATCATCCATAAGGTATGTTAACATAGATGGTTAGTTTGTTAGCAACGTATTTTCTGTAAAAACTACAATGTTTTCACTACCAGGTCCATGTGATGTGCTTTGGCCCTGTTATCTCCTCATTCCCACAGCTCAGAGATTCACCAGGGCACGCTAATTAGTGAACATTGCAACGTCAGTGTGCCGGATGCTCTGATTTGGCTGTACTTAGTTGTTTTTTACCTTAACTCCATAGAAATCTTAATTGGTTTAACACTTCAAATGGCTCTCTGTAGGTCCTGTCTGAGCTTCTTGCTGTCTTGAGGAAAAAAATATAATTATTTAATATACTTAGATTAATAGAACACAAGATTAAGGAAAAGTTCAAACAAAATGTCATGGTCAGACAATTGGAGAGAGAGACAGGCTGACTAGCTTGAAATAGCACACACACACACACACACACACACACACACACACACACACACACACACACACACACACACACAAAGACACACACACACACACACACACACACAAAGACACACACACACACACACACAAAGACACACACACAACACTCCCAATGCCCCACCTAACACCCTGATACGCACACTTACACACAAATGCAAACACGCGACACACACTGAGGAAGGTGATTTATTGGTTGTAAAATGTTAATATAGCTATAAGCCCTGCTTATGAATTGTTAATTAAGGCCATGACAGACTCGTCACCTAAAATGTTAATGAGGCAAGATTGGGTCGGAGAGAGCAAGACTCTGAGCGACTGAGCATACAACAGATGAGCTGAATCCATAAGAGCTATGGCCCTATAATAAGAAACGCTAAGGGCAGAGGCGTTGGTGGAGGGTACCACACGTTCTGAAGCACATGAATTGATATAATGACTGGCAGTGTGTAGACGACACGCCAGGCCAGAGATAAGGTATGATGAGTGGAATCTATTTTTGCACTTGAACCCTCTTAGCTGGATCCACTGGTTCAGACAATTGTCTGGTCTCTACAACACTACAGCTTGTTTTCTTCATGACTCGTGTTTAACAACACTTGTAGAAGCTCGCTACTTGACACTCGATTGTGTTTGTAAATCAAATCAAAATGTATTTGTATAGCCCTTTTTACAAGCAATGTCACAAAGGGCTTCACATAAGCCCATAGAACTGCCCCTCAACCAACCTAAACCATCAAGGCAGACAAGGAAAAACTCACTAGGGAGAAAAAATGGAAGTAACCTTGGAAGGTTCCTGTCTCCTCCGGGGACGGCTGCGAAAGTGAGGAGCAGAACACAGGCTAAACAGTCATATCTCTAGAGAGAGTTAATAAGTTGTTGAAACATCAATACTCAATGCTTAACTTGGGTCTGAGGTAGCACAAAGGCAGTTTAGGCAGATACTGGGCTTGGGCCCATGATTGGCGCAGCATCACACGCAGGGGGATGAGGAAAGGGACCGGGAACTCTCTCCTTGTCCATCAGGGAGACTGACATTCGATTGGCGACCAGATCCAGGGTTGGAAGACCATCTCAGATTGATGTCCACTGGCACCAAGTCCAACATTGGATGTAAATGTGTACTGATTTGTTGTTGCATGTTGTTCATGTAACGTAGAAAGTGGGACCCTCCTATAATTAATGAACGAACAAACGAAAAACAAGACTTGCTATATTGTAAAAGAAAGGTAAAAAATAGGATGTAAAAAAAACCAAGAAGTAATCCAGTTGATTGAGTCATTCTATATTAGAATAGATGTCACGAGTTGCTTGTGTGATTTTGACAGGTGACAGCAGTAACAGGAAGTACTCTGTCACAAAGACATGAAATCTATGCGATCAAAGACATTAGGAACCATTCAGAGGTGTTCTTTGAAGCGCAGCCTCCAATTCTCCGCCCATCCAGCTCCTCGCTGTCTTCCACCCTCCTCCTCTCAATCAAGGACTGATCTGAACTTGTCTCAGTGTTTTGTTGTTGCCCTTCATACGTGGTGGAGATGTACTTGACTGTACCAATCTCTTTATTCTCTGCACTGGGGAAAGACAAACTTACCTTGAAAGTTCCCTGCGTTATCTGTTGTTTGAATAGAAATTATATATGCTATATTTCACTGATGTAAAAGACTGATGTTTCTCGTAAACTCCATCAAATATGATGGCTTTATTGTACGGATTAAAACCAAATAATATAGTCCAGAAAACACCTCTTGCTGAATCAATTTTTTAAGATTTTTTAAAAGAATTTTTTAATGTATCCATCCACCTTACATTGTGTGGAGAGTCAGTACACAGACTACGCTCACCTTTGTACGCTGGGCTCATCCAGCATGGCGTCACTGCTTAGTGACGTCAGAGGAGGGCTCATGAGACCGTGACGGTACCAAGGCCTCTCTTCCCCCTCGCCTCCATCCATGTCTCTTCACACCCTGGGCCCCCGCATCTATTCTCTGTCACCCTGCTGAGCCCTTGTACATCTTTTGTACGTCATCTTTTGTGCCAAACTGAGTAGCCTTTGTCGAAGCAAGAGACTACACACCCATCCCCGACGGTTTACGATCCGCAGTGGTGTGAATAGAATTGATTTCCTACTAAGTGTTCGTACGAATTGCGGAACCAATGCTGAATTTCATAGATGAAGGGAAATAACAAATCCAGGCTTTATCTCCCACCTGTCAATTAACAGACTGTTTGTAAGGAAAATCAGTTCAAACACTTTCATGCCATTGGTATGAATACTGTTGAGGACCACCAGTTGATGACCAAGGATTTCAAATAAGTTTTCTTTACCCAGACAGACAGATATGTACTGCAAGCCTCTTCACTCAAGAGCTGTGGTGCTGCCCTCAGTGAAGGCTAGTTTGTAACACAGGAGACAGTGATTAGAGAGAGCAAATCAATAATACATGCTAAGGGATAGTTAATGTACCTAGGAGACCAGCATCTCTGACGGTTAGTCTGGGAAGGCCTGTGCGTCACACTACCAACCAAAGTAGGCAGGATAGGGATAAAAGGTGAACCAATGATGAAAGAAAAGGAGTTAGAAATCAGAGAATGTTAAATAAGATTCGATTCGATTAGATCTTTATTAGTCATTGTCACAGACAAAGACATTTGGTACAACAAAATTTAAAGTGCTTCTAGTCACTTCTAGTCAGAAACCTAGTGCTAAAATAACTAATAGGTGTTAAAATAACTAGAATAAATATACCTGAGACATTAAAATGTACTAAAATAACTAAAATTAAGGAAGAAAGGAAAGACTACATGTCATTGGTTTGGACGACATGTCAAGGCTGAGCCCCGAGCCTTTTACACAGCAGAGAGCAGTATGACTCTCATTTTCTAACAAGACCTCCTTTATTTAGTTAATTCCCCACTCCCAATTGCCCAAACAGGAAACGGCATGGTGAGACAATATTGGAGCCAATCACAAAGAAATTTATTTTATCGACTGGTGGAGAAAGACCACAAATAAGACAAGTCTCGTGGAACACAAGAAGCTTATTACGGCTCGCTCGCTCGAAAAAGCTTCTTCATTCCCACATCGCTGTAATGTATCAAGGATCGATACAAGGCTGCGAAACAGGTCAAAATACAATAAGTGTGCAAGCTATCCGGGAAATAGGATTGTCAGAGGGAGAGTCAGAGCCACAGCCCCAGGGGACGGATGCTACGCTGGCTCACATCCGGAGAGATTGGGGTTAATGTCTTAGTCACATTAGCGGGCTAGCGCCATGTCAAACCGCTAGCATCGCAAATGCCAGATATCGCAAACCAAGGACAGGAGTCTGTAGATCTAATTAATGGTTGAGTGGGGCAACCGTCTGTTTCCTCCTCTGAACCTCCTCCTCCAACCCGCTCCTCCCATCTCACTTACAGGACTGGTCATTAGGATCCAGTCCCACACGCGCTAAAGACCATTAGCGTTCTGTGATTCACTGATGGCTGGACACAGACTCTCACAGATATATAGAAACTGTAAATTCCATTCAAACTGTCAAAGTCCTTTTATAGCACGGCAATGAAAGCACCTAGATAAATTGAACAGTCAAATTGAGTATTGTGATGTAGGCCTTAACTTAATTCACACGCAAACTGTTGCACTAGACAAAAGAGTATTTCTGGATGACAGAATGATGTGAAATACTAAAAGTTTCCTGAAAGTTTTATGAGGATAAATGAAAATCGAACAAAATTGGCTTCCAACCTTTGCTTCAATAACTTTTTTAAGACTCATAGCAATAGGCCTCTGCCTCAACTGTCTCTCAACCATGACTTTCGCTAAAGACTTAAAGAAACGACTGACTGTGCAGAGGTGTAGCTCTAGCGCATTATAATTATAGATCCTGTTCCTGCATACAGCGGTTGACGCAAAATCTTTCAAGCGGTTGAAAAATGCAGTAGATGTGGGATGGTGAAAGATTGCTTGGGGTGACTACGCCTGCTCCCTCACGCAACAAAGGTAATCAGTGACACTTCGCACAGGCAGAGAACGCTATTGTATGTGCTAATGAATACAAAAAAAAGGTTCCCAGGGAAACTCAGGTGAATCCATTGAAACGTTGCTGCCAACAACCTTGAATCTTCTTCAGACCGAGCTGCTGTGACGCTCTTGAGACATAATGATATTTCTCGCGCCTGTGCCCAAGATGACGTGAGTGAGGCTCATAGGCGGCGACTGTTGGGCTCGTTCCAACTTCAGGCCCTTTCTTTAGCATTTTGCGGAGGGCGTTGCTTCAGTTTATTTCATCAGCACAATGTTGTTTTGAAAGTTTGTCAAGACAGACAGGGCTGCTTGAGGCTTGGAGTGAGTGTCGCCTACACACACAGGTAGGCATCACGCTTTGTCGTGACACACACTCTAGCCAAAATTGTCCATATATGTATAGGCCTGTTACAATCTGATAAACAGAAGTTCAACAGCTTGTCATCGCATGGACTTTAATAACAGGTTTTTAGTCTGTTATAGGTGAGTTTTTTTGAGTGCTCTGTGTACCGGAAAGACCTTAGATTTAAGCACATTCTGTTCTTCATCTAATAACATTTCTAAGCATCAGCCCTTTGGTAAGCGAACGTCACTGCAGAGTAAATGCGTTTAATAAGGAATGACACTGCTGTCAACTTGTCAGTGTGAGGTCTCATTCAGGCTTCCCCTCCCCTATCCCCCCCCCCCACCCTCCCCCTTCCAGCCCTGTTCATCTCTGCCAGGTCCTCATTTCTCGTCGCTCAGGCGAGGGGGTTAAACTATAAAGGGACATTCTTCCCCTCTGAGAGAAGACATTGCTGGCAGAGAACAGCCCCTCGTTCTGAGATTGTGATGGCATTTTCATTTGACCCAGGGACGACGCGCCAGTAATGAGAAGCTATCAAAAAGCTATCTCAAAAACCAAATGGGATTTCAATTTACGATGCCCACATTGATATGCAAAATGTGTAAAGTCATCACCTAGATGCATTGCTTGTCGGATGGACTCAGTCGCTTCAGACTCACTTCTGCTACTTGTTCTCCCTTGGGAGGATGAACACAAACTAAAAATGAAATAATGTTGATACAAATGGAAATACTTAGAATAGAAAAAAACTACATGGAGACTCAATTGTTATCTCATTTTATTGGATATTTGAGAAACATAGTTTCTGAACTCCAGGGGGTTGAAATCAATATTCTCTCCTTTAATTGTTTTCACAGTTAAAGGCTTCTTTGTATTCTGGCAACACAATAGGTTGGTTGATAAAATATGTTTGTACATGCATTGAATAAACTAATATATTACTTTCATTTATAAGTAATGTGTTGCATGAGGTGCTAAATTAAAAAATATAATAAATTTGTTTCTGAATGCAGCACTGTTGGATATTCAAATGCATCACTAATCCAAGACCAAACCTTAAAATAAAAAAAATAAAATAAAAAAAAACAGAAAAAAAGTAATCAGTCTTATTGTGGTTAAAAAATATATATTATTCTCACACCCTGGTAATTTTCTTGTAATTTTCCTCCATGGGTGAAACCAGATTAAATTAATTACATGGGCTTCTGTCACTAAGAAGTGTTCATTTTCTCCAGTGCCTTTGATGAAATTCATCTTATTGCTGTTTTCCTTCCACCCTCTACCCACACAGAGAAGGTAATGAGAGAATATTTCCCCAGAGTGGAAGAACAGGATCCAAGTCAAGCTTTACTTTAAGAAACTTTATTAAACAGATAAAACACATTCTAGAGGCTTTAATTTTGACATCCAGATCCTACCGTTAAAATCCCAAAGTCTGATCATCTAAACAATTTCCTGCAGTAGTAATTCAGTTAAACGATACAATTAAGTTTAAATTTATACAATGAACTCCATGCTGGCTCCCTTCAATCTACTTGTCTTCTTTTTGGCAGACATACTGAATGCTGAAGAACCTGAAGGAGGCTTTGAGATGGACAGGTAAAGACAGGTTCTCTCTGTCTCAGAGGGGTGGCTTTTTAATACAGAAGTGTGTTGCGGAATCCAGCGGTGGACGGATGTTTTATTGAATTTCACAGCTAGCTGATGGATCAAAGACTCTGGCGAGAGAGTGAGCTACTTGTTGAACATTCATCCATCTGTCTTTAAGCGAACGTCACCCCAAAAAAAAGAAGAAAGATTAAACAAATTTGAGAAATTAGAGGGGTTCATCCAAACAAGATAAATGCCTTGTCACATGAAGTTACGAGAAATTGTTACAATTGTAAATCTCGTCATCCATTAGAAACACCCCTCTGCTCAATTTCCACTGAGACACTGCTATTGCTGTGGTGTTCCAAACAAATGAATAAACAACCCGTAATGTACGCAATGGGAAATTCCAGAATGGTCGATACAACCATATAAGACACATTATGGGCTTTCAGAGTGGGACTGTGGGAAAAATAGCCTCAAGCAAGCCTTACATTGTACAGACACCTTGGCCCACAGCGATAAAACCCTTTAATAAAGTTCTAAAGGTTCCATAGCACCAAGAAAGAAAAGAGGGATTGTGTACATATTTGCTGAAAATGTTATCTTAGGAACACAGTCACATTGAGGTGTTTGGTACTAAAATGTAACAAAGGTGTCTGAAATCCAGTGCCCAAGAATACCATCAACCGTTTTCCACCAACAATCTCACCTCACAACTCCGCTCAACTTCTCCTTCTGGTGCTGTTGCTAAGGTAACCGCTGAAGACGACGGAGCACAAGCCATCACCAAAGGGATATCAAGCGGAGACAATATACAGAGACCTTGAATCCACAATACAATATGAAAACGGTGAGAGGTAGGTATACAGGAACGGTTGTCAGGCTGAACCTTAGGGTTGTTAGTCAGCTTTCGCTACAGGAGGAATAGTTAGAAATGCGAGGAAAGATTCAGACTGATTCGGACAATGGAATAAGTAAGAAAACAAGTGTAGTGTGGATCCTTGGTGTGCACATTGTTAGTGAATCCATAACGCACTCCATGCTTATTCCACGGTCAGTGAATGATTCACTCTTCTTGCTTCTGATTGCTTCCCTGTCTATGATCCTTGGGGTGCAGACCCAAAGCTGTCTCTGGTCCTGAGGTACATTTCAGACAATTAAATCAGCATTACTTTAAATCAATCATTTAATTTAATATTTATCGATTGTTTCTTCGGTGCGGTGTGGACCAAATGAATGAATGAATGAATGAACTAGAGATGAAACGAATCCTTCAAAATAGCTCGAATGACGGAGAGGCTTGAGACTCAGACACGGACGAGTCTTTCGGAACATAGGGATGTCAGAACATCACCTTTACAGAGAGAGAGAAGGCGCGCAGGGAGGGCAGAGAGGGGCTTAGAGAAATAAAAGGGAGAAGGAGAGGGCGAAGGGTCGTCCATCTTGTCAGAGACAGGAAGACAAATATGCTGACAGAGTCCTGTGAGAGGGGGGGGGTGGGGGTCTGACAGAGGCCTTATCATTATTGAGCTGTCTGTCTGGGAGCGAGCGCAGAGCCTGTGTCACTGGAGCATCATTCTCTCTAAAACCCAGAATACCAGATCAGGTACAGCCATGACGTTACAGCAGAGACCTCCAGGTACATGGAAACAGCTAGGTAACTGAGTGAAAGGTGAAATGAACTGGCTGACAACATTTCAATTAACTTTCTAAGTACAGGGAACGTTTCTAGGAGGTTTTTGTTTCTGTTCTGTTGTTATTTTCATGGGTACTTTAAATTCTCAGCCTCGGATCCGTTTAGGAGGGAATTCAAAGCTGGTAACATCAACGCACTTTCGCTGACACAATCCATCGAGTGTTTGTGTATGTAGAAGACCACTTCTCACTAAAATATCTGACCAAAGGGAAAATTGCTACTACAAACAGTGACTAACAATAGTAATAATCTGGATAAGGGCATCAAACCAAATTACCCCCCCCCCCTTCCCTGACACACACACATACGCTATCAGACATTGTTCTCAAGGAATGAAGCGTTTCTGGTTGACTGCTCGGTTTAACCAGCAGGTGTGAGAAAATCTCATTATCCCAGGTCTTGCGTGAGTGTGGGTCTGAATTGTAACGAAGACCTGCTCCGTATTAAGACTTTGACCCCAACAGTAATTGGGCGTCGCTCAGCAAGTGCCTGTGGCAAGGGTGGATGAGCTCCCTGCTGGATTGGTAGAATGGTTGCAGGGATGACGGTGGATTGGGTGGAGGTGGGTAGGGATTATAGTCATAAAACAGACCTTCATGGGGCGACATGGCCCAAGTCCTTTGCTTGGCAATGCCTCAGTTAGTATTCATTCTAAAGTACAATTTATGTCTTTATACCTTTGATGAGTGGTGCCCTTGGCATATTTTTGAAAGTTTGGGCTCTCAAGACAAGAGTAAAATGGCTTAAACTCTGCACCGAGCAGACAATAGTTATCCTTCCTAACTTCCTAACCTGGTTTGGTGAGCACAGACCCTGCAATGACAAAGAACCACACCTCCCATTTTGTACGTGCATACGTGTGTGTGTTTGGCTGTATTCACACATGTATGTGAAGAATGTGAGTATGTGACGCGAGTCCTTTAAGCAGACAGGCCCACCGTGGAGATTCGGGTGCAATAGAGGCAGGGATGAGCACACCGGAAACCTCCGGAACGCAATCCAGACCTCCAACTTACTGGGAATCAATCCTGTTGATCGGGCTCTTGTGCTCAGGGTTTGAGTGGGAGAGATTGAGATGGGGAGAAAGGAAGGGGGGGAAGAGAGAGAGAAAGAGAGGAAGTGGTGATTGAAAGTACTGTGGTCAGTCTGATTAACAGCAGGCCTCCTCGCTCGCAGACTTGGGGAGAAGTCAATGAGAGCCAAAGGCAGATAGGCTGTAAAGCCCAGCGCATTGCGTTTGTTTGTTCATAACACATAACCACTCTGACACTGAGAGGAATCGAACAGGCATCTCCAAACGCCAATATGTCTTACTTCGGTAATAACTCAACGCCCTCAAAGGTTAGATCTGCGAAAAGGACTAGTTGGACCCAATGTACACTAACAAGAATATACAATCTTGTTTGTTTCTTTTTTTGGCAACACGCTTTCTGCTAGATTGCTACATTTTAATGGATTTTCTTTTTGACAGAGATATTTCCATGTAATGTAACATTATGTCTTTTATCTTAAGTGGGATTTATTTGCAACCTTCTCAGCAAAATACAATTGTGTCTCATACCTGATGTCCAATACTTGGTTGTGTTACATTTGTCACAACATGCATCACCATATGTTATTGCTGAAACATGTTCATGAAACATGTTCCATTTGTCATGACAATTTTAATTTGGAAAAGCATTCATAAAACGTGAACAATAATCTCAGTTTCAATGTCTTTTAAACACAGCAGGTATTCCATTTGATCTGATTCAGTGAATTTTGCATCCCATATAAACGGAATTGGGTTTGGATTAAAAATGTCTGAACATTTTGTGGGATTTGTAGTTTTTTAAATTCAATTTCACAAAGGTGATTTCCACCATTATGTTGCCATTGGACATGGAAATGTCAAGTTTGGCATGCTAATAAATCACAATAATCCGATTTTGAACTGCATGTACGCATCTCCCACAACCACTATTTGCCAAGTTATTGCTATTGCAGAGCATTCTGCTCAGTACAGACTGCATTTACGTCATTCTGCTCTAAACAATGTCTAAGATGGTATTTCTAAAATCCTTCTGCTCAGATCTGCATGCAGAGCTTCTGTTACAATCCTCATACATAAAGATGGATGGACAGATGTCACAGAGAGTGAGAGACAGAGAGACAGAGAGAGGCTGACAGAGAGAGAGATAGAGAGAGGAGACAGACAGACAGACAGACAGACAGACAGACAGACAGACAGACATAGAGAGAGAGAGAGAGAGAGAGAGAGAGAGAGAGAGAGAGAGAGAGAGAGAGAGAGAGGAGACAGACAGAGACAGACAGAGACAGAGAGAGAGAGAGAGAGAGAGAGAGAGAGAGAGAGAGAAGACAGACAGACAGACAGACAGAGAGAGAGAGAGAGAGAGAGAGAGAGAGAGAGAGAGAGAGGAGACAGACAGACAGAGAGAGAGAAAAAGAGAGAGAGAGAGAGAAAGAAGCAACAGATCATTCTCACGTGTCATACTCAAGCTGTTGTCCATAATGTTGCCAATGCGTTAGGTTGCTGGGTAAAAAACCTGATGAACCTTGATCAGAGGCAGAGAGCACCACATGTTGACTAGTCAATGCCCTGTTCATAGAAACGTTGAACAATGACTTCCCTCTGAGACCCAAATGTCTGACCTTCAACAGCACACAGCACGGCTTCACACAGACCGCAAAGAGCTCTATCATTGTCTGCTTGAAAGGAAAAGAAAATGTATCCTATAGATTATACCAAGCGTCTGCATTTTTGGTTAATGGGGGTTTTGTGCAGTGCCCCCTACTCACTTTTCCAGCTCTTACACTGTGCGACAGCAGCGCGGCCAATAAAAACCTTTTCTTTTGTGTTTGTGGAAGCTAAACAGGGTCAATCCTTGCACAGTGACCCATCAGTCACGCTAGTGAGCAAATCCCCCGCTGTCAACCGCATCCCCTCCAAAAAAGCCATCAACTAACCATTAATTCCTGTCACCTACTGTACATAAACACCAAACTGAAACCCTACAGCCCTACAGCCCTACAGCGGTGACCCTCCTCTCAGACACCTAGCCAATCCTTTAACAACATCAGGGATATTCCTAAACAATAGCCAATGACATTTGAGAAGCCATCAGGATGAGTAATGGCTTTAATAACATCAGAGCCTCCCTGTGCTTCTCTGTCTTTTAGTAGGTCTGCCTCCTAAGGATGGTTAGAAGATAGTCATTTACATAGTGATCTTGCTTGGAGCAAAGCCCCAGGCAAGGTTTCCAGATCAAACAGCAGGGTGACAGCAGGAATCCACGGGTCTGAATAGTTGCATAAAAGCAACAACCACTACTTGTCATACAAAGAAACCTTTAAAAATGTGTGTTTAAAAATAGAAAAGAAATGGCTTCAGACCTGTTGGATTTAGATGCCAGTGCCAGGCAGAGATCTGTGATCAAAACCTGCATTTCCAATGTGCATTCAATAACAAATTCATCCATGGAGTGCCTCATCCATCATTCAATCCATACTTTCTCCTTTTCCACATAGACAGTCCAACTCCAGAGGGAATGTTAAAGGAGAAGAGACCCTTAGCTGGCCTCTGACTGACTGTAGGAATGATACTCAGATGATTCGGCTGCAGTGCGCTGGCCTGCTGGCTCCTAACCCTCCCTTGTCCAGCAGAAAACTGCAAATGAGCTCATTTGAAACCTCTGAGATTCAACATCCTTCATGTGACAGGGTCAAAGGTCGGACAGTCAGCCCTGACAGGCGTCGGAAGGCTACAAGAACATTTTCAGCGGGAGTTTTGTCTCATTAAAGAGATGGAGATTTCCCTCTGTGGTGTGTGCGCGGGGCTCTGAATCCAAGTGTTTTTGGAGAGTGTTGATATTAGCAAACCTTTTGACTCAAAGTGGGATTAACCCCCCTCCCCCCACACACACACACACCCCTCTCCCCCTCCCAGCAAAATATATTTGTTTCTCTCTATTTGCATCAATCTTTCTGTACAGCAATGAGATGAGAATTGCCCTTTTCTCCCATAAACATCTCTATGCAAAGCAGGGATTCAATTTTACCAGTGTTTTACATTTGTCAACAGCAGTTATATGAATACAGAGCTACCATGAGTCCTCTGGAGGTGTTTCAGTGTCCTGCAGAGCGCCTGTGTTCCACTCACTGCTGGAGCTCTGCTTCTCTACATGTATATACAATATTGTAGTGTAATGTCAATATATCCTATCTGACATCCCTTGTGAATGTTTCATGTGTGTGTTGTTTTATTCATGTTTTTCATGTTCGCAATGTAAATAATTTTGGGGGGGGGGGGGAGATACTAGTTTTTGAAAATATAAAAATTATTGGTTAAGGACTTTAGTAAAAGATTTGTAAGAAACCAGAGCTTGTACATTCATAAAAAAGTGTAAAAATAAGACAAGATGACTGTGGGTATTTATAAACGTATCTATAAACAAAGTACCATAAATGCGTCATACTGCTTCAGTCCAAAAACAACATTCTAGATCATCAACAAGGTGCTGAAGGAAACACTTCCTACCTACATGTACATGCCTGTCTGTCCTAATGAAACACAAACAAGCAAGAATGCTTTGAGCCTAATTAGCAGAAGAATGCTCTAATAATGGGCAGTGGGTGGGAAATCGTGAAACGGCTCTGGCAGAAAATGCATCTTTGCGATCTTCAGTATACGGACAAGTTCTGGGTAAAAGAAAACAAAACACTTCAGCAGGTCATCATAACAACGGTTTATTAAACTGATAAACCAGTTAAAAGTTATAAAACTAAAATGGTGTGGTTGAACAGAGAACACGGTAGTCTGAAATACATAATCAGCATTGATAACATATGCTGTAGCGTGTGTCAGCCTAAACAGGGATGTCCACTCCTGGTCCTCGAGGGCCTTTGTCCTGAAGGTTTTAGATGTTTCCCTGCTCCGGCACACCTGATTCTAATGAAGGGTTGTTATCAAGCTCTGTGGAGGTGTGCTGGAGCAGGGATGCATCTAAAACCGTCAGGACAGTGGCCCTCGAGGACCAGGATTGGACACCCCTGGCCTAAAGTATTTTATAGCCGTTTATACGCTTTGTGATTATGGTGCCGTTCTTTGCAGCAGCACACTGAAAAGGTTGTCCTCCTCATTTCAGACTGGAAAAAAAGATACCCACTAAACCCTGATGCCGTGAAAGACCAAGGTTTGACTTCCACGAACTAAAAGCATAAAAGCCTTTTAAGGTGCGACACAAAGGATCCTTTGGTAACAATGAATGCGGCGGAGCTAAAGCGTGGGTTTGGTCTGCATGTTTCCTGTTGACATCTCCCCAGCAGTGCTTCTTCCAACACCACACAGCACAGGACACACAGGGAGGAACACTTCACTTGACAGACAACTTCAGTTCGTCTGTAGTGGAAGTTAAACCAAGATCAACTTCCTGAAATCCTCCCATCACAACATCCTCCCTCTTGATTCCTGTACTATAAAACTACCAGCGGATGTATATTTGTGTATATGTTATACTTATGCCACTCCTAATTTCTTAATTTGTATTTCCTGATCTGTGTTATAGTGTATTTTAATAATTGTATTCCTGTGTGCATTGACGTGACAGTGAGCCGTCGTAACAAAAGAGTTTCCCCTTCGCGATCAAGAAAAATATTTCTGATTCCGATTGATCAGTCTGACATGTGCGTCTGTGTGTGAGCGTGACAGCAGGTGTGTGTATTGTGATCAGCAGGCGGACCCTCACTTTTCATCACACACACAGACTAAAGGGGGGGCGGGGTGGTGTGTGTGTGTGTGTGTGTGTGTGTGTGTGTGTGTGTGTGTGTGTGTGTGTGTGGGGGGTGTTTACATAGCGTAGTCCTTCCACGGCCAGCGTAGCGTGACATCACAGGGACTACGACACTAATGGGGAGGCAAACACTGTCAGTCAGCTTCTGCCATTTTCATGGAAATCCATGAATAAAAACTTCTGATTATACAATAACAATACAATAGTGCTTCCTAACACTTGTAGTAATGGCAGTGCAGATCCAGGGAGCTGCTATGTAAGAGCACTTCATTATAGTTAAGGAGTAGGAAGGAGAAGTAAGTGAAACTTGGTATGGGGGAGGTTGGGATTTCAATGCCGTGGATGTAAGTGGATGTTGATATTGTTCAAAACATCCACTTACCCCTTACACTGCGACCCCACACTGGGCCTGGTCGCGCTTTTGTAATTACCTTTTCAACACAGGCCCAAAATTCCGGATGTTTCCATAAGAGCATTTTATGCCTCACAAGTCGAACCTCGCTTCCCACGAATCACGCTGGAAGCAATCCACCGAATGTGATCACGGTTAATCTCGACGTATTACCTTAATGCAATCTTAAATGACAACGAGTTTTATTGAGACGGGGGAAGGTTGCTGTAGGGGGAGAGGATGGAACGGCATACAAAACATCAGCCTTTTTTGTCAGGAGTGATGGAGCTAAAGAGCGGAGCTTCTGATTGTATTTGCATTCCCCTGTGGGAGTCTGTGTTCCGGCCGGCTCCAGCAAGGCTTCCCCCTCTGTTGCATCATGAATGCCAATGAGTGAAGAGGGGCTTTTCTGCTTCCAAACTCCTTCATCTCAGCCTCTGTCTGCAGGCGCAGGAAAACGGGCAGGCACAGTTTAAACCACATGATTGCAGGCTGGGTATGAGATTCAGTTGAATCCATCAGCCTAACAACATCAGGGTAGCATGCCACCTGCACGCAGAACACATGCAATGATACATCACAGTGATACAAATGTATGTTGTATCATGTCTTATCAGATAATAATGTGTACTTTGTAAAACGTTTTTACGCTCGTGTGTGACAGCTGCGTGTTTATTTCCGAGTAAGATACTTTGCATGCGCCTCGTAAGTACGAATGTGCGAAAATCACATGCGCACGTCTCCACGTCTTTTAATAGAACGACTGGGAATAGACATTGACCTTAAAAATCTGATGGATAAGGGCGATGACGGTTGAATAGTAAGTTGTCGCTGCAGTCCCCTACTGACTCCGCTTAAGGTCAACACGGCCAGCGGCGATGGTCTGAGGGCGCAGAAGACAATTCATTTCCTCCTGGCCTTATTCCTCATCATCTGTGAGTCTGTTCTCAACAAGGTTTTTTCGCCCACCTACGGTTTGTCAGGAAGAATTAGCGAGACTCGTTCACAGTAATTGGTTTCTGAGGAAGGTTCAGACTGACGTTAGGTGGCTTTGGTTTCCATAATCGACTGAGCTGTTGCCGCTTCAGAGCGTCAGTCCACCATGACGCTACCTCCAAAACTGGGATTGGGTTTTGTCCTGAGTTATATATTTTCATGGCCTAACAAGAAAAATATTTCTGCTATTTTTATCAAACGTTTGGATGTGAGTATTAGGCTTCTTCACCAGGGTAAAGTTATTTTGTTTGTTGAGAAACCCTATACTTCACATAGTGGTTTTGCAGGGAAGAAAATATGTGTTGGACATTCCAAAGACACCAGTTTGTATGTCAACACGTGTTCCAACCTTGGGCTGACTATAATAATGTCATGCCACGATGTCATACAAGGGCTGGCTGAGTTTGGCATGCAACAGCTAGCAGCGGCACTTCCTGTTTAAACATTCATCTTGCCAGTACAATTTGATGGATGATCCCCAAATAAAGGAACAACAGAGACAGGAACATGAGGAGAGAGAGAAAAAAAAACTGCACATTGTAGTTGAGTTTATACACAATCGTACTTTGTCCATGAACTATTCAGCGTAAATCAAAATGTGATTTGGGAAAGCATTAGAGTTAAGCAAACTGGTCTCGGATTGTTAAAGTGAGGGTTTGTGTGTTGATGATAAAGAGGAAAAGGCAGAGAAGTTTGGACAGAGAGGTTGTGTACATGTGTGCACATTTGTTTGTCTAATAACACACACATACTCAGTGTTTGTGTACTGGCCTCCCTGCCACTTCTCTGTGGACTGAGTATATCCACCTCTTGAACACAGAGAACTCCTTTTGATTAGAATCCCTCCCAAAGACCAGTGGGATTACAGTTCAGACCCTCATGGTGTGAGAATGAAGGGGGCGGTGGATAGAGAAAATAATCCACACCTGGGTGTGTTGGTATGTGTGTGCGTGCATGTGTGTGTGTGTGTGTGTGTGTGCGTGCATGTGTGTGTGTGTGTGTGTGTGCGTGTGTGTGTGAAAGGGGAACTGGAAATTAAAGTACAAAGAACAATGGTGAGAGCACACACAGTACCGTCACTCCCACCATACACTGCACTCAGGGCACCAAGTCATCAGGGGGGAACCAGAATAATCTGAAATAAATGATGAAAACAAAACCAAACCGAAAATGAAACCTGAATTTGGGTCTCGTGGTGGTGGTGGGGGGGGGGGTCTTTTGGGGGGTCTTTTGGACAGCATCCGTCAGAAAGTACACATGGTACAATAGCCAGCCAGTACAATGTACTGTGAGTACAAAGTACTGGCTGAGAGACGAGCGATCAAGAGCCTGCTGTCTCTGAACAACAAAGAGACTGCAAACCAATGACGTGTTTTTGTATCTTAACTTTGAGGTGCTTTGTTGTGCCATCCACCACTTACGATCCACCAGACATGGGAGGGAATACTCCCAAAACACGACCGCACAGAAAGGCCACTTCCATCATGGTTTCCATCGTCTGGCCAAGCCATCGCACGCTGCCTCATTGATCGCTGAGATCATATTTGAAAAACCGGGCCCTGACCACATCCTCCCGCTCATCACCTAATCTTCAGTCATTAGTGGTGTTGACAATTGTCTGGATGACTCTTCTCTACTGGGAGACCTGGGGTGGAGCTGTGGTCTGGTGAGGCAGACAGGCGGGCGGACCTGATGGATGCGGGGGTAAGAGGCAGGCAATCAGGCACAGAGGCAGGCAGGCACAGAGGCAGGCAGGCACAGAGGCAGGCAGGCACAGAGGCAGGCAGGCAAGCAGATGATGGGGCTCGGAGACTGAGAGGAAGGCAGCCAAAAGGGGGAGTTGTGGGAACGCAGGTAGGCACACAGACAGGGTGACAGACAGACCTCCAAAAATCCTGCTAAATAAACTGACAGCCCAAGCGATCTAACTGACAGACAGGGAGGCAGGCTGACAAACAAGAAAGGCTAAATAAAGGCGCACAAACAGACGGTCAGTCCGACGGACAAGGGGATGATAGATGGTGGCTTAAGCCAGGGAGACTGGCTCTGGTTGACAGGGATTATGGTGTCTCTCACCTCTCTTTCTCCTTCCCTCCCTCTCTCACTCTCTGGGGATGGCTTTGATATGGATGCTAAGCACCAGTAAATCCATGGCTTCTGGTGTTGCTGACTTTGCATGGCAAGGCCCACTCATCTGCTTAATGCAGCTTAGACCCAATAAAGCAACATAAACCTACCCCAAATAAAATCATTTTTATACAGCTTATTTTATATAATCTTTAGATAATTCTTCTAACTTGGACCCACTATAAATATAACTTTTGACAAATGCTGGACTGACTATAAACGTTCACAAGAGCTACAAAACACTTAACTAAGTGCATCCGGTGTCTTCAACCTTTCTGAAACTTTCAAAACACATAACTGTTTTCCGTACTTTTTTTTATGTCTGTGTGCCAAGTGGTTTTTGTCTCTGCTGCTTATGAGATAGCACTGGGCACCGTGGGTGGATATGTGAAAAGGGATGAGAGGAGCCAAGATAGTGAGAGGAGGAGGGGTCATGGACACAGGTCCATTCTGTGGTCAAGTCATCTCATTTAATAGGGTTGTGTAGAGGTCAGCTGAGACTCCTCTCAGTCCTGAAATATCTCTGACACCTAGACACACAACTGAGAAAGGCTTTTGTTTTCTCTCCCCTCTTTAGAACACATGATGGTGACGTTTTTGTTAACGTTCAGGACAAGGATGACTAAAAAATAAGGTGGTGATGATGGTAGTGATGGTGATAATGATGGTGGAGATGGGATTGATAGTGATATTGATGATGGTGATAGTGCTGACGGTGGTGATAATGATGGTGCTTGTTCATCATGTAACGTTTCTGTCATTTTTCTATTCCAGATCTTCTCTCAAAGTCCATCTGTTTTCCTGTAGGTGTGTCTGGCAATGTACTTCATAGACAACCACATGCTTGAGGGTGCCAGTTCTGTGTAACTCAATAAGACGCTGTGTTGAATTGGAAAACAATTTAAGTAGCAAACCTATACACCAGAGACAGACCATCTCCAGACATCTGATCTTTCTTTTGCATAAACACCTTTATTGTTAAGCAATTATCTGCTGTCCCAGCAGAGATGTCAGAAAATAGCGCTGTCTAAAGTTCAATGGAGCAGGATGGGTTTCTGTGAAGGCTGAAAGCTCATGCCATTAAACACCCACCAGACAGCCATCTAAAGAAAGGAGAGAGCTGTTCCCAGAACTGCCTCCCAGAGGATGGGAACTCTAAGTGTGTAAAGTAGGTGTATGTGAATGTGCGTGTTTGGTGCGTGCATGGTTGTGTGTTCTGAACGTGTGTGTGCTTCAATGTGTGTGTTTGCGTGTACATTTGTGTGTTCTGTTTGTGGGCGTGCTTCTTTGTGTGTGTGTGTGTGTGTGTGTTGAAGTGTGATCCACTCTTGTGTGTGAGCTGGATGGTTTCATGTGAAGGCTCTTAATTGCTGCCAACCCATGGATGATGGTGGGATCACAATGAGTAGCACCTCTGATGCCATGGTAAACATGAATCACAGCCTCTCAAATATTTAATGCCTGCATTCCATAAGACGTGAAAGCTTCTCCTCTCTTGCCAGTTCAACAGGAAACTCACACCCTACACACTCCAGAACCTCAACATCTTATAGATATCAGGGTTCTTCACTGTCAATGTTGTTTTTATTTTTGAACTCATAAGCCGCAAGATTTTGATTTCTTAAGGGATAAACACAATAAAATGCCTTTTAGCTGTGTGGTAAGGTAACTATGGGTGATGAATCACGACACAAACAAGGTCTTACAGCAGATTTTATGAGTGCAATCTAGCACCATATTATATGTTATTGTTTTGTTTTCTCAAGATGAGTGTTGAGTGCTGAATACATACAATTAAACCACAATTTCATAAACCACAAATCTCCCCTCAGTCATTTCACACCAATGTCTAATGCTTGCTGCTGTAAGATTATTCTCATCTCAGCGTTTAAATGTGTTTCCATGGTGAAGATATCTAGGCTATTTTTATATTTATTAACAATACATTTGAACAGTATTAGATTATGATACAACACGTTTCAACCAGAGTAGCATAAATGAATAGTCCCTAGTGTGCGAATGAAGCTCTGCAGATGTGCTTGAATCAGACAACAGATTCAAACTGCACTCATAAAAACATTAAATTGACAAAGGAGGAACACATGCTCATTATTTTAGTGTTTGCGAAGGGGACCTCTCAGTGAAATGTAAAGTATTCTGTATTTTGATCCCAGATGTGGTTCAGATCTCTGCCAGCAGAGCTCAGTCTAAAGCAGAAGTAACATAGCCACTCCGACGCTCACACACTAATGATGTCTCTCCAAATTCCTTTAAAGGGGGAAAAGCACCTTTTCTCTCTGTCACCAGTTACACATGGAAAAATGTGTTTCATCTCTAAGAAAGTGTCTGCTGCTTGCAATAATTGGAGGCAGTTTTGAGCGCTCCAGCACAGTCCTGACAATTAGAGCTAAAACGTGGTAACCTATATGTCTCGTTTATTGACGATAACATTACTCTCCTTTGCTTGGCTGTCTTCAGTCTTCATTAGACTGCTGGGGATGATGTTGGGTGCTCCAATCAGAAGGTGAGCCTGGGTGCAAAACCTCTCACCAAGTGTTTCTTTGAACCAATGTCATCCTTTGACTTTCTAATGGAGGATTCAACAGTGGTTCTGACCGGCTGTGTTTAATCTGTATTCATATTGCATCATGGTTGAGAAATATAGAAACTTGAATTAGTTGACTTGACGGACAAGCTACCCCCCTTCGTACATCATTCATGCAGCAGCATGGGTAATGCTGTAGTAAGTAAATCAGTTGAAACAAACCTAGGACAAGTTCTTCAAAGAGGGGTTGCTCAATAAAATGAACCTCCCACACACACAAACCTATTCTCACCTCCACCTGCCTCTGTCCAAGAGAGCCATTCAGGCTAAACTAACATGACAAGTCTGCTATGCCACCGTGGCCCAAATCCCTAGTTACATCTCAATGACAAGTTCAGGCACCAAAGGTAAAGTGACGAGACAGTCTGGGAGTGCAGGGTAGAGAGAGGAGGAGGAGGGGAGGATGACAGAAAAAGGGGGCAACAGAGAGAGTGGAGTGAGCCAAAAAGGGAAGGAAACTCCAACTGACTCGTCTCTCTTCCCAAACACACAAGGCTAAACTTTCATTATAGCCAGTGACTTGCCAGGTGAATTAACTTTTGACAGACACTTTGCAATAACATAAGACCTACACCTCCCTAGGATAGGTATTAGGAAGTTTATGAGGAATAACCAGAGGTTTGTCTGCTTTCAGAACTCAATCCATGGTCATCTCTTATTATTTGAAGGCCTACATGTTCCCAATGGTTTATTGATCATCTCTTGTATCCTCCTTAAAAACGTCCTTAAAGCTCCTTTTGCCATTCCAACGAGCATGCAGCATACCTTAAGACTTGACAAACTGCCACCCTCAAAAAAGCACAGACTTCCACGGATGCCCAACAACCACGAAGGAGCATCGCTGATGTTGATCGGACTTCTGACTCCATTCTGGAGAGGAGAGAACGAGAGTCTGATGACCTTGGATCTGAGTCCAACCCTCCATCCATCTGGGTCACGTTCAAAGCCAGGCAGGTTTCCTGCTTTCCTATGATTATTTCATTATGCTCCTCTTAAATAGTCATGAGCAGCCCTTGCCCTAGCTCCCAGAGACACTGGCTTACCTTGGAATACTTCCTTCTCGCTACCATGGCGCTGTACGATGTGGAATCAGAGGACTAGAAACATCCAAATGAATGTGTGTTAGTGTAGCTGTGTGGGTTACCGTGTCATTGGAAGAAGTTGGACTTAGGGCAGAAGATGTGTACTAAGAACTTGTTGTGTGGTCGAGGTGTTACATTTGAGATTGTCCATCTTTCATGATTTGGATGATACTTTCTTTTTTGGACCACATCATAGAAACAGAGTACATACAGTAGTTATACAGTAGTTATGGTCTGGAGTCACCATAAATGAACACTTTAATCAGGTTATTCATCAGGTGGCATTCGAATCAGCTGAAATCATTTCAAACAGACCACCAAGACTTCGCTACTGAGAGGCAAGCCATGACAAAGACTTAACACTTACAGTAGGGTTGATGAGGTATTGAAGTAAGCATTTGTAACTACTGACTAGACACAGTCAGGAGAGTTTTTCCAATTTCAAAGCATCAGTAGAAAAGCCAGGATTCTGTCCGTCCAAATGCTATTTAGACAGAGATGAATAGTATTGCACAGAAACAATTCAATACTTCCCACTGGATTTGAGTTGAATACGACAGCCTTGAGTCTGCGGTTAGATGTAGTTGTTTTTCATCCCCGCAGGATGATGAAAGATATTGGATAGTGAACGCAGCCCCCCCTGGAATTGGGCAGGCCATGTTTCTTGCTAGCTGTCCTGTTAATGTAACAAGTACATCCAAGTGTCAACCATTGGCTGGACAAGTGTCTCAGTTATGCTCACCATATGTGTGTGTGGGTGTCTACATTTATTATCAAGTGAATCTGTGTTTTGGCCCCTGTTGTGTCTTTGCACGTGCACAATTAATAGTACTATACATGTGAGAGAAAAAAAGATGTGAAATGGACTATTTATTGAGATGAAGAACAAGAAAGAGAGGAGAAACCTGCTGCCGAAGAGAGAATCTGAAAAGAGGAATGTGTCCCATCCTCGTGTCTGTGAAGATGTGAGAGCACGTCCACCACAGTTTTCCAGGCTTACGATAGGCAGGAGGACGGAGAGATCATGACGTTGCGTCTCTATGGTGTTTGCCTTTTGCGTTCCTTTGACAGTGTGGTTTCAGGTCTTACCAGACAGATGAAGGGAGCGTAACGAGCCTCTCGCTGGCCTACTGGATACAGGAGATAGAACAGCTAGAACCAGGTTGAAACGGAACGACTGTGAACGACTGCGAGCACAACATAAGTCATTGCTGTTCACGCACAAGCTCATCTTCATCCTCTCACTCTCACCATACAATATAAATATTTTTTTACTTATGATCATTGGTTATTCCTGATCCCCCCCCCTCCCCCATTGGCCTTTTTCCTGCCAATACTTCACCAGTGATCTACATGTGATCTACATGTTGATTATGTATCCCCCCCCACCCCCATTGGCATTTAAAAATCCCAGGGAACCCACTGTGTTGATATCAATAATTCACAAAGGATCTTCCGGCTCCAATAGTTCCACCCAGGAAACACAGGACATCAGTAGAAAACGTCCAGCGTTAGTAGACACGACCCACAGGGAACGAAGGACTGAATCCTACACACTCCTTCTGGACTTTGCTCCCTTAGCTGTCAATTAGGCTAAGCTAGGCAGCTGACATTATTAAAACTCTTATTGGAAACCATATTCACATATTTGGTTTCAGGACTTGCAATGTATGCAAAATGAATGCAATTTAACACCTATTCAGATTTAGATTAGATAAACCTTTATTTGTCCTCTAGGGGTGGAAATTGCAGTTCACAACAGCAGCAGGGTAAAGTACAGCACACAGAGTTGCAGGGTAATATAACAATAACAATAAGGGGGGCACGATAAAGTCCAGTATAAAAAATAAAAGATAATAAAAAAGTTAAGTAGACATAGAGACAGTTAAAGAAGACATGGGGCACATCACTCTCAAATCAAATAAGTAGTGTCAGATAAACCTGTGGGAGGAACATTTTCTTAAAGGACAAGCTTTGGATAATATCACCCTCCTCTTTAACAACGACATTCAACAATTGAGATTCTGACAACCACCTACCACCTCTGCTCCAGGAAGTCAATCTCAAGACACATCACTTATTTTAGGTGACCTGAAAGGACATAAAAACGTCAAGCTGCTTGACAGTGACGTCACACTGTGTTTTGGTTGAACTCTTCTTGCTTTAATGATGAATTAGAAGCATTTACTTGTATAGTTCCTATTAATATAGAAAACATGTTTAATTTAAGTTAATTGTATCTATGACAAGACAAGACGATCTATTTCCAGGTCCATAGTCTCATGGACAATGTCCACTCGACTGTGTTAAACCCCAGAGTAATTAAACTGCAGTCTCATCCATCGTCAACATTATTAATCAGATTTTTATTTCACGGCCCTTAACATTCCCTAAGACTGTTTTGTAATTATGAGATCTTCGTAATGTTCAACGCGCCAGACATACATAATCAACATGTAGATCACTGGTGCAGCATTGGCAGGAAATTAAAACTAAATCCCTGTGCCCTTTAAACATCCAAAAGATTAGTTTGCAGGCGTGGTCATAGCATTCAGTGATCCAGTCTGGATATGGCATGCCGAGACCAGAGAGAATGTTTGGGAGGATAACTGCATGAAACTGCATGACTTTTTGCCAAGCAAGTTGTGAGCGGGACAATACTGAGGTCTGTGGCTGGGTTTCTAGTTACGCTCAACTTGAATACATTCATTCTTGTAACATCATTACTTATTTTTTTAATGGTCTATGAGCTTGGAGAGTACTGGTTAGCTGGCTGACTAACCCAATGGACATAGGAATGGAAAGAAATACCATCAGGTCAATAGGGGAGAAAGGGGAATGTTGAGCCGGTGGGTAAGTTGAGCCACCATAAGTTTCTAGACAACAATGAACACATTTACAAAAGAAGATCATACATTTTTTGAGATTTTTATTTTTCACCTACACTGTGAAGAAGAGAAGTTCATGTGTGAAGTGGTAAGCAAATTTAATTTCAAAAAAGAGAATCATTCCCTTTCTAAGTTATTTTTGCATGTTCAAAGAGTCACACCGAGTTAATTGCCAAAACAATTAAAACAAGAAATTCACCCCTGTGTTTGTGATTTTGTTCATTAAAATATGAGACTATATTGTTTGCATAAACTAAACTCTAAACTACTGGATTATGCAAGATTGTTCAACTGGTATGTGTGGGTTAATTTCCGACAGAAGAGTGGGGGTAAATTCAACAAGTTTAAAATTCAATGTCACATCATTTTGGATGACTAAAATGATGTGACATTGAATTTTAGACAAAAATCCTCATGCTTTGTTCATATAAAGTTTATGTTCCCTTGTAGCGTAGATAAGTGGGATGTTGAGCAGGCCTAATGGAAAGGAGAAGAGATGAAAGTGAGAGGGGAGGGAGGTGGTATGAAGGGAGAAGGGGAGGGAGGAGGTATGGAAGGAGCAGGTGTGAGAGGAGTTATGAGGGGAGAAGGGGGGGGGAGGAGGTATGGAAGGAGAAGGGGAGGGAGGAGGTAGGGAAGGAGCAGGGGATGGAGGAGGTATGGAAGGAGCAGGTGTGAGAGGAGGTATGAGGGGAGAAGGGGAGGGAGGAGGTATGGAAGGAGAAGGGGATGGAGGAGGTATGGAAGGAGCAGGTGTGAGAGGAGGTATGAGGGGAGAAGGGGATGGAGGAGGTATGGAAGGAGCAGGGGTGAGAGGAGGTATGAGGGGAGAAGGGGAGGGGAGGAGGTATGAGGAGAGAAGGGGTGAGAGGAGGTACTTTGTCCTGAGCATTTCGAACAGGCATTGTTGCGGAAAATTGATCTCTAAAGTTGTAGACTTTGTTCATATTAAGGCTACTTACGATGAATGTGTTCAAAGCTTGTCTAAAGCACAAAAGTTATGACTGAGACCTTGCACTTTAATCACCTTTTATCCTATGTAGCCTATCAGAGTCAAATGTGTCGAGCCTCAGAACATTGGTTGCAAAAACTTTATGGGGGGAGATAGCTCATCTAGGCATATGAAAAGATCTGTCTGAAATCATCCTTGACTGTGTTTTTCTTGCCATATATTCTTTTATAATTATCTGAATTGGTTGACTGAATGTAAAAAAATGGCGCGTCCTTGGTGTTGCCTAACAACCACTGTCTTGCGTTGATTGAATTTTTTCTTTTGCATTCAATGACATGGCGCTTGCTTTCATCGAAGCTTGAAGAAAAGAGAAGTAGAAGGCCTTCATTCAATACCAGACGAATACGGACCAATCCTATTAAGGTGAAGTGCACATGCTTTCCAGTGACAGTCCTCATGCGGTCCTCATGACTCACTGTGGAGGAATGCTTTAGCGGTGTTTCAGCGAGCTTACATGAAACTTGTTCGCTCTTTGATTTCAATTTACTTCTGTTTAAGTACAGTGTGTCACTTTGTAACAAATAAAAATGATTTGTCGTTAGGATTGTTATAGATTGTTATGTATTTTTTGTTCCCCATTGGCAAGCACTGTTGAATAGTTTTTAAGGGCAGTGAATAACCTAGCACATATAACTTCACTGTGGTGACTCAACTCACCTGTGGGTTTCATCAACATGGACGAGGCCTGGGTTTATAATTTTCAGAGAGTAGGTGTTGACAGTCTGTGAGAACGGAAAAAGATCAACACAATTTGATTAGCATGAGGTGTAAAGACTCCTCAGTCTTACACATCTGAAGGTGTGGGCAAATATTTCTGCTGTAAACGCACTGTGATTTGACACATGGAATTTCATTCCAAAAACATTCTGTAGCCTTATTTGCCTTCAACAGAATGAAGAATACATCTGAAATGCTTATAAACCTAAACAAGCAGAGCAAGCCTGGTCTAAATGAAAGCCTTTCTCTGACCCCTTTGGAGTCAATTCATAAAGATTTGTTGGCAATGTTGAATATCTGTTGAAAGTTTATTACATTGCCAACAGATGGGAGGAGATCGAGACACAGTTGTTATTAGATACGGCTGTTTACTCCTCTCTGTCTTCCTTCGAATGTTTTCAGCAGCACATTTCCCAGAGGACATCTCACCTCCACTGTCATCAAACTTTTGAACCTGAGTGGAATCTTCTATAGCGTCATGTGGATTTGTTTCCATGGTGTTCAAATAGCTCCGTGCGGATTTGTTTCCATGGTTTTCGCTTTCCTCTGGTGAATCCGTCCCACTGGGCTGTTAAAACTTGATGTGAATTTGTCTCCATAGATTTCAGCGGGTTCACCTGGATTTGTAACCAAGACACACAATGGCACAGACAGTTTCCACAGAACTCCTGCAGGTATACTCAAGGTGAAGGTTTTATTTCTTTCACAGCTTTTGAGAAGGAATTGCTCTTGTACATGTAACCTTTTCATCATTTAGCAGGCACTTTTATCCAAAGGAAAATACAGCTAAAGATAAAATTTAAGTGTTGGTACTTGTGTAAGTACAAGGATCAGAAGTGCATTGCTGTACAGTATTTAGGTGGTCAGAGTCATTGTTACGTTCGCTATCCACATCCAAAAGTAACCACATCTCAGCTATCAGCCCCAGTGAACAGTCATACAACAGTAACATTGTCCAGTTCCCGGTCCCTGTCCTCATCCCCCTGCCTGTGATGCTGTGCCAATGTGACTGTTTAGCCTGTGTTCTGCTCCTCTCTTTCACCAACCGTCTCTGGAGGAGGGGGGTCCCGCACTGAATTGCTCCTCCCTTTTCTGGGAGTTTTTCCTAGTCTTCCTTGAGGGTTTAGGTTGGTTGAGGGGCAGTTCTATGGGCATATGTGAAGCCCTTTGTGACATTGCTTGTAAAAAGTGTTTTTTGTGCTTTGTGATTTTGCATCTATAAAATTCAATACAGAGGAAGTGGATTATGGAAATTATACATTAAATGATGTCCAATCTCAATCTCAACACAACATAGTTAAAGAATGAATTAAGGAGCCCAAATTGCAGGAAGCAACAAGTACATTTCTGTTGATCTGGATTTAAAATCCGTCTTCTGTTAAAGCTCTATCGATATTAAAAATCTATTTTTCCTTTTGTATCTCCTGGGATCAGTGGAGATTACGGAAAGAAACATCATTCACATAATGTCTTGTGTTATAATTTAACAGGTGAATCATGTACACCAAACAAGTATTGTCGAGCCACCTTAGTGTACTTGCAGAAGCGATGCGATGGTGTTGAATTTTTAAGATCCTCTGAAAATACTAAAGCCTGTCAGGCAGATTTGTTATTTAAATTGAACCTTGAGGAGTTGCCACATCCCCAGTATCCTGCAGGCAAGACCGGAAGGGAAATAACTAAATGTTTAATGACGTTGTTATGACATCAAAGAAGCAAGGTTGTATAATGTGTGGAAAGACCAAAGTTTGTGGTGATACTTTATGTTTAAATGGATCTCTGTCCCCCTTAAGTGTCTTTCATGCCCTTTAGCTTCAGTTAAGGATCACTTCTCTTGGTCCCCTGGTGTAAGTGAAGCCAGATGAAGCTGTTCCAATGACAGACTAGATGTTGCTGCTTCACAATATACTCTGGTTTCAACCTTTCTTCATTGGTCCCATGTTATTTTGCCTCGTAAAATATTAATCTGCGCTTGCTATTTGTTTGGTATTTTGGTTGCCGCTGTGTTAGCGGGTAAACACACAGTACTCCCACAATGGCATGCTTCTCCAGTTCAGCGCTATAACATTCAGAACCATATACAGCTACGATAATCAACCCTGGTCCTCAGAGCCCACTGTCCAGCATGTTTTAGATATTTAAATATTAACCCACACACCTGATTCTAATGCATGTTCGTTACCAGGAGATAGATAACAACCCTTCCATTTGAATGAGGTGTGTTGGAGCTGGGACACATCTCAAACAGTGGTGTCAAACTTGTGCCATCGAGGGCCAAGTGGGTGCAGGTTTTCGTGTCAACCAAGCACTACTCCAGCTGATTTAATTAACGAGTTTCTCTACTTAGTGAGCTCAGCTGGTGTAGTTGCTTGGCCAAAAGTGAAAACCTGCACCCTCTTGGCCCTCGATGGCTCTAGTTTGACACCAATGATCATTCTAAATCATGCAGGACAGTGGGCTCTGAAGACCAGGGTTGGGGACCATTGATATACAGGACATAGGAGATCAACAAGACTGAACAAGAACATGTCCACAGATTCCCCATGAGGATCATTATAGTACCTGCTGTTACTACTACTGCTAGGTCAGCAGAGATCAGGTTGAATTGCTGCCCTGCATTAATTTATGAACAATGACCCCTGTGTGTCAGAGAAGCACTGGCTAAGAATGAGATAAGATTTCCTCCTGTGAAGTGCTGTTGTTGAATGGTTGTTTGTTGATGAAGTAATTCATAATATATTCACATATATGTATATGTGATGCTTGGCAGTGATTGCAGCATGACAATTTTATGTTCTCAGACTCAGGCTTACATCTGTTTTATAGATGGCTGCTGTTATCTAGGTGGATAGGATGGTCAGGTAAATGAAACACTGCGATAAAACTTTAAAAACGTAATGGTGAATCAATCATTTACAAGTGCGCTATTTATAATAAATAATATTTAGTGGTTTGGTTTCATATATCATTAAAATGCATTGCATAATCTTCGGAATAGTATATCTGTTTTGTTTTTATCAATAAGTGTTGCCATGTCTTGCAACATGCATAGTCCAGAAATCGGGCTTTTCAGGATTGAACCTAAAACCAAGCAGTTTCCACAGAAGACTGTACGTGAGAGTGTGTGTGTGTAAATGTGCGTCTGTCTGTGTGTGTGTGTGTGTGTGTGTGTCTAATTGGACCATCTGACGTGTCGAGGTTTTGCTGGGATCAACTGAGAGGCCATGGAAGGAGACTTGCTCCCTCCATGGCCTCACACCTCCACTGCTGTGCTGATAATGGGAAATGCCAATGAGGAACAAATGCACAGTCAATCGGAGCACAGTCGATCCAAGTGACTGTGTGTTATTCTCAAATGATCCTTCTAAGACAAGTGTGTCAGTCCACCCATGGGAACAAGTCATGTTTCTGGCTACTGTTGGTAGCTGATGTGGAAGTGTGAAACACACAGCAGGGTTATTTAGTCAGAAGGCCTGAACTGATCTCAACTGTGAGGGCAGCTTGGAGAACTGTGACTCTGCTCTGTGTGGTGAACAGCATTACCCTCCAGTTGAAAAGTGAGTTATGTGCATTGGCACGGTATTCCAATCAGTGAGCTTACATACAACTTTATTTCATGAGTATTTGACCCTATGTTACCCTAAAACTATTTTAGCCCTTGCGTTAAATAATTTACTTGGGAAATTATGTTGTAAAAAAATTAAAAATGCTCCTTGAAAACTGCCCATTATTATTTTTTAACCAACCGTTAATTAAAATATATATTATACATTTAGGGGGATTATTCAACACATTCAAAAGTTTTCCAACAGTAAAATTCAAAAGTGCTTCGATAAAAGCCACCCTTAAATAGATGTACATTACAAATCATTAGATTTGCACTGCCAGTTGGTCTCTCTCCTCAATTTAAATTTTTCATTTCCAAGGGATTTAAATATATTTTTTTGGACTGTTGTACAAAGACAACCCTTGAATATTCTTGCATTATCTCTTTCCCCTTCTATCATTGCTAGCCTCCTCCACAAGGCATAACATGTTTATTTATATCTACTTTTTGCGCCTGCAAGCTGTTGTCGAATCAAACATGAACAATCTAAATAAGGTCCGAAAAAAAATAGTCCAGAGACCAAGTAACAAAGACAGAGAGGCCCAGTGTGCTGTGTCTTCAGAGCACATAGTCCATCACCAGGGACTGAGGAGGTAAAGCATTGCCCAGGACAGGCCACTGGGGCTGGGTTGCTGACTGTGAGTCATACCCCAAGGCTGGTCTTAGCCTGGTGCTTTCCATTAATAACCATCCAAGCCTATTTCAGCTCTACTTTCTAATACGGATCTCATTTTTTTTCCAGTTGGTGCCGGGAATAAGACCCATTCATCCATGTGTCTGGAGCTTAGATAGAGAACATGCAGTTTCCAACCCACATTCTTGACACTGTGGCCTTAGTTTTTTATGTACGTGTAATCATGTACGTGATAGGCAACATGTCACTAAAACATAAAAAATGTACTTTATAACTTTCGTTTTATTACAGTATCAGTCAAATGTCAGGACATGTAAGGACATTATTGGTAAAGGTATTCCATTATTGGATTTTATAAAATGTTAATCAAATATTATAAAATGTTCCAGTGTTAGTACATTTATAGGAAATTATTACCGTATTGTTTGCTACAGGCCACATGCTGTTTAGTGTAGTCCCAAAAATAATGCATTTGTGTCGTCAAACTCAGATATGATAAACTAGGGGTCAGAAGCTTCTATAGTTTCATGGTGTTTTAGGGTGTTTATTTGTGTGCACATGTGGTCTGGCTTGGCTGGGATTTGATAGAAGACCTCCAGAGAGCTTTGTCGAGCTTCTACTTAGAGATCTTAGGCTAAGTCCACCAAGCTTTAAATTCTTGATCCAAGCGCACACTCAACTTGAACTCGTGACTTTTCCGTTAACGTTTTTTTTTTTTTTGATGGCTGAGAGCAGTCCTGCCTTTATTTCTGTTAGATTCATCATCCATCAATTATGGAATCAGACAATAAATCAGGACAAGTTTTGTGTTAAGGGATCACATTCATGTAAGACCACAGCTTGGGGAGAATACTATAAATCACAGTCTTTCTGGGAAATAGCTTTAAGGCTACTTCACTACTTAACTGGAAGTTTGGCTGCCAATCCAGAAAGTTCTAAAGAATAGATACCTCAGAAATTTTAGGCACAGGTGGTTCATGTGGCATACAATACTCACGACTGCCAGCTGGGAAGATTACATTTTCTGAAGTCACAGACAATGTTCCCACAGACCAACTCAAACACAGCTGTGTTGGTCTTGGAGAGATATGTGAGGTTGGCATGACAACATTCCCCCTGTGATATTTATCAATGAGAAGTCAATGAGATATTATGGAAAAAGTGCAAAGTAGGAAAAGCAACTGAAGAAAACTATTTAATAAGGAAAACAGAAAAAACACCTGTAGGGTCTTCCACTGACGGACGTCATGCAGGTCCAAACTTCATTTTTTGGGTCTCTAGTGGAAGATTTCAAAGGGGCCCACCCATGCAGATGAACCTCCCCAGACGACCGCGGCTCTCTAACGTCTCCTCGAGGCCAGCTCGTTTGAATGCTCTGTGTTAATTGCTTCTTGTCGATGTAGGGGAGGAAGAAGAATGAAGTGTTAGGAACCACTGATTTGAAACCTCCCCTGGGAGAACTTTATGACTCACCATGACAAGATATGACATCACAGGATGAAGAGGCAAAGGATCGTGGGGAGGTGGGTATAGGGAAAGGTGAGAGACGGCAGAAATTTCATGACACAAAAAGATTTTCTTTACTTCTTTTGAGTGAAAGACAAAGATGGGCAAACAACTTCATCCCATATTTCCTCAAATGTATGATGAGTCGTGCTGATGTTGAATGTCAAATTACCCTTTGAGGTCATGTTGATGATTGCAATATTTTAACCACGAGTCATGCAAACTCCTGCCAAACCCAAGCCTGCTAGTCTTCATTTCACATCAAGTATACTGCTCTCCGAAAACACTAAAGAATGACTAGAAACATCATTGAACAGGATCACTCCCAGATTCATGCTCTTTTGAACTGTTGAAGGCACCGTTGATAAAACTGAAACGTATGTACCTGCGTGCTCTTGAAGCTCAAATTTATTCATTTAGCAGACACATTTATCCAAAGCAAATTACAGCAACATTCTCCCGGAGGCAAGTAGGGAGAAGTGCCTTGCCCAAGGACAAAAAGCCATGTAGCCACTGCCAGAATTCAAACTTCAATTCAAACAACCTTCAGATCATGAGCCCAGCGCCTTAACCCGCTGAGCCACCTGACTCCTTCGTTGCTAGGGGAAACGCGTGTTGACGCTGCTATGGAAGTGAGCTTATACTTCCTCTACATGTGAATAATGTTACATTATTTTACATTTTGTCAAAGTGTCTGGCAGGAACACCTAGCAGGGCCGACCAGATTCCTTCTTTCTGAGAGAGGAGGGGTAGGGGGGAAGAGAGGTGGAGGGGAGTAATTGGTGTAATTATATTATTTATTTTTTACTTTCTCTTATGGTTATCTTCTTTTCCTAATGGTTTCCTTACAGAAGTATGACTTAAAGAATAAACACAATGATCTCATTAATGTATTCATATAACCCAGGTGAAGGATGAATGGCACCATCCTTGATTTCTGATTTCCACATGGAGGCATCTTTAAATGGTTCTTGATTCAAAACAGCACCGCTGATTCAAGTGGTATCCACACAGCAAAGTAGTGTCTAACAGCCCAAGGGTGAAGTCTATCGTGCTCCAGTGGAGTTGATGTGCTCCACACTCCACTCTTAATCTCATTTATTAACATTAATGCGAAAATCAATAACTTCCAAAGGCACTTCAACATTATTCTTGATTATCTGCGTACGCTGACAGGAAGAGTGAAATCCAGGGTTGCCGCAGTAATATGGCTCTTCTTCATTGAGAAGTCACAATTAGGGCAACATTGTGTCACAGCCAATCACTGGACAGCTGTGTCAAAGAGACATGAACATCCACATTAGTGAGAGACCCCACAACCGTCTGTTTAATGAAGACACAAACCTGATTCTAATAGGATATGAGAGCCCTGATGCAAAGTGTGAGTTTTTGTGCGTGGGTGTGCGTGGGTGTGCAAATGTGTGCGCGAGAGAGAATTGGTTTTGTGTGTGTGTGTGTGTGTGTGTGTGAGTGTGCATGTGCAGTGTGCATGTGCAGGCGTGTTTGTGAGAGACAGAGAGAATGTGTTTGTGTGTGTAGTTGAAAAGGTTTGCGCGTGTGCAGGTGTGTAGCAGCTGCTCTGGTGTGTTCTCTTTGATGCTGGCCAGCGATTCAGACGCAGCAGATGACGCCTCCACAAGACGTCCCTGTATGCCGTCAAAAATCAGAACACCCAACCTCGGCCTTGACTCGCTTTTTGCCCTTTGATATTGTGACTTGGATGACAATTTTCTGCAGAGAATAAAGGGTTCCAGACAAAAACACTCAACAGCTTTCAGCCCAAAGTTTTGGAAACAGTCTGTGGAGTGTTATTTTTTTGAGGCTTTTATTTATTTTGCATTGTGTCCCACCATAGCAGTGGCACACTTTCATTCAGCTAAAGCTAAAGGAATTTCACTCAGCACAAGTATCTTTTTGTCAATACTTGAGCAGAGAGACAAGCTGATTCTATTATGAAAGTCCAACATTTCTGAATGACTGCCTCAATACATTTTCCAGGCCTTTGAGTATTTTATCAGATCCGCATGATTTCCTACATATGCACCCCCTCTGCTCAGGGAGACTGAGTTTTAACTGTGACAGTAAAATAAGTTGTTTGTAGTTGGCAAGGTGTCATCCAAGAAATCCCTGGCCAACTGTTGGTTTGAAACTCACCAAGTCAGAGCCATCGATTTTTTTGTGAGAGATTCCTTGAATATTCCCTTTTTTTCTTCAGTTCAGTTTCGACATCCTCTTTTTTATACTAAAACATGGCTTAAGATAGCTCCATTCTTAAAATATTGTCTATACAGCAGATGGATTTGCATGTTCTATGGGACCATTTCTGTGTCCTGGCCATCTGCTTCCCAGGTTTCAATTTATTTCTTCTATCCTCTCGCTTTCTTAAGATTAGCAAGTGTGCAAATGAATCATTCTGTCCTTTTAGGATCAACGTTGATGATGTTCATTTAGATTACTGGCCATGTGTGAATGTGTTTGTGTTCAAATAATGTCAAACTGAGTCTGTTTGTTACCATGCTGGAACAAAATAGTGAATTAAATCGTAAATCATTAAGCTTTCATGAGGAATCGCTGTCTTTTGATGAATCGTTTGAAATATGTGGAGAGAGAAAAAGAATCAGTTACAAAACAGTCGTGACCATGATATTTTAATGACCGTCTGCTTAGCTGAGCCAGTGTCTGGTGCAAACCATCAACGTACAGTACACACCTAGACGTCCACAGGTCTAAGATCAATAGGCACTTTCCTCTTCTTAAGAGACTAGCACAACATCAAAGTCAAGTCGCACTTTGAATAAGGAAAGCTCAACTCCCGCTTTCTTCAATAGAACCCATCGTAAACACAAGCGCTATAAATAGTCCACATCAGCTGCCTTTCCCCATACACCTTCTATTCAGTGGGGATAATTGTCAGAACCAGGCAATTACTCTCGCCCATAAGAGATGTGGGAGGGGGCGGGTGTGGGGCCGGCTGTGTGAGACTCTTTCCTCCAAGTTGAAGGAAGATCGACTGAGCCCAAGGAAAAGTTACCTCAAAGAAAACATTTATGAAAGCGCGTTTTTCGCACCAGTCGCCAGGAAATTGAAAGGGAATGTCAGCGTAATGAGGGGGTTATTAGTTAATGGCGTCGTCCCTGTACTCCTGCCTCTGAACAGACAGAGGCACAGATATCAGACAGCGCTGACTGTTGTTTCAGAAATCCCACGCCGGAGAAGCGGCCGTTAACATTGATTCATTTTGGTCATTTGGCCCATTCCATCTGTATCAAATGTAATTAGCCCCATTCAGCTTTTCATGGAATTAATGCCTCATTCGCAGACAAACTGGAGGCAGATCTCAGAATCGGAAATACAACACGAGGGCTACGACAAGACGAAATTCAATTATATAAGAATAATGCCGTTCAGATAGGGATGACCGGGTTGCAAAGTCAAAACAAAGCGCAAAACAAGAAAACACATTAAAAGCAATACCCTGTGCACATGATATTAAACACATAAACCACATGTAATTGACGGTTTTCCAACATTGAAAACAACAAATATGTATTTGTGTACATTGGCAAAGCTTTAATATAGCTGGTTCTACTGTGATTTAGCTTGCAGACTTCATCATCACAATACCTGCAAATGCTGTATATTTCCTGTTTGCATTGTTCCCATGCTACTGTCATAGTTTAAATACACCCTTATCCAAACAGTGTTGTGTGGTACTATTAGATGTCATAATTAAATCTCAGATCAAGCAGCCTTGACAAGTGATTTGATAGAATGTGTCATTACCGACTGTTAGTAATCTATTAAAATGTATGTGAACATAGCACTTTCTCATCTGAGTCATGAGCGTTATACAAAAATGTTTGTGCCATTTATTTTCCTTATTCATAAAACAAGCAGAGGAACACCAGATTGGAGTCAGTCATGGAGACTGGCTCCTTGTTTTCTGCCCATCCTGGCTGCCTGACTAGATTCCTTCATGGTGAATCACACTTAATCACATCATCTTCCAGACAACTCCTCCAATCTGGACCAATGTCTGTAGAAAATGGCTTACTAACCTGCTTTAGTTTCCTCACTACCTACCGCTTTTGGAAATTCAAATTATTATTGTGTTGCCTGATCCAGCGTGGGAGGATTGGAGCTGAATGTCAACGTTCCTGAACGGATGATGAGCATTATCTTTCCCGTTTGTGAGTACTGATGTCAACCTGCGCACACTTAGCTGATAGCATCCGCTGGCTGCAGCTCTGGCTCATCAGCAAGTGCTTCGCTGAAGAGGAACAGACTGTGATAATCTCATCATGACGCTCATTATTGTTCTATTATTTGAAGAGGCTTTTAATATGATTTAACATTTCCAACTGACAATAACAAGTGTGGTTTGAGATCAACCTTTAATCAAGTAACAAGCATGACAACTGAATCAAATACACAATCCTGCAATCAAACCTTAACTAAAAGAAAGAGAACGAACAATAATCTTAAAGGTGAAGCCTTTACAGCCATAATATGGCTAATCAACATTTCAAAAGTCTATAATTACATTTAGCAGACACTTTTATCCAAAGCGACTTAAATTAAGTACAGGGACATTCTCCCTGAGGCAAGTAGGGTGAAGTGCCTTGCCCAAGGACACAACATCATATAGCCACAGCCAGGTCTCGATCTCACAACCTCCCGATCATGAGGCCAACGCCTTAACCGTTGCGCCATCTGCCACCTGTGTTGTATAGTTACAATAAGAACACAGGGCAAGAAAGCCAAAACAATATAAATTAATTTTGAAGACTTAAAAGACCAATTATTATATTAGGGGCTCAAACCCCCACTGGTCTCTTTCAGGTCCTTTCTCTCTCTCTTATTGACTCTCTCAGTGGTAGCTGCTGACTCCTGTTGCATAATTGGGGTCTATGATCTACGATCTACATGTTTTTTAATGTCTGGATTTTCTATGGATGACTCATCGCTGCAAAAAGTTAGGATGTCACCAAAAATGTCACCGAAAAAGGCCTCAACCAAAAAGGCAACTTGTTCCTACGTTTTCAAACTTGTTCTTCAGCTGTTGGGCTCCAGTCTAACCTGCTTTCTTCCTCCCTTCAGTGTGATCTAACATGCTGAACTCTTTATGCAAGCGCTCATTCCCCTGGACATCTAATTATACTAAATGCCCTTGTGTGAGTGCAAGTGATCTTTTCATCGCTGCTCTCTTAATCAGACGTGGGCTGCAAGCTACTCGTTAGCCAACCTGCTCATTACTCCAAGGGTTGCTAAGTTGTCTCATGTTGAGATATGCTAAATTGTCTTTATGTGGTGAGGGATTCGTCCATACATCTTATCCTATGAGAACATTAGGGTATTACTGTCTGTTACAGCACTTAGCCTTATTTAGAAGACCTTTGTGTATTTTTATACTAGACCTTTGAGGATGGTGTTGGAGAACTCAACATTTAGCACACTTATATATTAGTTCTGGTCTGTACCTGTAATACAATGTTCCCACAGTTTCTGAGGCCATGTTGTGCGTTTACTGATAGCAATTTGGCTGGTCGTAACAAAACGTTTCGACCGTCAGTTGTTAGCTGTCAGATTGTCCCAGAAGATAAACATCAAACCTTCTCTTTCAGTTTCATATGAATGAGAATCTACAAGATGGTGTGGCCATGAGTGCCTGTAGGTATTGCATACCTACCCTGCTTGCTCAGTGATGACAATTAATTCATGAATATATCAGGTAAAAGCATAGGCGTATAAGAAGTTGACTGGATCAGTCAACTGGGTGGGTGGGGCAGGGATGAGTGGGTGGGGCAGGGGCAGGGGCGGAGCAGATGTGTAGCTCCTCCCACTAAACATGAGGAACACCATCAGTTGCCTGCATCCTCTTTACAAGATTAATCTTGTTTAAAACACTTTACTCCGTGACAGGCCAGATTGAGAAAAATGTCTGTATCGCCTTCCGCTCCTGCCCCTCCTGCAGTTCCAGAACAAATACACAACTACACCTACACACGCACATTGACACACGACTCACACGTGCACACACACACACACACACACATATAGACACACACACCTCCCTTCTCCTCTTTGCCTTGTAAGCTTGTTCTGCTCAAGCTCCTGATGTCGCGACGGTGAGTTTGATTTATTGGGCAGCCTGGGCCTGAACCATGTGGGTATTTGCAGACATAATTGAGCCGAACAGCTTTATTGGTGTGAGATGGAAATACGCTGGCTGTCTTGTTCAGTACGTCATTCCTGTCCCCCATTTAAATTAGAGACCCGTGCCTCATTAGGTAGTGTAAAATAAGCACTGCATATAGGTCGCAGGTCATTAAGCAGTGATGTCGGGTGTGAGGTAGGGTTTTACAGTGTGTTCGCACTTAGCACGTTCTCAGGAAGTGACTTAATATCAGCAATAGACATCTACATTTACATTGATTCATTTAGGAGACGCTTCTATCCAAAGCGACTTCCAGGAGAGAGCTTCACAAAAAGAGTATCATTCACTGATCATATTAACGAGATAGCCTCAAACATTGCGGGCAGTCAGATTATGAAAGGTTCATTGTGGGGGAAACAAAACAAGTGCAAAAAGGAGCCATAAGAGCTTTCAGTTAAACAAGTTACAATTACATGACATGCATCTCAAACAGGCATTAGTGTACCTGTAGGAAAGCAAGCAATAATAATATTAGTATACCTCACTAAGTCGGGTTAGAACGGGCCAAAAGAGCAACCAATAAGGCCTCAATAAGAGTCGTTATGATATAACATTACTAACATCAGGTCCAGCAGTCATTAGGTACTAATGTATTCCTGGAACAAGTATGTCATCTACCCATCTATTTATTTGACTCATAAAAAGTAAGTAATCGTTTGAGATACTGTTGATTTTGTAAAACGTGTATTAAATGTGGTTAACACTCAGAAGCAAGCGATGCATTTACAATAATGTACAGAACGCTCACACACACAACTCTAGACACACATTCATGCACAGTACGCTCATGTTAATACACCCCCCCCCTACACACACAGGTACACAGTCTATTAGAGTAATTAATTACTAATTGAATTGGATGTTTACTAACAGTGTGTAGCTTTCAAAGCCTCGACAGATCTTTTATTCAGATTTGTCAGCTGAAAGTTGCCGTCCTGGAGCTCGCAACTGGCGGCTAATTACTGTAACATGAAAGAGACGCAGGAAGACTCTTTGACATCAACACACCGGAGTGATGCCAGCGGGAGACACAAGACTTTTTATGGGGGCTCCGTGTGTGCGGAAGGAGAGGGGGGGTGGAAATGGAGGTTTCTACCTGTACACTTCCTCTAAGGAAGTCATTTCCAGGACTCTCTCTCGTCACACGGGGAACAGAGAACTGACCGTGGTTCAGTCAAGAATCACAACGGACCGGCACATCATAAAGGTTACAACAGACACTCTCCCAGGACAACCACAGACACGCAATCTCGCACACCGCCCCCTCCTCCTCCCCTCGGAGCAAAGGAGGGCATTGTCAGGGTCTGCATCCAAGCACCCGACACAAAAAACACACAAAAACACTCACACTCACACTGTCGGATCCACTTTGATCTGGTCCAAACTAATCTTCCCCCTCGTGTGAGATGAGGCAGAGGGGGCTGTGCACAGGTCAACCACAGCAGCGTCGCCTCCATTGAAGTCGCCCGATCGTAGAGACACCGGTGTCTTAATTGTCTCATGTCAACATCAAAGTACAAGTTGTTAGCAGCCCTTCGTCAGAGAATCTCAACAGTTTGCTCACAGCTAATAAGATCACAAGTGAGATTAATATTTAAGACGCCAGTGCTCCCATGTTCAAAGCCTTTATATCAAACACTGTCTTAAAAGGGCTTTCAGACTGTGGAAATGATTAAGAAAAGTTTTGTTGGCTTTTGTGCGTTAATCGAAACTACCATGTAAAGTGATGGTGTTTGCAGTGACGGATCTCCAGTCCTTGACAAAACAACCGTGGTCAATGGAGAATCGAATGGTTTAATGGCTTTGTCAGAGTCTGGGAAACAGGCCAAACACAATGAGATTAATGAGAAAAGCAAAGCGGATCATGACTGGAGAGCTCTGGAGGCCTGGTGTCTGTTTCACGTGGCTGAGGAGCTCAGATCTGGCCCCTGATAGGGGACTCACTGCCAGGTGAATCCAGACAGGAAGGAGCTGCAGGTATTTGTCCCGACAGAAGAGTGCAAGGTCAGCCAGCACGCCAGCAGCCACGCCCAAACAGAGCCAACAGCGCTCTGCTCAGAATGCACACCTGCCCTCTGTGTGAGGTCTGTGTCTGCCTTCCAGCCCTGATGCTAGTCCTCTCTACCCAACACCCCTAGTCCTCTCTACCCAACACCCCTAGTCCTCTCTACCCAACACCCCTAGTCCTCTCTACCCAACACCCCTAGTCCTCTCTACCCAACACTCCTAGTCCTCTCTACCCAACACCCCTAGTATTCTTTACCCAACACCCCTAGTCCTCTCTACCCAACACCCCTAGTCCTCTCTACCCAACACCCCTAGTCCTCTCTACCCAACACCCTGAGTCCTCTCTACCCAACACCCCTAGTCCTCTCTACCCAACACTCCTAGACCTCGCTAACCCAACACCCCTAATATTCTTTACCCAACACCCCTAGTCCTCTCTACCCAACACTCCTAGACCTCGCTAACCCAACACCCCTAGTATTCTTTACCCAACACCTCTTGTCCTCTCTAACCCAACACCCCAAGTCTTCTTTATTATAAATATAACTAATAAGCATATGACAGTGACAAATGTGTTAGATCGTTATTGGTAATATATTGGAACTGAATGAATAATTTATCTGAGTCATGAAGGGTGAATCGAAGAACAGTTTTTTAATGATTTGACAAACACAGATAAGCAGCTGAAAGGTAATGATAAACATTGTTTATTAAATGCCAATCAAAGTGATCTAATGTAAAGCTAGTGCCTCACAGTATCTCTTCCACTCTTCCTCTGTGACATTATCTCTCTTCCACTGTCCCTCTTTCAATGTCTCTCTCTCTCACGCACACATACACACGCACACACACAAACATGCACAATACATGCCGGCTTAAACACCCATGCACGTCAACACACACACACGTCGAAACACACAAATCTAAGAAAATTCATGAGCGAAAAGAACTAGAAGACACATGGCCGAGTCCATCAGGAGACCCTCCCTGGAGACCCCAGAGAAGAGCCTTCCAAACACAGCGTTCTTCAAAGGCATAAAACACAGCAGCTGACCCACCATGGCCACACCTGCACCCCCTCCAAACACACACACACACACACAAATACACTCACAAGCACACTCCCCAGTCCAGTGAAAGAAAACAGGAAATGCAGGTGGCCCAACCATCGAGAAAGACGTAGAAAGAGACGTTTCAACTTTGTAAACCATTTCCTTTTATAAAGGACCGCGTCAGAAAGAAAAACCAGTCAACCTTGACTTCATTCAAATCTCAGGAGTGACCGAACCAATTACAAGCAAGGTCATTTGAAATTGGGTGTGGGATTGTGTGACGATGCAAACTCAAGCACACCGAAGCAGGGAGGGTGAAAATACATTCAACTTGTATGAGATCAGATCCCTTATATCAGTAAACAAGGTCATCCTGGTAGCCAGGCATTACCGGGGTTTTTTTCCACATCCGCTGGCTAACTACATACCTTCCTGCCTGTTTGCCTATATACCCACCTACCACCAGATGCAGCCTATTTACCCTTTGCTAGCCATCATTGCTTTATACCCCCCTACAGTAACCCATCCTGCCTGTATTTCCCTCAGACTGCTGCTATGCCTGTAGATGACCGGACTGCTGCTGACCTTCATGTCATTAGCTGGCTCTTCTCTCCGCTCTTCTATCCACAGAATCCACCACAGGGTTTTACAAAAATAATCATGATGCACGGTCTCTGATCTGTCTCCAACGTAATCAGTATGGAACACGGTGCCTTGACCTTTCCATGTCTGAACCAGGAAGCAGAGCTTAGATCCATATCGATGAGGTAACCATGCTGTCACAGAGGACATTTGTTGGGTCCCAGGGTGACAGTCTGAAGCATGAAATGAATTTAAACGTATCTGTTATATGTACACAGTGTAACGTACCATTATCCATGTTTTTAAGCTTGAGATACCTGTACATTCAGGAAACTAGGACTGTTAACTTTAAAGGAATGGGTTTTGTTGGAGTAAACCTGTTTGTTGTTAAAATGCCAATTACATACACATATGTAGTTTTTTACTAAACAAGTTACATGGTTTACTTCTCTCTGGCACAGCCCTGCACATAGGTCTTTCTGTAGGGTTTCTGTAAAGATTCACTTCCTGTAAAGATTCAATTCCTTTAAAGCTTCACTTGTTGTTGAGCTTCACTCGTGTAAAGCTTAACTTCCTGTAAACCTATTTCCAGGTGCAGTCTAAAGTAATTGCTGAGTTACATTAGCCTCTCTGAGGGTAATCAGTATCTTGTTAGGTTTTAATCACATTTTCTTGGTTGTTTGTCTTCTCAGCAAAACAACAGCTGTCCAAAAAGTAGTCGAACCCAGAATTCTTTTTTTTATGAAGTTCATTATAAAAAATGAGATCCCAAACCTGTGTCTTAGCCCGTTAAGCTAATGAATACAGTAATGAGACAACCGATTAATTACGTTATGGAAACATGCTATTTTTCTGTTTGTAGTGGCATTAGGTCAAAATTAGCATGTTTCTGTCCAGATTTGATTAGTGAAACTGATTAGAGGACTTAGTGTGAATGAAGATGGTATCTGGCCACATGTGTGCCCCAGACAACAAGCTCTGCCAAACTAACCAGCTGTACAGCCCTCCCTGTTCCACCCTTCTAATGACCTGCTCTGGAGGCTCTGCCAGCATCACAGCGAGCTGGATCCTACCTCCGCAATGAGTCACAGCTTCACCACCGCAATGGAGCACACGCAACACAGGCTTACGGCAATGACACACAGCAAGGTGAAACCTTTACGATGGATAACCACACAGAATGCAATTGTGAGAATGTTTATGACAAAACACGATTTTGAGGAATGACTGGGAGATGGAATATTTCCTGTTTGTCTACTATCTGGTTTCATCCATGACAGAAATCTATTAGGCTTGTTGTCCGATGAGGCACCATCACCATGATGGTTTATATTTTAACAATCCAACCAATTAACTTTATGTGGTTGAGATTTGTGTAATTGTTTTGACAGGTATAAAACAATTAACAGGTGTCAAATGTAGACATTTTTGAGAAAGTATTTTTTTAACCTTTAAAAAACTTTGATGAAATCTTTTTGAATTTCTTTTCTTCAAATTTTAGATTTAAAATATTTTATCTGAGTCATTATTTGAAGAAAAAAAGTCAACCTTCCGAAACGTAAATTTTTTGGGGGGGGTTACGTTCATTTTGGGGCAGTTGATTTTGCATTTCTGGACTGTACTGGGACAGTTAATTGGACTAACCAATTATTCTCTGTTCATTAACCTTGAAACATCAATCAAACCTGAAATTCATATTTGAACTCAAGGCAATCAAAGATGAATGGGAACAGCCAGATGTCCTACCATTCAGTAGAAGTCAAAAGTGGAATTTCCCCCATTGTTACAGCCTTCAATCACAACTTTGATTTCATCAGCTTCACCAAAGGATGAAGAAATAACCACACCTTTTTTCTTGTGAGATGAAAACCTGTCGTCACAACAGAATCTCATTTTAGGGAAAAATAAATAGCTGACGAGTCTCTGTGTCGATCTTGGAGGTGTAGGCATGAGTCTACATCATAGTCCTCCAGTTCTGTCAAAAGGACCTCCCTCTACACTAGCACATTAAGTTTCAGTCCATGTAGCCTTTGGTACTGCAGGTCTTGGCATTAACAAATTCCATCCATGATTCAGGGACTTAGGCTCAGGATCATATAAGTAATAGGAAACTCTCACACTACCACCATCTGGACTTTGTTCTAAGTTAAAGAATTCCCTTGTTACTTGAGGACAGCAGTGCATTTATTATTACTATTTCATTGAGAACAGCTGAAGCAGTGGTAAGGCTGCTGGCAATGGACTTGCATGCCAGCTCTGGATTCAAAATGCTCTTAATCTTGCATCGCTGAGGGAATATGAAAATGAAAATATGAAATGTACTTTTGTCACTAAAATATGTACATTTCTCTTTTAGTAATGTTTCTCTCCATGGCTGTCAAATGTTGAAGTCAAACTGGTGCCTTATAATAATACCTCATTTTATTATTCCACTAGAGCAAATATTTGACAGTTTTACGTATTGCATTATTACAAGGAGCTCTAATTCATGACTGGTTTTATATTTTGACTAAATTGTTTGAAATAAACTACTTTATGAATTTTAGGTTACTAGTTTGTATATGTTCTCTGTTGGTCTAACCCAGTGGTTCTCAACCCTGGTCCTCAGGGCCCACTGTCCTGCATGTTTTAGATGTTTCCCCCTTCCAACACACCTGATTCAAATGAAGTGTAATTATCAGGCTTCTGCTGAGCTTCATAGTGACTCATTCAATTGAATCCGGTGTGTTGGAGCAGGGAAACATCTAAAACATGCAGGACAGTGGGCCCTGAGGACCGGAATTGAGAACCACTGGTCTAACCCATCATGACACGCTCATGGGGGTGTCAGCTGGCTCATGGGGGTGTCAGATGGCTCAACGGTTAAGGCGTTGGCCTCATGATCGGAAGGTTGTGAGATTGAGCCCCGGCTGTGGCTATATGATGTTGTGTCCTTGGGCAATGCACTTCACCCTACTTGCCTCAGGGAGAATGTCCCTGTACTTACTGTAAGTCGCTTTGGATAAAAGCGTCTGCTAAATGAATAAATGTAATGTAAATATAACCCAGTGGTATCAAACTCGTGCCATCGCGGGCCAAGAGGGTGCAGGTTTTTGTGTCAACCAAGCCCCTACACCAGCTGATTTCAATAATGAGTTTGATCTCACTAAGTGGAGAAACTCGTGAAATCAGCTGGTGGAGGGGCTTGGTCTCAGTTTGACATCGCTGGTCTAGCCTACTTTGTTATTCAGGCATGAAGCGGTTGCAAGGAAGCATTGCTATGGGAACAACCGAAACATTGGCAAGGTATCAGGTTTTAGTGGAAAATCCAGGTTATTGTGCAATTGATCACGCGTTTCGTGATCATAGACACGATAAAGTTGAATTAATTGAATTCTGGAGCGGTATTGTCCGAATTGCGTTGTCATCAGCACAGATTAAATGGTTTCAATAACTTTAGACAATTTGGAGTTGGTCAGATTTTTTAAAATCTCATGCCACCAATCTGAGGTGTGGTCAGGTCATAAATATCTTAAATAGTTCAGCGGGTGACACAGAGTGTGAGCAATTACTGCCACTGTAAAACACTTCCATATCTCACTGGGCTTCCACAGTCATTGATTAGTTCGGAGCAAGAAGAAGGCCACATGTGGTTCCTGAAACGTGTCAAAATGGCTCCATGGAGAGTTCCTAGCATCAACCATGACCTTTAGACGGGTGTCATTGTCATTGGTTAAAACAATAAAGCTCAACATAAAAGATCTTCTGTGACAACATCGTTATGCTGCCCACTCTTTCTTAAATTGTCTCAAAATCCCAAACTACTTGTGTTTTTGTAAAAAGCTTGTATTAATTATGGTGTGATTACCACCGTACCTCGACTGACCCAGTTGTAACCAGATTGTAAGACATCATCCTTGACATTTTCTAGTCATTCATTGAACTCTTTGCCAATATGCTGATGAATTGCACACTATTACAAGTAGTGTATGTGTACAAAATAGCCTCTCCAGTGGAGAAAAGGTCATCAGTTACAAGCCCTACAATTTTCTATCACTTCCTCTTCTTCTCTCCTCTTGTCCTCCAATCCAATCCAATCCAACTTTATTTATATTGCACTTTAAAACAACACACACAGTTGTCTGTGATTGTATACGTGTGTGTGTGTGTGTTTGTGTGTGTGTGTGTGTGTTTGTGTGTGTGTGTGTGTGTGTGTGTGTGCGTGTGTGCGTGTGTGCGTGTGTGTAAAAAAAATCCAACTCCATGGTGTATTTTTCTCCACTGCTGAATATTACTAGCCGTTCTATGATGGATACATGAGCTTCTTCCAGAGAAACCATCTGATACACAGAGACTTGAAGTGGGCCATTAGGAATATATTACAAAAATACTAATTTCCAGAGGACAGACCGCTGATTAATTATTTAAAATAAAATCTCCAATGCATTCTTTACGCTTCCAAACCATCTTCAATTATGAACACAAATACATGGACGGACGGCATTTGCCTTACAACCCTTAGTGCAAGAAAGGGCAAAGTCATGTGTTTGTGTGTCAGTGCTGATTCGCATCCGTCTTACACAACAGAGAGGGGGTGGGGGTGGTGGGGGGGGGGGGGGGGTGTTGGATGTGAAAATATCTCATTTTATTTCTGGAAAATCCTTCCGGTTTCTATTTCCCCCCCTCCCACGCATACAGGATGACAGGAGCACATAGGTGAACAGCGCAGTGCAGCAGGGCTGCGTGTCGGCCTAATGTGTTCCACCCTGGGCCGCGGTGTGCGTGGGTCGGGTCTGATGGTAACTGGTATCTATGTATAGCTCTGCCCCTCGGGCTGTGGATCCAAGCACGCCAGCAGAGCATGGAGAAGGGGAGCCCGTGTGGCTGGGGAGGGGAGAACCAGAACTGGGAGGAACGATCGTGCCTGCAGCCGCCCAAGTGGAGCGAGCAGCCTGGGTCCTGGGAGCGTGAGAGAGGCCAACAGCCGGCCCGCGGGGCCCACAGATGGAGCCTCTGGATGGGATGGAAGCCTCAGATGGACTGGGTGGTGGGGGGGGGACTGGGGGGGGACGGGGGGGGGGGGGGAGACTGGGGGGGGGGACGAGGGAGGGGTGATGACTCAGAAGCTCTGCGTGTACACACCCTCCTCTCCACCACTCCCTCCCACCCTGACACACGAGTGTGTCTTGCTGTTGTTCGACATCGCCTCTGCTCAGCGAAGCTCGCAGGAAGTGCGGGGGTGTCGTTTCTAGGTGCTCACCTGCTGTGTTGATCGGTTCTTTTTGCACGGTTAAATGTCTGTAGCAGAGATGTGTTCCCAAAATCCAAGATGGCTCTCAAAATAAGAGGCAGTTATATTGTTTTCTTTAACTTTTCTTCTGTGGCGTTGCTATGGAGGTTCGTTAAGAAAGCATTGCATTCATGTACAGCCAAGGGGAATTCTACGGTGGATAGAGAAACCCTTTTCAACAGTGGTGCATCTCAGGTAGCGCGGGGTAAAAAAACATATTTGGGTCGAAAATGAACTTAACAAAAGTGCAACTCGAGGACACAGACGATGTTTTGAGCATGCAGTACTAACAGGGTTTGACAAGGTGTTGAGACAATTGATGCGTAACTACCCCAAACCAACTGGTAAACAAGAGCAGAATCAGTTCTACACTTGGTTGGCTCCCATTTAAAACCTGTTTTAAACCTGTCACCCCGTCGGTCAACCTTAATACAACAGATCCATTTGGACCACGCTTGCTTACTCCTGCGCTTCGTGGATCAGTCATGAAGGCACTCTAAGGGTGCGAACTTGCCTCTGTGCCGCTAATAAAACACCATTAGCTACCGACGGCGCCAGGTCAAGCATACACAAGCTCACGTTCTAGAAATATCCCTGAGCCGACTTGCAGATCTGCCTCTTGTCCCGTTGTGTTTTCAGATCCGACAGGGTTGGGTTGCTGCTGCCATTCAGAAAGCTTTAGGAGAGATCAGATCCTTTATAGACACTCCATGCATATTTGAAGACGAGGCATTTGGTCCCGTAAATAGCATTGTGTTATAAATATTTGAAGAACCATTTGCCGGATAGGCTGGTGTCTGAATCGTGTGGTTGACACAGGGGGCAGATTTCAACATTGTGGGAATAGCGTTGAAGTGTTGTTTATGAAGCACATTAGCAACACTAATTAGCAACTCTCCTCGAGGTAGCCAATCCCCCTTCAGTGAGTTTCCCAGGAAAATATTAAAGGGTATAATTTAATGGTTTGTCTGCATTCCCACTTGTAAAGGTTGAACAATGAATCAGATCAAACGCGATTACAGAGGCATGCAGCAATTATTATCAATCGCTGTAGAATTCTTTGGTTCAGTCAGAGTTGAATTTGTTCTTATTGTCTTTGTATCCTAAATGCTTTTTTTGTGAGCTAATTGGACAGTTGATGCCCAATTCAGTCATGAGTTTACAGAAGAGATGCAAAGGCAGACGTGCTCAGTGTAAAATGAACATACATGTCTACAGAACTTCAAGTAAACTAGTGCACATCTCTCTGTAGTACATTCAGTCCACAGAGTGTGTATTGAGACACTGCTTGGAATGGGAGCACAGACTCCTATAACTCCGATTGATCTGCAGTCTACTGCAATACAGAGGGGTTAGGATACAACCAGTAATCCAGCTGCTTTCGTGGATATGGCTAAAAATACCAAAAAGGAGATATATGTTCCTCAGGGAATAACCCCAGGAATGAAGAATTTCTCCTTGCCCAGTTCGTCTCCACAACTCTCCTGGCCTGTTTTTTGTCTTCTTCATGTATGCTCATACGCACAGGGGGTTTTAAGAGCCGCTTGTCTTGAATAATGTAAACGAAAAGTACAAATAAAGTGAAAAGGCAAGAAAACTCGGTAAAAATGAAAACTAGGGAGATGGTGAGGGAGGGAGAAGGGGGGAACAGAGTGAGAACTGGAGACGTGGAGACAGATGGACGTATGAAGATGAGTGTTCATCCTCAGTTAGCGGTTTGGCAACACCACGATGCAATCAGGGATCCTCATATTCATCTGGGCCAACTTGCTCAGTAACAGTAGGGGGAATTTTCACCTGCGTGTCCATCAGGTTCCTGGAGAACTTCAGCTCTTCGCTAATTCCTGGATAACAAGGTGGACTGATGCTGAGGTAACATTGCTCTGTCCAAATCAACACCGCCATCATTCCAAAGCTGATTAAATGTACAAACACATATACATACTTCCATAGCCTCTTTTTCACACGTACACACACCTTACACCTGCATCTAGGGGGAGTCATGAGGCTCAGCGGTTAAGGCATTGGGCTTGTGATCGGAAGATTGTGAGTTTGATTCCCGGCTGTGGCTACATGATGTTGTGTCCTTGGGCAAGGCACTTCACCCTACTTGCCTCAGGGGGAATGTCCCTGTACTTGCTGTAAGTCGCTCTGGATAAGAGTGTCGGCTAAATCACCAAATGTAAATGTTAATCTATGCAGTTTAAGCTTTACAGAACTACATTATGACACTTTCTTTGACTGTATGAAGTCAAACACATTCAGCCATAACGTAGCAGATTAGCTGTGTAGGGTATCAAAACACCTTCATTTATTTGATGTGTATCGTTATCACTTGTGTTCCATGTATTTCATCAGTCCAACATCTCTTTCTCACACACACACACACACACACACACACACACACACACACACACACACACAGCAGGACAGCATGGTGCGTAGCTACAACCCTCTTGGTAGACATATTTTTTCCCCATAGAGCTACTGCATTATGCAGCGCCTGTTATGAAGACAGGAAAGTCAGTCCCCCCCCTTCCTCCCCACCACTTTGATGACATGCAAGATGGCGGGATGGGGGCGGTGGGGGCAGGGGGGATGGGGTGGGGGTGGGGGCAGGGGGGATGGGGTGGGGGTGGGGGCAGGGGGGATGGGGTGGGGTGGGGGTGGGGGCAGGGGGGATGGGGTGGGAGTGGGGGCAGGGGGGATGGGGTGGGGGTGGGGGCAGGGGGGATGGGGTGAGGGTGGAGGACTCTGGTGCTCGCTGAGCTTCTGTCAGCTACCATGCAGCTTTTATCATAAACAATAGAACATGGGAAACCCCAAATGAGAAATCATCGCTGTGTTGTGCCATTCTGCACGTTGTTCTCTGTGTGTGCTAGCGAGTGTGTGTGTGTGTGTGTGTGGGGGGGGGGGGGGGGGGAGTAGTTCTTATGTGTGCACCTATGCACCATGTCCCAGTGTGTAAGTATCTAGGTTTGTATACCATGAGCAAATTCTCTTAACCGCATGTGGGTAGAAAATATGTTGTTATTTAATGTCCATTGTTACAGCATGTGTTCCCCGTCATTTCTTCTGTTACTGGTTCCATGCAGTCATTTGTCATTCTCACAGGGAAGGATTTCCCCAGTGCCTTGGGTACAAACCTGCCCTCTACACTAGAAATGTCTATTATACTGTAAAGAGCCCTTCATGGTAATTTCAAAGACAAATCACTACCAGAACAGAGAGATGAATGTCGACTACAATGTTGAGTAATCCAGATGCTTCATGAAGGTGAAGCTAATGATCAGAGTATGACTAATGGTATGTTATCTACTATAATCACGTTTCAAGAGTATCTGAACACAGACACACAAGACACAAACCATGCATGTTAGCTGCTTCCTTATTTGTATCATTGCGTGTGTTTGAGCACATGTGAGTTTCTGTGTTTTCTGCGCAGTTTTGTGTGCCCATGCACGGGTGTGCGCGTGTTGACCCGGAGTGATTGAAGCGGCTAAAGAAAGATCTTGTGTCTCATCTGCACCCCCCCCCCTCCTCCCCCCCCCCCCCCCCCTCCTCCCAGAGGGCCCCAGCCCACCTTTTCATAATCCCTCTGTTAGCATGTACAGGCACGTCCTCTGCCCAGCTGAACCCCCGCATCCTGGAGATGAAGCCATCGATCCTCTCACCCCAACGTCAGTCTCAAAACTAGTTAGGGCAACAAGCTATCAGATTCATGTCAAGTGCGGTCCCGCACATCCTGGTGTGGACGAGTTAGAGGTATTTTGGAACAAAATTACTAAGGAACATCAGTGGATTGACTTGTAAAATGGTAGTATCGAAAACGACTGGTGTGTGATTACGTCATTGACCCTGTCCTGGGTTGCAAAAGAAACCACTGAAAAAGTACAACCCAAATAAAACAGGATGGCGTGAGATGACAAAGTCTTCAGGAGCTTGGATAGTTCTCTGACTTCTCAGTGCTTAGCAACACGCAGTCTTATACAGCTATCACAAACATGACGTGTTGCATTCAAAAAGTGACATGCTGCATGTAGTAAGTACACAACAAATCGAATTAAACCATGAAGAACTGTCATTTCCACACTTAGTTTCCGCATCGCATGTACCAGTAGCAAATCATAATTAACAATCCAGATCAATAGTTGGATTGGAAAGCAGGGAGGTGAGACTTCTGATGGGCTGAGGCTTGTGAAGCAGTGGTCCGAGGAGACCAGTGCTAGGCTCAGAGACTGCTTCGAGACTGGGAAGCACTCTGCAGCCCCCAGTGACATCGACAGCATGACCCACTGCATCACAGATTACATTCATTTCTGTGTGGAGAACACTGTGCCCTCCAAATTGGTACGGTGTTTTTTGGTACGGTGTAGCTACAGGAAGAAACTGGAGAAGCCCACTCCTCCCACCAGGTCACCACCCCCGCTGAGACTCTCCCCGATCACCACCCCCACACCCCCACCCCAGTCATCCTCCACCCCCCTCTCCATAACAGATGATCAGGTGAGGAGTCAACTAAAGAAAATCAAGGCAAGGAAGGCCCCGGGCCCGGACGGCATCAACCCAAGACTGCTCAAGAACTGTGCTGACCAGCTCTGTGGTGTGGTCAGGCGCTTGTTCAACCTGAGCCTGAGCCTGGAGAAAGTACCAGCCCTGTGGAAGACCTCCTGTGTGGTCCCGGTACCGAAGACGCCACGCCCCAAGGAGCCTAACCATTTCAGGCCTGTCGCCTTGACTTCTCATCTGATGAAGACCATGGAGAGGATCATGCTGCGACACCTGCGACCCCTGGCACAGAGCTGGAGCCCCTGCAGTTTGCTTACCAGCCTGGGATCGGGGTGGACGATGCAGTAATCTACCTGCAGCACAGATCGCTGCTACACCTGGAGGACAGCAGGAGCGCTGTGAGGGTCATGTTCTTTGACTTCTCCAGTGCTTTTAACACAATCCAGCCTTCACTACTCAGAGTGAAGATGGAAAGTGTGGGAGTAGACCAACACCTGTCTGCATGGATTACAGACTACCTCACCAACAGACCACAGTTTGTGAGGCTCCATCATCACTGTGAGTCTGACGTGGTGCTCTGCAGCACAGGTGCCCCTCAGGGTACGGTGCTCTCCCCCTTCCTCTTCACCCTCTGTACCTCGGACTTCACCCACAACACCACCCACTGCCACATCCAGAAGTTCTCTGACGACACAGCCGTCGTTGGATGTGTTTCTGAGGGGAACGACCTGGAGTACTGGACGGTCATCAGGGACTTTGTCTATTCATTGTCTTTATTTTTTTGCCTTTTCTACTTGTATTATGCTGCTGTAACAAGTACATTCCCCCATTGTGGGATTAATAAAGTAAATCTAATCTAATCTGAGCATCCTGCTGTGTGTCCCCTGTTCTTTTCCATGGGTGGGACCGTATGGCTTTTACAGGAAGCTTTCCGATGGAGTGATCATGTATTAAATAGACCTCCCTTTTCAAATATTCATAGGTGGAGATTTACTCATGAATCTTTCATTGTCTGCTATCTGTCTATTTTGCATGCAACGAGAGTTCCGTTTGTTTGTGGCTACCAGATGCTTGCAGATTCCCTCAAGAGAGACAAATTTCAACCAAGGCCAAATCCAGAAAATTATAATAGTCTTTCTGATGCCCACCAACCGTACAAGCAAGCAGAATGTTACACCGTGATCGTACAAGCAAAAGTAAAGTCGCTTTCCATGTCTTCATTGCCTGTCTTCCCTGCATTTTTGGTCTCTTGGGAAACCTAGAGTAGTTGATTTTCATAAGCTGCGATCTCAACACCTTGTGTTTTCGCGCTTCGTACTGTCACAAACAACACTTTATTTGACGTTCCCTGACAATAGCAATCCTACAGCAGTAGGCTAGTTAGCTTAGCAGTACAAGTTACTTTGCTAGGAACAAAAACACAGCACGGACGGCTTCTCTCCAGCCCAGGCGAGCATCATGTTACGCCCAGATCATTTTATACATATAAAAAATGAAACCCTGTCCCAGCTGCAACCCACGCATGCACACCTCACACTTCCACAGACGTGGAGAAAAGATAGCGATGGAGAGATAACAAGATTGTGTGATTGAGTGAGAAAGTGAAAGTTGCAGGTCTAAGATGAAAGAGAGAAACAGCAACAGATGGGGTCAGCGGTTCACGGCTGCCTCAGCCTGGCTGCGTTCTGGGCATCCATAGCCGCCCCCAGCCTGATTAAAAAAGTCCTGTAATGTGATCCTGGTTATTAGCATAGACGTGCTAAGGCAGGGAGGCAGGGAGACTGCGTGTAGGACTTCAGGAGGGACACTAGTGGGCAGAGGCATTATCGACCCTCACTCCCGGATGCCTGCTAATAAGATACAGAGACTTAGCACACCCACACATGCATGGTTGTGTACTGTCACGCCTGGACCAGCATACCGAAACAAACAAACACACACACTCTCCCTGGCAGACCGCGACACAGGCACACATGCACATGCACAAACCTTTCGAGCCTAGATAATGAGTTTGCTTACAGTTCTTCCTCACCCTCTTCCCCTTCCTCGTCATCCTCCCTGCTCTCCACTTTGTCACAGAGAATGACCTTGTTAAAGCAGACTGCCGTTAGCCGCTCTGTTCTCAGCCTCTATTCACCAAGCAGATCATCAAACTCCCTGTGGGTCCACCGATTTCTACTGATCCGGTTCACTGACGCAATCGACTGATTGTGACCCAGAGCTCTGTGGTTAACAATCTCCCCCACGTTACCTCCTGCGATGACCCCGCTTCTGAAGGGACGCGAGCAGGAGCCATCTGCGAGCTGACAGAAATGCGAGAAGCGTTTTTTTTTCTTTCTTTCTTCCTTCTTCTTTTCGTATTTGGTGAGTGGGATTCACAGCGTCACAGGTCACGTCATCCAACCTGAACCGCATCCCCAGCCCTCCTGCCCCCTCAGCACGCCAAACCCCTTTTACCCCCCCCAACACACACATCACGGTCATTAACCTCGAAGAAACTAACTCTAGCCGTTGAAATGATCAGTCGGTGTCCATCGTAAGGGACCTCCGCTACACACGTCCTGTTTAAGCCCTCTGGCTAGTGAGAGCTAGCCTGGGTCTCTCACAGGTGGGGCCACAACTTCTCCTCTCCTAATCAAAGTAAACATCATATCAGAAAGCTGCACTTCCACATCCAGAGGCTGCTGTGTTGCTTCTCAGTTTCCCGCTGTTCTCTCTGGGAGCTCATAACTCAGGGGCGTTGTTCCAGTAACACGAACCCGTTAGACACACAAGGGTTACGCAAGAAAATGCATTTTTTTTTCAAAGTTTAACCAGTCTACTATTGACTGACTTTAGGCTGTTTGCTTCTGCCGAGCAATAAACCTGGGAAACAGGGATGGGGAAGGATCTTTGGCCCTCTGTTTACACACGGTCTCCTCTATTCGTCTGCCGGCTTCTCAGACTGTGGGTTCAGAGGACCGATGCTGGGGGGGGTTTTGGAGTTGGGTGATCTGTCATTGTCACCGGCTGGCAGCTCCAGGGTGCGTGGGGACATGATAGGTCACATGATAGGTCACATGACTTGTCACAGGGTCGCTGGAGTGTTAACTCATTAGATGTCTCGAAGGGATGCGGCGAACGTCTGTGAGGTGCCGTACTGTTAAACGGTATGTGAAGTCTTGCTTGAGGAAGCCATAGAGGGCTCCTTACTACCCCGTCCTCCCAAATCTGATCATGTCACAGTGGATGCACCCCCCCTCTCTAACCACCACGGATATTCAGGGTTTCTTTTACATCCTAGAGAGCGCTGCGGAAGATTTGTGCAGCCATGTTGATTTGTAGGTTGGTCTATGTGCGCTCGTTTGCCTAAATACAGGTGCGTATGTGTGTGTGTGTGCGTGAGAGCACGTGCGTGCGTTTTCCCTCCTCCTCTTAAAGCATGAATCATCGGTTGGCTGGAAACGAAAAGAGACAGAGGAGGGAATGGGGAATACTGTTTTATGTTTATTTTTAGATGAAAGAAGATCACACCCACTCTCATTTTCACCCGGCTCACTCGACTGCCGCTGCATGTTTACAGCCTGTTTTTCTTTTCACTTCCTCTGTTCTATTCCGTCTCTATTTCTAAACTCTGGGAGGAAGTTTCTGCCAGCATCTGGCCCACTGACAGGGAAACTGCCATCTTAAGTCCAACAGTGCTGCCTTAACTATAGATTTGTTATATGTATGTTACTCTATGGGAATGCATGTACGATTTATTAAAATGCTAGTTTGGCGCATGTCATTATCAACATTGATTTACTATCGAAGTGTACATGAGTTGATCGTCTCTTTTGTGGATATGTGGATGTTTGGCTGGTTGCTATTAAACCACTAACTGTAATTTCCTGTGGTACAAATGTGTACTGTTCTTGAAAAAAAAGTACTCAATCTATTCTGTTTGAATCTATTTCTTACAACCCGACTAATTGCTTTTTCCCCCATTCAAAACTAAATTAAAGAGATCTTGCATTTTGCAATTCAAGTCAAAATCAACAACTCTCTCATTTATCATGACACACAAATCAAGCTGAATTAAACGTTTGATTACCAGTCGCCTAGCAACCCTGCAAGAGGGCCATCTGTTGAATCTACAGACAGTGGACGGAGTTTGTTTGTGGGTATGCGTGTGTGTGTGTTTGTGTGTTTGTGTGTGTGTGTGTGTTCCTGTGCGCCGGGCTGTTTGTGTGAACACATGCTGTGTGATTTTAAGTGAAATCTGATTGAAACTTGTTGAAGAATGAAACGCTTGCACTTTTCACCCTGGTCCCAAGTCAACCACTCAGCGCTGTCTGCAGAGGGACAGCTTCATTAACTACGGATTTGTGTGCCTTGGACTCATCTCTCTTCACCTACCGGCGTAAGAGAAAAGAAGAAAGAAAACAAAAAGGACATTTGAAAAAAGACAACCTGGAAGGGTAGAGCGACACAGGTTTCTGAAGCTCTTCGCAAAGACTGTTTTCCTGAGTGCATCCTGCTCAATAATTGAACGTTGGACCAGAGGATATATCGAGGGAGGATGTAATATTCATGCAGACAAATGTCCTTCTACTTCCATCCAGTCATCAGAGTGCTGGGAGGATGCAGCACACTTCCGCAAACACCGAGGAATAATGAGGCTGGGATGCAGGGCGTGTGTGTGTGTGATGGTCATGTGATACGGGTGTGTGTGTGGGGGAAGTCAACCAGGGTAGAAAAAGCGGGGGCGGGGGGGAATATATTTGTTCGCTCGCATGTGTATGTCTTCTATTCATCTACCCTGGGGGGTATTCCAGGTATATTTACATTTAGCAGACGCTCTTCTCCAGAGCTGCTTACAGTAAGTACAGGGACATTCCCCCCTGAGGCAAGCAGGGTGAGGTGCCTTGCCCAAGGACACAACAACATGTAGCTACAGCCAGAGTTTGAACCTCACAACCTTCCGATCATGAGCCCAACGCCTTAACCGCTTAACCGACTCCCTCAAGAAGCAGGTTTAGTAAAGAATTGGAGATGTTTAACCCTGAAAAGAGGCATACCCAAAGTTTTACGTTCCAGAAAGAGAAGTAAAGAATCCTTTTGGTAAATTGCCATGGTAACTTGGTTAAACTAACCTGCTCTGTAAAAGTAACCAGGTTTTCCATGAAAAACTCTACGTTTTCCTACCCATCCCCACCCACTTTCATCTCTTGAAACAGTTTGCAGTCACGAGGTGTCCTTTCCTGGGTCAGCTGATCGATTTCGAGCTAAATACAATTCCCAGAGCCTTATGTCAGGAGAGGGTTTAAAGACCACGACTGGATGTACTTTCATTTCCCGATGAATACCTGAGAGAATGTTGCAGTTTTTCATCACATAATTTACCTTACCAACATTCTCCACCCATATATGGTTAATCAGAAAGGGTTTTTTATTCGCCATGAAAGTTTCCACAGACAAGGAAATTACTTTGGCAGGAGCCTGCCTAGGCAACCATTAATGTTACACACCGTGGATGTGCTCTCTCGACCAACCGAATGCTTTGCCTCGCTCCGTTTCTTTGCCAACCGGTGCTTCCTTGACAACATTGGCGATGCAGAACATCTCGGCAAAGCAACAGTCTGTCGAGCGATATAAAGTGGATCTGGCACTGAAATAAATACAAATCATTACCGTTTCATTTTGTCTTCTTTTATTAGCCATGCTCTGTTCAACAGGATCAGACTGCATTTAGTTTGACCATTCATTATTCATCACTTCAGTGTACATTTTAAACGGACAATTCTTCAGTAAAATCAGTACATGAACAGAGAACTAACAGTAGTTACCGTATATGTAGACCTCTCTGCATCCTCTTCATCATCATCATCCTGAGAGGAAAGGTATTGTTTCACTAGCCTATGGTCACCACTGCTATGCACAATGTACAGAGTATTGAGTGGCTTACTTATAAGAGCAAGATGCACACCATCAGTGACTAGAAGTGGACCATAATGGAAACATACAGTATATGGCACATACTCTAGGGATGCCTTCAGCCTGGATGCCCAGTGTTGTGGCTCAGAGCCAGCTCTTCTGCATGGTCAGAGGTGGTGGTGATGGCCCTCCACCCTCTGACTTCTTTCTATTTGCTAAATTGAAGTCAGTGTTAATCTGTTGAGCAGGATATCAGGCGACAGGACATTGTGTGTTTCCACCACTACAGGATAAATAGACACTGACGGATATTCACTTTGTATGTCAAATATGGTTAATACTAAAGTGATGGAGGCCACGATCACGAACGTAAAGGCTAAATATGCCTTACCAGTTTGTATTATGTTTTTATATTTCATTTTCAGTTGTTAAGTGTGCTTCATGCCTGTAGGATTGCACCTATATGAACATTGTATTTGATTCAATTCTGATTCCACCACTTTTCCATCTGTAATATTGACGGACATTACATGTTCTTGGACTACATTCAAACTCAGCATTGACTCGCTCAGCAATTGTTTCCCACACAAACTGTCTGTCCTTCGCCGTCAGAGCCGTCTTATTTAGTTTTTTCCCCGAAATGTGTCCTCAGACTCTCCACACGCACAGATTCAAATGTACAGTTCCATTGCGGTGAAAAAGCAAGCCCTTTTTGTCGCCTGTTTCCATGGTGAACCCTAGTATTGGAGTTTCATAGATGGTGGCTTTCAGTAGTACTCATGCACGCGCTAAACTCAGAGTTGATGAACTCAGAGTTTGATTACATAAATTCATATCAGTTGTTCAGAGTTTGTTAAACCTGCACCTGGAATACCCCCTCCCCCCCCCCCCCCACCTTCCCCCCCACCCTACCCTCCCCCCCCCTACCCCCGCCTTCACACAGCCATTAGGCTGATCAAGCAGATATTGCAATCTCACCACCAAACCCCATGGGACCCACTGTGAGATCATTTACTCCATCACAGACAATTGCATTTTCTCCCACATTTACAACAGAATACTCCCATGCATTCAGCTCATGGACCGGGCCACTTTTCCACCCCCTCAGTTTGCATGCAATACGATCCTTTCCAGTAGACGTTCGTATTTGATATCTACGTCAAGTGAATACAATTGATCAAAAAACATTGCGTGCAGAAGCATAGGCAGGCCTTGAAGAAAGTTACCCTGTCATTTACAGAGGCGTCCTTCATAACTCGCTCAAAATCAATACCATCTCTTACAAGTTCTGATTACGTAGGCTGCTATTTAGATCGATATTTGTTCTCGCCTCAACTCAGTTTGAAACTATGAAGCAGGAGATAAACTTAAAAGACTATCCCTGCTGTGTCTTGAGGATGACATTGTGCGACGGTTATAGAAACTGATATGAAATGTTTTATTTAATATTTAATATTTATTTATATTAATATTTATTTAATGGAGGCTTTTGTATTGTACTGATGTGTTCCAACCAAGGTGGTTTTATCATTGTTTTCGTGTTAACCAGATAGGAATATAGATCAGTTATATCTGTATCTCTTGTTTTCTCTTCTGGAGTCCTAATAAAGTAATTGAAAGTGTACAATAAATATTATGAGAGCAAAATAAATGATCATATCTCCATGGATAAACTACTTCAGCATGTTTGTGATATCATATCTTCTGACCTTTCATCTAATGGCTGGGTTAGGGCTTCCTGCCAGGCCTGTAGAGAAGTGCATCATGTGAGATCGTCTGCCCTCGTTCAGAAAGTTGAAGCCCCACATGAATCACAGCAACACGCCCCGAAACGCCCGTCGAGTTTTAAACAGGAGCCGGGTTCGTCTGGGGTTCCACCCTCGACGAGGGATAGCCCACGCAGCAAAGCAGCGCTAACAACAGGAAGTGAACGTGTGGACGCTCACATGGTTTACATGTTCTGTGGAAGTCCTTTGTCTCCCCCAGGATCAGGGAGCCAACTGGCTGTGGAGGCAGGCTGGCTGTTTGTGAGGTAGGCTGGGCCAGCGAGTGGGATATCAAATGATTTCTCTCCATAATTAGACAAAGCCACAGACCCGACACTCTCTTCCTACGTTGGCGCCTTCCGCCTTCCTAGAAAAACAATCCTTTTTATTACTGTGCCTCGCACACCCGCTTCATGCCTGGATCGGGGATATTAGATATTCTGTCACCATAGAAGGCAGAGCTTGATACAGATATTGAGTCAACTTTGCGACTGCCAAATAAAATGGATCTAATGTATTTCATTCATTTCCCTCATGATAGAAATGAGAGTAATGTTTCCGGGTTGAAGAAAGAAAGGAAAAATGTCAAGCTTTATGAGAACCTGTGATATTTTCACAGAATCAAATTGATGTTTTTCATCCAAGACCCAACTGAACTCCTTAAGGCTTCTCCTGGGCTTCAGGATAGTTCTGGAGATGGCGAAACGCATCACTTCCTGTGACATTTAATTGTTTACTTTCCCACGTTGGAGATCTGTGTTCCCCTGGTCACCTCCCCTGGTCACCAAATGCATCATTACATCTTTTACCCTAGTGGTGTTAAAAGAGGAAAACAGACTTGGAATCTATTCAAAGACCATTAATGATATGCTAGGAAAAAAGGTCCCATCTGTGTGGTTGGTGGCATGTTAGGGTCGGGGGTGAGTGTGGAGGAGGGTGCAGTCTCCCTTGGGGGGATGAGGATTAACCATTGACACATGGAGCCTGCTAATAAGGGGGCTTAGAGACACCCCCCCTACCCCTCTCATACACACCCACACACACCCATCCATAGGATCAAATCATGCACACCCCACTCTCTCTCTCTCCCTCCCTCTCTCTCTCTTTCTCTCTCTCTCTTTCTCTCTCTCTCTCTCTTTTTGACACACACGCACATATTCAAAACAAACATACACAGACACTCTATTTCCCCGCACACGCACACACCCTCTGGGGCCAGTCGCGTCGTTATTACATTCATAAAGGGGCCACATCTGGCCACACGCGGGCTGGGAACAAAGGAGAGCCCTGAAATAGGAGGAGGAAGCTGTAACTCCGCGTAGTGGAGTATTAATGTGTGCGTTCACGTGCCAAGCATCTGTCACACTGAATGGGAGGGTGTCAGGTGTGGACATGAGGCCAGTTCTAATCAGGCGTGAGTCTGGGTCCCACTCATGCTGGCTGGTATAACCCTGTGTCAACATGTATATTTATTGGGGGTCTGACACTTGGTGGTTTGTGTGGGAATGATGGCCGTCTAAGTGAGAACAACCAACATACCAGACGCTCATGATTTTCTCTTCTTTCTCTCAAGGTTCAGCGTTGTTTTTTATTGGTTGGGCTGGAAACAACATTTTTTTGTCTTGGTTTCAGTCTTCCCACATTCACATTCACAATTATTCTCTGTTGGTCAAATGAGATGTTTTTTTGGTTAAATCCTGCTCATTGCAAACTGATATTAGCCTATCAGGAGTCAGCATTACTACCTCTACACTCAGGTCCTACAGGCCGAATGATAGCAGATTCACTAGAAAGCAGACCAGATGTTTTCAGTTGCTTCTCTTACTGTTGAGTTATTGCCTTGAACACAGACTGACTTCTGAGTTTAGAGGAAAGGCTGTGCTTCTCGGCTGACATGAAGCGAAGCAACTCATTAACCAGGGTTTCATTCATGCTGTATAGGCGATCTGTCACACAGGCAGGAGAGGCAGGACAGTCGGGGGGGATGGGGAGACGGTTTGCGTGTCAGCAATTAACAAGGATGCAAAACAACCTCTGTGACAATATGACAATTACCAGCCAAGCTGGTGGAAAGAAGAGAGTTGTTAAAATATCCCCCCCGCCTCCCCCTCCCTCTCAACCACAAAATCTCTAACATAAACAGCAATCTTGTCCGATACGGTGACTGGAAATAGCATTGGAGTGCTTGTCTGTCTGTAGAGATGGTGTAATGTCATTCACCGTAAATCAGACTTTGCTGGCTTCTTGAGATACAACGAGGACCAAAATAGACATCTGCTGACTGTGGAAGTTGCTGCTATACAAGCAATCGATTTAATCACTCGCCCTCACCGGCATCGAATCTGCAAGGTTTGTCCGAGCACCGCTATTTGTTTTTACCCAGTCTGGCCACGTGTTGACCCACCTAATGGAATCTTGACCTGTTCAAAATTGCACACAAACAATATATGATAGCAATCTCTCAAGGACGTGCATTACAACAGCATATTGCGTTCAAATTCCATTAGTGTTCAGTGTTCCCGCAACAGGCAGAAGAGAGGTGTAAGAAAGGACCTGTTTACACCTGGCTGTGTGGTTACCATGGATACGATCAAAGTGCGAACAAAACTGTTGTCACGTCAGTCTCCCAGCTTTTCTTCTACATTAAGCCTTGTGTAGACCTCACAGTTGTCTTGTTATGCTCTGCAGGTGCTAAAAAGACCTACCCCCCCCCCCCCAAAAAAACTGATGTTGTTCAACACTCTCCTCATTTAGACCTACCAACTGACCTGAACCTTTGGGAAACACAGGCCCCCGAGGCTCAAACAGGTTTGTGGTCTGTCGCGGGGAGTCGTGATAGATGGTGTTAGATGACTAAGGGAAGGACGGGTGCGCAGCTTGAAGTCGCTGAAAGAGGACGTGCGGGGCTAACAGATGCTACAGCTAGGCTCCACGCTGGGCCCGGTGACGGATGGCCGAGAGGCTGACTGACAGCTGTTCAGCCGCACGTGTCTGTTACTGCGCTGTCAGACGGGACGAGCAGGAGCGGCACGGTCGGACAGCAGGAAGGCAGACAGTCACTTCCACGTCACCGCCGTGCCGTCATCTGCATATGCCCGGAAATGTGTCACGCTCGGTATCACGATCCTTTATTTTGTTTCGTCCTCAGGAGGGGAAGTCTGTTTTCTCTCTCGACAAATTTAGGTTCCGTAAATTATTATCTGTCCGATTGTGACTTGGTTTTGGGAAGCCATGACGAATACATTAACGCTCTGGAATGTCTGTCCGGAAACCTAGTTGCTCGGGGTTATGAAAATGACCCCGATCACATATGTTTGACACGCGTGTGTCAAAGCGTGTGTCAAAGTACTGTAAGTAGTGAGGACATCTTCTCCTCCAGATACTGCGAGGATTGTGGGATCTATATGAGGTGGGCAGGAGATTCATGTCTGCAGAGTTCAGAGTCAGGCCTTCTATCACGATTTAACGATGGTCCAGGCATTTTTATCTTTCTCAGGGGATCAACAAAGAGGGCTGTGTGATTATTTGTACTGTCCTCCCCCTGCCACCTTCTTATCCTACATTGGGTTTTGTCGTGGAAGAGATTGCGGGAGACGCGAAAAGCGAAATCCAGCCTGTCAGAGACGCCGAATCCTCCGATCCCATCGTACCTTCTCTCAGGAAGCAAGGGTGGAAAGCGTGGGGAACAAAATGGAGTCCCCCCCCCCCCCCCCCCCCCCCGGGCAGAAACAAACAGGATGGGGAGGATCCCCCGCGCGGAGAGCCAAGCCCTTCTGAGAGGCTGGCAGGATGTGGCCCCCCTGGGGGCCTCAATATGTCTTGAACAGGTGTGAAGAACGCATAGAGGGGCTGCTTCCCTCTCATCAACGCCTCCCCCACGCACTCTCCATTTGTCGCACATCTCTTACTTCTTATAGACTTGTCACAGGAATACATTTTTTAACCTCTTAAAGAATATTGTCGCACATATGCGATAGATCAAATGCAGCTCCTGCAGGGTAACATCCTAAATATGGGATTTTGAACTTTTCAATTGAATATTTTCCAACTAATCTGCGACAAACGCAACGTAAGGCTTCAAAATGTTCTAATGAGGAGTTTGACAAGTAACATTAGGATGGTAGTAAACGTGCGAAGAGTATTATGCTAAGTAGTTTAGCCAGGAAACTAACTAAAACTAGCGAGCTATCGTATCGGAAGAAACATCTCACGCTGTGGGGACCGTATTAAGAACTCATGCCTCAAAAGGTTAAACGTTTGATGTTGTTGAAGCAGCCTCGTGATCTGGTGAATTTCAACTTTGAGAAATGATCCATCTCTCATTTGTCCTCAAGAGAGGACAAGCGATGTCCTCTCTAACGACTGAGACATTCAAAGTTATTTGGTCAGATGTGCATAGATTTGCTTTCCTTGATTCAAAGACAGCAGACGGACTTATCATCTATGGGCATACGTGAGGCACTCTAAGAGGATGCTTGTTAAAATGCCTTTTGATGTGATTTGATTTGGACAATGAAAACGGTCGGTGTGTAAATCAAGTGGTCACAGATGACACAGCCTGAACACACTACCAGTGTTGCCTCGTTCATGATCAGTCTGCCTTCATTATCAAACATCTCATTCAGGAAATTTCTCTGCGTGGGTGTGAGTGTGATGGTGGGGGAGGGAAGGTGGGTGGGTGGGTGGGTGGGTGCGAGACGAATACATGGGCAGGATTGTGGGGGTAGCTAACGAGAGAGAGAAATAAACAAAGATATGTTAATTAAACGTCAGAATGCCAATCCTTTTCAAGACATTATTCAGTGTGTGCTCAACCTTCACATCCACAGATCTCTGTAAGAGCGTTTAGACAGACAAAGATATGGAACAGATGTAACGCAGAACAAAATGGAGCGTTACACTAAAAGAAGATGTGAAATGTATAAAGCTAAAAGTATAAATGAGAAACTCTGGGTTAAAAGCCACAGGTTTGCCCAGGGGGTCGGAGGGTGACACAAATCCCACTGAGGTGCGCTTTTCCAAAACATGAATTAATTGTTACATTTTTAATGAAGGCTCCCTCGAAGGCTGGATCGGTAAGCAGTTGGATCCAAGATGGACACCATCATTTCACCTCCCCCCCCCCCCCCTCCCCCCGCCTCCCCGTGCAGAGCAGCTCAGTCATTGTCTAAGCCACACTTCAGAAGTGTGTGGAACATGACGTCTCTCCGCTCGAGTCTTTTAAAGAACCTGTGAAAGAGGGAAGCCGCACAGAAGGAAAATGAAACCCAAACCTCCCTTTCTGGGGACCTGTCTCTTTGAGGTGTCACACTAACAGGTGCTGATGAGATGAAACACAGGCTGAACGAAAGGGTGGTGAAACGTACCCAGCCAAAATGGCCGCCTTTTCTCTGCGGAAGATGGACCTACTTCTCTTTGGGGTTTTTTATAATGCAACATCAGGAGCTAACACAGCCTCACTTTCGTTAGCTGCATTAAGATCCGTCGAGGAATATTCCATTTGTGTGATCAATTTAAAAGTAAACACTTGACCAAGTAAAGGTCTATTGGATAGATTCTAACGGGTCTTCAGTAGGCTTTGACGCAACTGTCATGGAAAATAACCCACCAGTGGTTTAACCTCATGACAACAAAGCATTTGACACTAGATTAAATCAATAATAGATAATGATGATCAGTGTAATTGATCTCCATTGAAGCTAACTGCTTTTGTCCAAAATTGGTCAATGGGTCTATGACTATGAAACTCCATTGACAGCTTGCTCTCGTATCCCAGGGAATTCTCTACACACACAGACACATACACACACAGACACACATCAACACACACACACACTCCACCCTCATCAAACCTCACAGCTGTCTGCTCCTTACCGGTGGAAGTGTGGATACGACTGCACCCAGCCCTCCAGCAGGGACCTGGAGGTTTGAGGCGGCCCAGGAGAGCACACGCCCCACTCCAGCACCACCAGGCCAACAACACAGTCTGCAGGCCCTCCCAAGACCCCTGCTCTTCAGAGGCTGCCTCTGAATGATTTATGATCCGTAGGAGAAGGAGGGAGGGGGGGTTCTCTAGGTGTCGTGTCTGAGGCTCCCTCCCTCTCCTGAGTGTTATATTCTTAGACCCTGACACTTAAGACGTTTGAGGGGTGAGGTGAGGGGCTGGGAATCAGAGTCAGAGCATGGCGGAAGGCACCGGTTTACACGCACACAGCGCGCAGGACTGAAGAAGACACGCATCGGATGAGGGATGACAAACCCCATTACTACGGCCGGGTGTCGCAGCCCATCCCCCCTCCCTAACCTAACCACCTCTCTTTTAGGGTACTTTAGGCACAGTTCTGTTTCACCCCCATTGGGGAGAATGGTGCGCACACACACAAACGCATACACACACACTCACAGAAAGAAGCACACTCCAATCCCAGAGGGGGCGCAAGGAAGAGGGTGGGGGTGTTTGGGGGGGCTGCAAAGCGGGTAATCCCACAGGGAAATCCCTCCCAGACCGCCCCAGAACACGACCTCTCCTGCCCTCAGCCCGCCCCTTTTACATGTGGAGGAGGAGAGGGAGGGAGGGAGGGAGGGAGGGAGGGAGGGAGGGAGGGAGGGAGGGAGGGAGGGAGGGAGGGAGGGAGGGAGGGGTGCGGAAAAACAAAATTATGTGCGACAAGAAAGCATTCGTTGGGTGCCAGTCTGCCGTCTGTGGGCTGTTTCACAGTTCTAATTGGGGGGAGAGGGGGGAAGGAAATCTCAGTCTTGACAAGGAATCTTCTTCATCCTTTTACTTCCAAGATCTCACCAGATAAAATGAAAAAAAAAAGAAGAAAAAAAAAAGAAGACTTTCACAAAAATCAATGCTAAAATGGATTCTGGGCTTAATGGGTAGAAAAGAAGAGGAAGTGATGCGAGCGAGTGGGCGGAGTGATGCCTGGGCGTGGTTTATGTTTTTGCAGAAGCTCCTGTATTGATTCGGCATTATGTACATTATCATGTGCAAATGCTTTTCAGGGGCAGCAAGTGTACTGGCCGAGTGTGCTGTATAAGCAAATGGAGACGTTACCATATACAGCCACTGCAAGAATTTGTAATCATGTGAAGTTGTCATGCTATGGTTTATTTATATTGTGTACCTCACAGCCAAGCCCCACAGTTTTTCATCGTGCTTCATATCCTTTATTAGACAGACATGAGGCTGGGCTGTTCTCCTGGGGGCTTACAGCTCGATTGACTTTCAAACACCGAGGAGTGTTGTCCTATGTGACAGATGGATAAAGGAAAGCGATGCTGTTTATTTCTCTCAGGTACCATCTATACAACTCAGTGCCTTGGCTTCAGACACACAAACACATGTGGAAGCTGTCTCGAATATCTGTGTGGTAAAATAAATAAACTTCTTTTATATAATTATTTTTAGCTATCTTAATAGAGCCTTTGGAGATTATTTTAGTCAAAATTGAATTTTTGTGTGCTTGTTTTGACATAATTAACCAATCAGTGTGCTCAACCAACCCTTTTTTCTTGTGTTAAGGTAACTGGGAGCTGTTTAGCCAGATGCTGTCTAAAGCAATACAAAATGTTCCTAGAGACACCTCAAGGTCTCTTCAGCTTGGGTGTGTGCACAAACAGAACACACACAAACGCGCACACAATGGACACATATACATCACCGCGTCCCCTTGTGGACCGTTGCCAAGCAACACTTCCCTGATTGGGTTAGTTGTCCGCTGACACACACTCACACGCATGCACACGCATAGCACACTCGCACACACAAGCGTACGCAAGAAACACAGGCTGAGGGATTGGAACACACTCCTTACAGCCACTCCCATTCTGAGTCTCTTGGGACAGAACAGCTCTTCCAAGGCTAAGTATGCAGGGAGGAGAGAGAGAGAGAGAGCGAGAGAGAGAGAGAGAGAGAGAGAGAGAGAGAGAGAAAGAGAGAGTGTGTGTAAGAGAGAGAGAGAAAAAGAGAGAGAGGGAGGAAGAGAGAGAGAAAGCCCGGGCTGTACAGCTCTCATCATCCTCTTCCGTGTTCAGCTATGGAGCCTTTGTGCTCCTACAGATTTACTCCAATAGTTGCCTGCACAGTTCACCTCTGTGATACACAGATAGAATGCTTTAAAGCAACTCAACGGTTTTTTGTCCCTGCTCTCGTTATTTTTTTCCCTTGACTTTTATCTCAGTAGACTGTGTAATGCGAGGATGGTCTCACTGGCAACTAGCTATCCCGTGGGATGAGGATAGAAGAATGTGAATATCTGGTTTTATCAGGGGATGAAACCAGATTTAATCAGGGGATAACTATATTCTTGGTATTTCCATGTAACATACTTTTCATGAGCCAAAAGTCTCTCACAACTGAGATTTGTCAAGTCTATTCATTCTGTCGAAAAATCTACGTTAGACTTCTCAACGTCAACATCTCCAAAACTTGCATGAACAGTCTTTCAAGATTCGTAAGTCAACAAGTAAAGGCCAAATGAAGAGTCATCTAAACATGACCCTGCGGATTGGTGCGTTCTAGAAAGGCTATAGTTTGTTGTCTAGAATGTGCAGTAAGATTTCATAGGCCATGACAGGCTATCCTTCTTAACGTATCAGTATCTATTAAAGTGTGCATGAACCATACCATGCTGATGAGTTATAAAGATTAGACATTGATTAGAGTTTGTGTTGTTTTACAAAAATTTATTAATACAAATCATACAACACTTTCATAACATTTAGAAATGAAAACCCCCTGTTATGACTTCTGTGTGTATTACCACGCCACTCAACTAAGATTCACTGTTTGAACACATTTATTTTCATATAGGTAAAGATAAAACTTGTAGTAACATTGAAGTAAGGCGTTTGGCGCTTTCAGAAAAGTCAACAATAGGCGCTGCTATGAACTGAACAGAAGTTTGTCATGTAGAAACATGACATTGTCTTATGGAGGTGGACAAGAACCGTGAACTATAATCAGTTTAAGGTAAGTACGTAACGGATCAATATCAAACATTCAACAACACCTTGTCATCAACATTAAACACTGGTAATTGGTTCCACAACTGTCACAGACACGAAACACGCACATTTTACCAGCTCCATCAACATACGAAACTGTAACATGTCACTCACTGGTTGGCCATGCTTTAAAAGCCTAATTCTACCGTTTCTTGGTCGAACCAAGATGAACAATCAAAGAGAGTAAAGCAAGTTGAATGTAAGCTAATGGACTGCAGCATTGTAGGGCCACTAAAATTGCCATCCGTCACTTGTGGCGATTTTTTATTTTTTTTTTCTCATGTCAAAGCAAGGCACCGAAGCCAAAAGCGGAATCCATATCTCACACATACACTTTTAGTCATCACATTTACACACACGCACATACTATCTATCACACACACATCCTCAGATGCACGCTTACACACACAAAGCCAGCAGGAGAAGGATCCAGATTTTTGTAAATGATAATATTTTGATACTTGCATGGGACGCAGGCCAAGGATAAAATCACTGGGTACAGAATGCTATGCTATATTTGCATAATACTGAATAAATGCATACAGCATCTCTGAATAAGGGAGGATCTCTACTCCTTTGTCGGAGCCTCGGCTGCATCCTTATTCCTTTAAGTCTTTAAAATAGCATTAGAGACCATTGTGACCTTTTCCTATTGTTGTGTTGCCTCAGTCCTCTTATGAATCTCTATACTGGAGGAATGTGAAGGGATTTGAATGGCAGACAATCTCTCGTCAGGACTTGTTGACCCTGCCCTCTCTCTATCTCTGTCTCTCCCTCTCTTTCTCTGTCTCTCCCTATCTCTGTCTCTCTCCCTCTCTGTCTCTATGAGGCATAGTGATTCCTCCTACATGGGCTGTCGTCTCCATAACCAGGTGTGACCACCTCTCTTGGGAGAGCACCCCCCCTCTGTGTTATGTAACATGCTCATTCACATCACCCTGTGTGCTTTCATTTGTCTCAGCTACTTATGCCTGCTTGTCTCTCTTTCTTACTTTCTTTTCTGCGCTCTCTCTCTCTCTCTCTCTGTTTCTTTGTGTGTCTATCTATCTCTTTCATGCTCTCTCTCTTTTTCTCTGTGTCTTTCTCTCTCTTCCACGCTGTCTCTGTTTCTCTCTCTCTCTTTGTCTCTTGCTTTTAGACCTTTCTCTCATTGTTACATATAAATTCTTTAAGACACCTAACACTAGTCACTATTATCATAACAGTAAGCATATACAGGGAAAGCAACACATTAGTTGAGCCATTCTTTAGGCAAGGGATCCATAATATTTAGATAAATATACTATGTCACATGGACAAGGCAGTCGGTAAGGGCTTCCAAAATATTCTTATGATTGCAAGCGGTGTAATTCAACAAGTCAATGCAGTATTTCTTATATTTATGTATCATTCTCCAAGGGACATTGAAATCCAACTAGACTAACAACCTGCTCCAACAAAACACTATCCAGACAGCACAACATGCAGTTAACCAACACAGACTAAAGTTATCAACCAAAGAACTGCCTGTAAAATGACTGTTGAAATGAGAATTTCCAAAAGATAAAATCCAAATTTCTGGGTTCAGGCCTATTACCTGTGGATGGATTCTGACCACTGAACATAACCCAACAGTGGAAGCTTATAAACAAACTGAGAAAATGCAAGACTCCTTTTTTAAGATATGAAATTAAATCGACATATTGTGTATACATTACAGTACACATCAAACATTCAATAATAGCTCATGTATCAGTACTTGCTCTTCAAGGAAGAACTAACAAGTGAACGTGAAACTAATGAGAATCTGACAGCGAATGTGGAGCTTCACCTAGAACTTGAAGTGTATGGTGAAAGCATTAAAAATGACCACCAATGACCAGTCCTTTTACCATGTCACACAATTATACCATGAGTGAGTGACAGGTTGGGATTAATCCTCACAAATGAAGAAGCATTTATCCAATACAACCAAAGTCTGTTAATGCCTCCTTTCCAGAATCTATCTGGAGGGATTGTGAACCCCACATAGGACACCCACTCAAAGGTCAATTATGTGAGAGGCTTTGGATCGGAAAAATCCATCAATGAATATCAGACTGTATGTCCTATACTGAACATACCCACTGCATCTTTGGGCCTGTTTGGAAAACAAACAACAGCTAAAAAAATAGAACGTTGATTACAAAAATAAGTATAACATTCAATACTTTGATTGTCTTTTTAAAATCTATTTATTTTCTGCATATGTAGATGACTTTTTGTAAGATTTCAAGCGCATACTGCTAAAAGGTGCACAATTTCCTCTTTTCTAATTAACGTTTCTTTTTTTTTCTTTTTTCGTTTTCAACATATTGACGTGAAAATAACGGATTGGTCCACAAAGTATAACAGTGCGGTATCAAGTGCTTTTGTACAAAAAGAAAAAAACAATATTATTATTAAAATATTCATTTTAATGGCTTTACTTCATACATAAATACATGTTTTAAAGAACACAGGCGCAATCCACTGTTTGGTCAGTTATATCAGAATGACTTGGATCGTATGATATATACACAGGAGGGCATGTTGGGCCTCTCTAAAGAGGCTACAAGTATGTGAGTCTTCGTCCCTTGTTCCTAACTCTCTGTCTGTACCTTCTGCCCAGGACGGCTGCCAGGTACTTCTTCACTGCCATCTGCTTTCTGTAACGACTGTAGCTGTCAGTGAAGATCCCATCAGAATGTCTTTTGGATAAAGGTTCTGACTCATCTTCCACACTGGTCTCCTCCCTGCAAAAATATAAGAAAAAAAATACATGTATCAGGTTATAACTTCATGATTCAATTCACCAAATGATTGCACCTGCTGCGGGCACGTCTCATTGTCTATTGAATTTGACTGATTACACTGAATCTACGAGTAATATAATTTAAACTGAGATAGGCCTATACGCATATCTTTAATCTGTGAAAAAAAATTACGCACAATCTAAATCTTTCGTTTATTGACGATGACCAATATTTAATAGAAATGAACATTTAGCCCAAGAGATAACTGTTGAATTATTTATGCCTAAACCTTAATGTATTCTGACGCGTGCTGCTGGTTTTTTTCAACTGTGTCCTCGAACGGAATCAAAATCATATTATCGATTAAAACAGGCCTGTTGGGAGTAATCAAATATCAATCTCTTTTATTAAGCCTTCCTACGAAAACTTGTTTCCCTAATAAAGGACCAAGCAACCATGGAGGTTGAGACACAACAGAGAACTAAAATAGCAAAATGATCTGTGATCAGGTTGAATGGGAAGGAAATAAGGTTGACACAAAAGGCACGAGACAATGGCACTCTGTCGCGTGACACAACTTAAAATAATAATGATAAGGGGCAGATATCATAAGCTTTTGCTTCTTTCTGTGCCCTTTCATTCATCATCTCTGTTCAAGATGTATTATTATTATTTTATTATTATTCTGTTGCTAGGAATGAAATGAATAAATACAAATAAAACAAATACAAACTTAAAGACACCTGCATTTACACGGAAGAGAACCAAAAAAATGATGACGGCAGGTAAACGCTTATAAGAAAGTCCCTTACCCTACACGTATTGTCATCAGAGAATGCAGATATTGCCTCGCTGTTAACTGACCCAGGATCTCCCTCAAGGCTCTATCTAAGTCTTCATCTGCGTGTCTCTCTGTTCTGAGATGATAAAACGCCAAACACACACATCAGAGACCAGACTGGGCAGACTGGACCAGCAAACAGCCTACATGTGCCCCCTCGCATCTAAATACAACATCGGTTTCTTCGCTCTAGATTCGTCTAGATTATTTTACACCCCCTCGTGTCTGTCTGTCTATCTACCGAAATATGACAAATAACACCGAACCGAAATAACATGAGTAACTCTGAAAAACAAAGCAAGCAAACATTATCGCAACAGCAAAAAAAATCATCCAAATGGGACCTGCATAGTAAAGTATCTGGTTGTGATTTGTCAGTGTGGTACCTCTTCTCTGGGGGGTAGTACAGCCTGTACACGTCGTCCTCTAAAGATGGGGGGCTTCTTATAGCAATCTGATCACTGTCAAAAGCCATGTCAGATATCGCATTTCCATCTTCATCATAAGCGTCGTTTTCAAGTCTGAAAAAGCGAACAGATGAATCATTGATGTTTTTAGAAATGATTCTTATGAGTCTGTGTAATAGGGTTAGGGTTATATAATAGAACTGCCAACATGATGAAAAATCTGCCCACATAAATTAAAGGAAAAATATATATAATACATTTTGTCTTAAGAAGATTATATCAAACCCATTGTACTCTATAGGGCCTAGTTTTAACAAAGAAATAGCAGAGCTAATCAGACTTTATTTGAAAGTCTATAACAGTTTAGAGCAGGTTAAGTGCGGCCAAAGATACAAATTAATAATTTCGGATAGGTAAGCAACTTTTTACTCAACAATTTTATTACAGGCTAATCATCTATTTCCCAAATTCGTGCAGCATCTGAGCAATTTCCAAACGTTCATGATTTGTAAACTGCGTGTTTCAAATGACAATTTCGAACATTTGCACCAAATTAAGACTGTTAGGGGCTGTTAGGATGGCTCAATGCAACGCATTTGTCCTATGCAAAAACGGACTGTCGCGATGATTTATAATAAATCATTAAATCAATTTCAAATCGGGTCCGTGTAAATATTCATATAAATTATTGATATGCTTCTAACTTGAAATAAATCCAGAAATATCTCAATATAAGAACGGAGCCACCCCATTGGCTGGCCTCGCCTCTCCTTGGTGACGTCATCCCATGGGGCTGCACTGCATGTTAATAAGGGGACTTCTGCTCAAGGTCCCAGTGGACTGGTGCCGCCAAATACTCGCGCGTAATTTTCCATATTACCCAAGCATAATATGATGAAAATTACAATACATTATTTTGGAATACAGAGAGGATCCATACATGCGGATTTCTTAATGTTGTCCAAAAATAAGCACATTTATAATCTATAGTGTGGGTTGCGTAAAAGCGCGTGCAGACTACCTGCCAGCACAATCCTACAGTAACATGCATTCACAATCTCAACAGAATGGGAACATTGGAGTCTTTTGTTAGACGCCCATTTTCCGTGCAGTACATAGACAGGTTAAAGAGAACCATGGTCTGCATGATTGTACCGTAACCTACCTGATCTTTGGGTAATTTAGTCCAATAGGGGCGCAGAAGACGCTGTAGTGCATTATGATTCCGTAGATGAGCAAGACTAAAGTGGCTCTACTAGACCTGGCCATGCTGTGGAAAGATGACAAACAAGAGGCAAAGTTATAAACAGGTGAAACCGCCCATATCGCGCTTATAAATGATTATAAACACGCTTGCAGAATCAATTCATTAAAATATAATACAGTAATTTCCCCCATTATCTTCGGGTTTCATATATATTCAAATATCCTGTCATCCACATAAGAAAAGAAAAAACTGGATGAAATCTATCTACAACATCCAGTCCTTCCTCAAAACTTCAGGAGCGCCAGATGATACCCTGAATCCACTTTCCTTGGCTACGAGGGGAGAGTCTGCACGTCAAACCTGTACGCGTGTCTTCGCGTAAAAATAATCAAGTCCAAAACTTTAAGAAAGGGTTCCTTCATTAGAATATCTCCAACTAAACCCATTCCGGCAAAAATGTTGCCAGCATGTTCTGACAGACCGAATAACAGCCCCACGTACCTAGAGCAGAGGAAGCGGGCAGCCTGCTGCTGTGGAGGGAGATCCGGGCGAGGCTGTGAGCTGTGTGAGAGATGTGTGTGTGAGAGTGTATAAGAGTGTGTGAGAGTGTATAAGAGTGTGTGAGAGTGTATAAGAGTGTGTAAGTGTGTATAAGAGTGTGTGAGAGTGTATAAGAGTGTGTGAGAGATGAATCTTCTTCTCACTGCACCTCTTGCTGAAGCGCCGTATCTTTGCTTGTGTCCCTCAGAATCTCAGTCCTCTTCACTCTTATACTCAATGTTATGACTCGTCGTTTTGAACAAACCAAAAAACTCAATGAAAAAGCAATGCCGTCCTTAGTCTACATGTCTTTGTTGTAAACTTTTTTGCTCTGTGCTGTGATTGCCACGGATTTTATCCATCTATCGTGAGCCTTGCCTTTTTTCAATAAGTCCCATTAAGGATGCTACAGACGTCATCAAGCCTTCCTCCCGGAATATCATGGTACAGCTCCTTCCCCACCCCCACCGCCCTCTTATGACAAGTTTACTTCTGAACTTCCATCTCTTTTTACAGGAAAGATACAATATTGGCTAAGGTCACGTTTTCTTTTTATGACAACTTTGTGGCGAGGTGTTTCTTAGCTGCCACACAAATGAAGGTTAGAGGGTTACATTAGAGTCTAGTCCTACCCCCCTATAAGTGTATTAGAGAACAGGTGGTAGCAGCTATATCACAACGGTGATGTGAAACTTCACTGTCCAGTGATGCGGTGCTGAAATGAAAATGAATGAAAGGAAAAGACGGTTTCAGAATAATGGTTCGTTTTCCAAATCCCATCTCACGAATAAGGGGAACGTGTTGGAGGCTGGAGGCTGGATTTCTACACTCTAAAACGGGTCCATTAACCCTCCTGTTGTGTTCCGGTCAAAAGTGACCGATTTACATGTTTTCTCTTAAAAAAATGCAGTGAATTCATTCTGATTGCCATGAGATTTCATGACTTTGTTCACACAGGGTATCTAAACAGCCAAGATCATTTGTTAAGAATTTCAAAAAAATGTGGGTGTTTTATTTAACTTTGTTACACCCATGATGTTCCCGGTCAAAAATGACCGGTCATTCAAATGAATGGTTAAGTCAAAAAATATATGTATAATATTTTGTCCAGGCACACACACATTCAACAGATGAACACACTAACACTCCCAGCCCCCAAAATGCACAAACATACTACATACATACACATTACTCCCCTTCTTGGCTTCCATTGCTACCCCCACGAGACCCTTGCCTAAATTGAATCTTTCACCCATGGGAACCACACCCAGATAGAATCTTTCACCCATGGGAACCATGCCCAAATACAATCTTTCACCCATGGGAGCCAAACCTGTTAGATTTGCTAATAATTCATGCTACGGCAGCACGATGACCAAACGGTATTCTAAATGTGAGGCTATTGATCACATCTTTGACCCTGGCACTGATGAGTGTCAGTGGGGAGTTTCAAAATGGGAGTTTGTCCTGGGGTTCATCACCACCTGAGAGGAGAGGTTGACTGTCAGCAGAAAATGTCATCCGGATGACACCAGGGCCAACCAGATAGGCCATGGGTGTCCAATCCTGGTCCTCGAAGGCCACTGTCCTGAAGGTTTTCGATGTTTCCCTGCTCCAGCACCTGATTATAATGAATGGGCTGTTATCAAGCTATGTGGAAGCCTAGATAATAACCTTTTTATTTGAATCAGGTGTGCTGGAGCAGGGAAACATCTAAAACCTTCAGGACAGTGGCCCTTGAGGACCAGGATTGGACACCCATGAGTTAGGCCATCTCCCGGGTTGATTACATCAAATCCTGCTTGGAACTGTTCCCCACAGTCTCCCAGTCTTCTGTCTGCTATACTAACCTATACATCCATCTGCTGAACTCATTCTATCGTACAGTTATTGCCGTGACGCATGTGCGTCTTCTAAAGTCACCAGGCTCGGCTTTGCTAACAGCCTCACCGTCCCAAAACAAGATGAATATTTCTGGCTCCAACACACCTGATTCTAATAAATTGGTTGTTATCAAGCTATGTGGAAGCCTGGATAATGACCTTTCTTTTGAATCAGGTGTGCTGTAGCAAGGAAATATCTAAAACCTTCAGGTCAACGGCCCTCGAGGACCAGGATTGGACACCCATGAGATAGGCCATCTCCTGGGTTGATGACATCAAATCCTGCTTGGAACTGTTCAGAGTCCATTAAAATGATAATCATGTCCTTGTAAGATCTTTATACAAAGTAGTCTATCATAAATAGAACAATATTTGTCATCTGGATACTTGTTATATTCAAAATAATCCATAATTTTGCTGTTTTCACTCAAAAACGAGTTGCATGTGCTTAGGTCAATGAGGCCTAGAGACCATAAAGGGCAAACAGAAGTTAAAAACTTGTAATATTAACAAGAACTTAAGTTGCTTAAAACATCTAACACAACATTAGTTGATAATATATGTATTATTATGGAATTATAATCAGCTATAATGAGCCGGTCACTTTTGACCGGGAACACAAAAGTAGTGACAACAAACGAACACAACAGGAGGGTTAAAGATTAAACCTTTCTAACAACCTGAACCATCTGAAACAGATTCAATTTAAACAGGTTCCATATAGTCTAAATTCACTGAATTAACGATATAGTTCGTTGGCAAAGACTAGATGGAATCATATGGACATGTGTTGTATTTTAATTAGGCTATTTAATATGAGTATTAATATTAAGATATTATTTAGCAGCCATGGTTATTTAATTGAAGATAGCAACCGATCAATCATAAATGTAATTTTTTTTCTGTGCCTGGAAACGGCATAAGCTATTATAACGAACAGGACCACACCATGACTTATGAGTTACTACGTAATTACATCATTCGGAATCTCTAGCAGACTTTGAAGTATATTCAATCATTATGAATTAGCCTGTTAATATAGTCTAGATGTGAAAAAAAGACCATCGAACCGACTTTGAACGAAAGTACAGCCCCTAAAACAATTTCAGAAAGGATTATTTTAAGTTAAAGGTATAGGCCTAGCCTATTCTACAGGGTTAATTAGTTTCTCTTAATTAAGAGAAATTATTTAAAAAGCAGCCAAGGCCTTGCTCACACACCAAAGGATAATTGAAGAAGTGTATTCCCTGCTGACAAGAGGAGGATCCACGTCAGCGTTTTGTTGACTCTGACGCAAAATGACGAACACGCACAGTCATGGTGAGGGGGGCTCAACCATGGGGGCTCAACCATAGGGGCTCAACCAGGGGGGCTCAACCATGGGGGCTCAACATATGGGGGCTCAACCATGGGGGCTCAACCATAGGGGCTCAACCATAGGGGCTCAACCATAGGGGCTCAACCATAGGGGCTCAACCATGGGGGCTCAACCATGGGGGCTCAACATATGGGGGCTCAACCATGGGGGCTCAACCATAGGGGCTCAACCATGGGGGCTGAACGATAGGGGCTCAACCATAGGGGCTCAACCATGGGGGCTCAACCATAGGGGCTCAACCATGGGGGCTCAACCATGGGGGCTCAACATATGGGGGCTCAACCATGGGGGCTCAACCATAGGGGCTCAACCATGGGGGCTCAACCATAGGGGCTCAACCATGGGGGCTCAACCATAGGGGCTCAACCAGGGGGGCTCAACCATAGGGGCTCAACCATGGGGGCTCAACAATAGGGGCTCAACCCCCAGTTTGGTTGTAGGCTCCGTGATCCTTTACTGAAGAACATCTGAGCTTTTCTACACAACATTCCAGCAGGCTACAAGTCACTTAACATTTTCAATGCTGAACAAACGGCGCCATCGTGCGGACAGCGGTGGATTTGGTGGGGAAATGTGGAGACGTTTGATCTTTTTTTCTAGCAAAAATTACAGAGGGTATACAAATTATATTGGGCCGCTTTTTTCACTTCATGTTTACATTTACATGTATTCATTTAGCAGACGCATTTATCCAAAGAGACTTCCAAGGGAGAGCTTCACAAAAGAGCATTGGTCAGTCATCATAACAACGTGAAAGTCCCCAAACATTGTGGGTGGTCAGATTATGAAACATGCATCGTGTGAAACCAAATCACCAACCAAATCACAACCAAAGTGCCAAATCAAATGGAAGAACAACGAGTGCATTCAGTTAAATGAGCTTCAAATGCATTGCATGCATCTCAAACGTGCAATACTGTCTCTGTGGGAAATCAAGGAATAATAATGATATACCTCAATCGTGTTAGAACAGGGGCAACAACAAAAAAAGAAGCGGCAAGGCCCTCAATAAGAGTCATTATGGTCCTGGGGGAAACTAACATCAGGTCCAGCAATCATGCCTTAATGGCCTACCATTGTACTCCTGGAACAAGTGCATCTTGAGCCTTTTCTTGAAGGTGGGGAGACAGTCAGTATCTCTGAAGGAGGTGGTGAGTTGATTCCACCATTGAGGGCCAGACAGAGGAACAGCTTGTGTTGGGAATCTGGCTCTCTTGATATAACATGTACCTCCTCCCCTAACATGCAGAAGGTCTGTCCTGCCATCATTCGTGTTTCTTTCTGTGTTATTTTGGTGACAATGAACAACCTGAGAAATTTAGAGACGTTTAATCCTTTCTAGCATAAGTTAAAAAGGGGGATGTACAGTCGAAGACGTAGTTTGACTAGACTGAAAAATACCCATTTTAAAGGGTAGATGGCGCCATGACGCCATGTGCGAAATAGTTGAATCCATGCATTTGGTGCGCCACTTTCTTTCTGTATAACCATTCTCAAGAATAAACCACCGAGCTTACTCTGCAGACTGATTTTTTAATAACAAAAACGGAGAGTGGGCTAATAGATTTTACAGATGACTTATAGCTAGACTTGGATGAGGCAGCCATATTGCTCTCGGAGGGGAACAGCAGCCTCCCCCGGGGGGGGACGCTCCCCCAAAGCCTCCACAACTGTGCTCATCCATTGTTATGTGGCGTTCAATGCGATTTTCACCGGTTCCGGTTCCCAAGTTTTAGGTTCACCGGAGGTAATTTCTGGTTTTGCCAGGGCGATCATTATATATATATATATATATATTTTTACACATTTGATACTTTAGAAACCTAGTCTGGACTTTACGTTTCGCGGATTTGGGAACATTTCAACAGAAGAGTTTAGTGGAGTTTCCAGCCCTCGATATGGGACAGACCGATGACTGAGATTTGGCTTCATACATGGGATCGACTGTGTTGGTGCTCGGCTTGTGGGCTACCATCATTGTTTGTTAGTAAAGAACAGAAGACGTATGTAACTGCAAGAAAGGCAGGGGCCTTTTTTCAGGTAACAATCTAAAAAAAGTACATTACTGGCGGGGCTGCCTATTGAAAGTCATGTGTCTGCCAGGCCCTTTGTAGCCTAGCCTACTTTGGAAAATGAAGGGAAAGTTGAATTCAAAGAGCGTCACAAAGTATCAAGTCGTCGTGGGAATGTTCTGGTCAATATAATAGCTATAAATTAACAATTGCATAAGTTAATCGACACATGGGGACGTTATATTTGGCCTGTTTGATCCACGAATCTTAGCACTTTACACAAAATGAACGTTGGCTTCCAGTAGCCTACTTTGCCCATACAATTGTTTGAACTTCTCTTTTCAGTTAGGCTGATCCTTCTCAATAGTGTTTTAATTGATTTGAAATCAACTTTTCTTATACTAGTCGAGAGCTGTTTAAAACGTGTATGTGAAGAAGCTCTTTTGAACACTTTCGCTGTCTGAATGAAGATCACCTAACGAGTTACCCAACATGTGCTTTATTCGTGCTCTGGCATGTTTATCGGGGATCCACTGATCTCCAGCCATTTTATGAAATCTTGCTCAACTTCTAACAGGTAAACTTCACCTTCTGGAAGTGAAAAGCATTCCGTGTTTTTAAATCCAATCAAAACTATGGATCTGCGTTTCCAGCAAAAAAATGTCGTATTGGCTCCGTACACCGGTTATAGACGATACGGTGGCGTTAAATAAGCATTGTGAGTTCAGTGACATACATTTTGGTATATGTAGACATGCAACAATGCCACAGTAATCCGCACATGGTAATCCCTCAGTGAGGACAGTCTACTGGACAGCCATACTGTCTCCCTGTGGCCAGACACCCAGGTCAGATACACACAACTGGAAAGGGACACACAGTGATGTGTGAGTGTGTGCGTGTGCGTGTGTGTGTGTGTGTGTGTGTGTCTGATCAAAGACAAGAGAGGCACAGTGTTTGCTAAGCAACAGCCAAGGCACCATATTGACCTCTGCACAGCAGCCAGTTTAACAGAACATACATGGGCACATATGTGGCATGCTGTCGGACCGATGCTTTCATGAAAAGAATCGCGTGTCAAGAGTTTGGATCTTGGTCACATCCTCTTTTGTGCTCGCGAAGCTAAGATAGCGAGGGTTTCTTTTAATATGGTGATGCTTCCCTCTCTCTTTCAGTGGTCTTAGCCTTTGTTGACCACAGCAGGTGGTTTCAGGGGCATGAATGGATTCGGAAGGAAGTTCTCGCCTCCCCCTCCCCCCCCACCCCATCTCTACTTACTGTGATTGGCAGGGAGTGGCAGGCTGCCATGGCGATATGACCATACTGCACCAATGGGGAGTGTTCCAGTGCAATTTGAAGAGGGACGCTTTTTGGTCGACTCTGCCAGCTATCCCCCATCCCTGTGGGTCACCCGTGCCCCCCCCCCCCCCCCCCCTGTTTACCAAACAAATCAGAGCTCCTCAGTCTTGAGCGTGGTAAAGCAAGTCCTTCCTGCTTCTCTGCTCCCACTACTTTGTACTTTTCCATTTCAGGCTAGTCTTTGACGCTTGCCTGAAATATTTACAACCAAAATCAGAATGACTTTCTGGAAAGTTCACACAGAAAAGCGAGACGGTGCTCGCATGAAACGTATAAGAATGTCAAATAAGTTGTGTACAGGTCTTGGTAAAGTAATTTTCAAATGTAATTGGTGTTTCCACTTGCGTTCGAGGATCACTTTCTGTGAAGTTACACTTTGTGTTTGCTAGAGACCTACGTTAACAGGACACATACTGAGTGAAATCAAGTGTTCCATGTCCTGACTGAAAGCATTAAGTAATCGCTCAAAGGTGGCCTGGGCCCAACCCTAGCTGCTGTACACTCCCAAGGTTGCATCTTATCTGATTAACTGGAACGGGAATCTAGGCTGACAGTCAGTCATATGACATGTTAGATCCTGTTGAGTGCTTTGGTCAATAGATATCCTCTGTAATTGCCCCTACTGTCCATCTAATGGTACATATCTGATGACCAGTCCCCAATGCATGACCAGTGCTTTGAAAGTGGATTTGTCGGGATTGCAAAGTTTCTTAGAGCATGAGAGACGTGGTCTGTCTATGGTATTCAATATACACCTGAGTTAAAGGCTGGAATGATCTAGAAACCATATCAAATATGGGTCTGTAGCATACGTTCAGTTGGAATGTGACCTCTTCAGAGGCTTTAATGAAGTCTGGTTAGCAGAGGAGTCCATTTAGCCTGCCTTTAAAACCTTGCTGTGGATACTTTCAGCATTGACCCACATCATCTCTCTTCCCTGCCAGCATTCTCACTCGCCTTCTTCTCTGCATAGTGCGAGTTTAGAAACTCAGGCTGTTGTAGTATTTTGCCATAGGTTTCCTTCTCTGAGGGACTCATGCGGCTGAGCAGTGAGGGATCAGGCGCGGGGGGGGTGGGGGGGGGGGTGGAGTGGAGGATAGCGTTGGAGGATATCAATGCCTGCTTGTAACATGACGTACATGTCTGTTACAATTGCTGTCTTGGCAACAACTTGGGATAAGAGATCAAGCCATGGCCAGGGCTCGGGAACACCTTCGCTCGTTCTGAATAAATCACCAATGTGGCAATGTGATGAGTCCACCAAGAGAAAGCTTCCGGCCGGCTCTGCAGATCGCCCTGCCACAGGGCGTGCAGATTAGAGAAAGGCCGCTGGCCGTCGAGGTGAGCTCACTGGTTGAAACGCGGACACGCCTCCATCATGTGACGTGGCTTCGGGCTCCGTCAAGCCTCGGTTCTTTTCCCCGTGAGAGAGAACGGCCCTGACTGAAACGGGTGATTCCATATCGATGGAGCGACGATAAGGATGGGCACGCTTCACGGTTGAGTGGAAACCAAACTAGGGAGCCATTGACCGCTTCAGCCTAACTGTGGGTTGTGTTCGCAAAAGCCTAGAGTGCTCCGCTTCACTGTAATGGCGTGTCGTTTAGCCGACGCTTTCATCCAAAGCCACGGGCTTCCCCACCTAAACCTCCCCTCACCTCCCTCCACCTCCATCGAGCTTGGCCTCCTCTCCGTCATCCAGCCCTCATGGGGATTACCAGGTCAGAGACGTCAGTGTGGATAACCAGCTCCGCGCTGTAAACCGTTTGGGCAGCGAGTTGGATCACATGGACGCCCTGCCAGCCAGACTAACCCTGGTCGGATCTCCCTGCTGCCTCCGATTAGTCATTAGCGTTTAGGATCGGCGCTAAGTGGATGAGCAGCCCCAGGCGGTGGCGTCTGGGATCAGGCAGTAGGGTGCGGGGTCGGGGGAAGGTGCGCGCCGCCCTCCAGGTGCGGCCTGGTCGTGGATGTAGCCTGTAGGCTCTTCTTTGATGAGCCGGGAAAGAGAATATTGTTGATCTCCTGTAGAATGGTAGAAGTGCTGTTCCTTGCTGAATAGACGGCTCATGGTCTTTGTCATCAGGTGTGTAAAGAGTTACATGGAAAGGATGGGATAGAAATCCTATCTGTTTGGGGGGAGGGGGGGGGGGGAGTGTGGACGGGGCTGGGGTCATTGTGGGAGCGTTAAAGAGGCCTGCTGGTGCGTGACACTGATGTGTGCATACTGTTAATGCTCTCCGTGCTCCCAGGGACAGTGCTGCTCCTGTAATGCCAACGAGCCAGTCTGCTGGTGTCTGTCTGTCTGTCTGTCTCTCTCTCTCTCTCTCTCTCTCTCTGTGTCTGTCTGTCTCTCTCTGTGTGTCTGTCTCTCTCTCTCTCTCTCTCTCTCTCTCTCTCTCTCTCTCTCTCTCTCTCTCTCTCTCTGTGTCTGTCTCTCTCTTTCTATCTCTCTGTCTGTCTCTCTCTCTCTCTCTCTCTCTCTCTCTGTGTCTGTCTCTCTCTGTGTGTCTGTCTCTCTTTCTATCTCTCTGTCTGTCTCTCTCTGTGTGTCTGTCTCTCTTTCTTTCTCTCTCTGTCCCTGTCTCTCTCTGTGTCTGTCTGTCTCTCCGTCTGTCTCTCTCGCCGTCTGTCTCTCTCCCTCTGTGGGGGCTTGCGGGGGAATCTTCTGGCGACAGCAAGCCAGAATACAAATCCGTCTCCAGAAAGCAGATCGATGGTCTGTATCGATCCCTGGTTTGCCTGGCTCTCATATTTTGTGTTTCGTGTGTTCACTCCAGCCTCCCTCGATCTGGGATCATCATAACAGAGAACCAAGAAGGAACGATGGGTGCATTTTTGATGTATTTTCACGAAGGCAGTTATTTCTTTCTTATTGGTGCCACTGAGACAGTTTAACAATTGAAGCCTTGTTCATACTGTAGCAAATAATAATAATAATAAATCTACGATGATGGGAGCTCTTCAGAAAGGACCTGGAGTTCCCCCTGGCGATCAATCAGGAGAGGACGTCCCAGCCCTCCTCACCTCCCAGCCCTCCTCACCTCCCAGCCCTCCTCACCTCCCAGCCCTCCTCACCTCCCAGCCCTCCTCACCTCCCAGCCCTCCTCACCTCCCAGCCCTCCTCACCTCCCAGCCCTCCTCACCCCCCAGCCCTCCTCACCTCCCAGCCCTCCTCACCTCCCAGCCCTCCTCACCTCCCAGCCCTCCTCACCTCCCAGCCCTCCTCACCTCCCAGCCCTCCTCACCTCCCAGCCCTCCTCACCTCCCAGCCCTCCTCACCTCCCAGCCCTCCTCACCTCCCAGCCCTCCTCACCTCCCAGCCCTCCTCACCTCCCAGCCCTCCTCACCTCTCAGCCCTCCTCACCTCCCAGCCCTCCTCACCTCCCAGCCCTCCTCACCTCCCAGCCCTCCTCACCTCCTCACCTCCCAGCCCTCCTCACCTCTCACCCTCTGCTGAGCAGTGTTGATTCTAGCTCAGGTCATCAGCTGTGTTGGTCTAAGTATTCAGCCACTGGCTCTTTTCTAACATGGCCCTGGCCTGGGCTTTCCCCTTTGAAGACACACACACACACACACACACACACAAACACACACAAACACACACGTGAGCGGCTGTTCCCTAGATTCTTAGAGAGTCAGTCTCTTGGCTTGGACACCTGTTTCTCTCACATTCCTCTGTGATCTCTCTCACGCACGCACAACCTCCCCCCCCCCCCCCCTCTCTCCGTTGGTCTGTCTCTATCTATCACTCACACAGACACTAGGTATTTGAGGGGCTTCCCTGTGTGTTAACATGAATGAGAACATGAACCAGCTTGCAGATTGTGTTTTTGGCTTGGACACGCACATCTACACAAACACACACACACACACGTTAGATAAAACACGTGTTGATAGGGGTTTCCATCCTCAGTGTAACAGAGAGGGGTTGTCCAGGTGGTTGTGTGTGCCAGCCAGGGAGATCCTCCTGTATCTGGGGTGGGGTACACATCTCTGGAGGGTGGGACAGTCAGTGGTCCAGTCAAGCCACTCCTGTCATGAGTGAACATGACAAGATGAGATGAACATGAGGCGTGTGACTTCTGGAGCCTTTGCCTCAGGTCTTTGTTTTCAACATGGGAAGAGTCTTTGTGATCTTAAAAGGCTTCAAGCATGTAAGATCTAATGAATGTCGACTGCCGGGAGCGAGTTTCGAACCCGTGTCCGCTGCTGTCCACTTCGAGCTGCTTCAGCTGACTAACGCAGCCGGCGAACGTGTCTCTCTCCGCAGACGTGACGATGGGTTGTGTCAAGAGCAAAGAAGACAAGGGCCCCACGCTGAAGTACCGTCCGGAGAACTCCACCTCCACGCCTCAGCACGGACACCTGGGGCACTACGGGCCCGACCCCACCCTCCTGGGCCAGTCCCCCGGCCTCAAGGGCCCCGCCGGCGGATACAACAGCCACGCCTCCAGCCTCACGCCGTTCGGAGGCTCCTCCTCCATCATGACGCCGTTCGGCGGCGCCTCGTCTTCCTTCACCGCGGTCACGGTCAGCAGCCCCTTTCCGGGCGTGGTCACAGGTGAGGTCAGGACCCCTTGCAGGGGGATTGTGGGGGATGTAGGCAGATGTAGGCCATTTCTTAACGGGACGTTTGATCTGCATATTTGCTGCAGCAGATCTGTGGGGAAAGCTTAATTTGGCCAGTCCAAGCAAGGCAGAGCAGATGGAACTCATTATTTTGTTTGTAAAAGTGAAATGACGTTTTGAATGATCATGTACCATGTGTGTTGGATGCCTGTAGTGTTCAGGGATTGGAACCCCCCCCACACACACACACACACGCGCGCACACTGGGATCCTCACTTGGTTATAATCTAATCTCGCTAGGGTGTTTAGATCTAATACCGCCCCCGTCGATTTCCTCCAGCGTGCTAACGTGTCCATGTGGGCCTGTCCGCTCTGCCCTCCATCCCTCCTCAGGTCCCCCCTCAACACTCCTCCCAGCCCGGCGCTTCATTATCTAAGTGCTCGACTTCTATCGCCACAGTCAGCTCGTTTGCGATCCCTTTTACCCCCTCCTCTCGTTCCTTCATCAAAAGGAAAAGGGCACGCTTAGCCTAGGAGGCCCTGGATCCAATACTGTTTCCTCTTCAGTCTTCATGTGTTCAGTGTCAGATTCGATGTCCCGGGGCAGAAAAGGCCTGTTTGACCGTCCCCTTTTCTCCAGTCCTGACTCTTGTTCTTCCCCGAAAAGGCGGCGTGACGTTTTTCGTGGCGCTGTACGACTACGAAGCGAGGACGGCCGACGACCTGTCGTTCAAGAAAGGAGACCGCTTTCAAATCATCAACAACACGTGAGTGCAGGGTCCCTCTTCCCTGCAGAGCGACACAGGCTGGCCTGGCCTGGTTTAGCTTGTTTGTGTTTTGTGAGAGCTTAATCCCTCATTGTATTGCAGCCTTAACATGGATTCTGAAATCTGTCTAGGGTTAATGGATCCTTCTAATGGACCATCTGGTTAAGCCCTCAACTCAGATCACAGCTGATAGGGCTGCTGCCCTCCGCTTCCACGCACCAAGAGTCACACATGCACACGTTTTTCTACGGCTCTCCATGCACAGTGTTGATTGGACTGAACCAGAGACCCCTGGCATGTGTTCCTGTGTTTCTGTCAGCCCGGGTTTTGCTTGGCTCTTACTGTGTGTCCAGTGAATGAGGTGCATGATGGGTAGTCTGACGGCGCGGGGGGGGGTTCTCTGTGGTCTGTTTCCCTCAGGGAGGGAGACTGGTGGGAGGCCCGCTCCATCAACACCGGCAACAAGGGCTACATCCCCAGTAACTACGTCGCTCCTGCCGACTCCATCCAAGCTGAGGAGTAAGACTGGCTCGCCTCCCGTTCTCTGCCTCTCCCCCTCCTTCCCTCGCTACTTCTCTCCCTCCCTCTCTTCATCCTCTTTGCCTCTCTTCTGTCTTCTCCCTCCTCCCTCCCATTTTTCTCCCTGCCTGTCTTCTCCCTCCCTCTCTTCTCCCCCCTCCCTGTCTTCTCCCCCCTCCACCTCTTCTCCCCTCTCTTCTCCCTCTCTCCCTCTCTTCCCTCTCCCTCTCTTCTCCCTCCCTCTCTTCTCCCTCCTACCTCTCTTCTCCCCTGTCCCTCCCTCTCTTCTCCCCTCTCCCTCCATCTCTTCTTCCCTCTCCCTCTCTTCTCCCTCCCTCTCTTCTCCCTCCTCCCTCTCTTCTCCCTCCTCCCTCTCTTATCCCCCCTCCCTGTCTTCTCCCCCCTCCCTGTCTTCTCCCCTGTCCCTCCCTCTCTTCTCCCTCCCTCCCTCCCTCTCTCCTCCCTCTCTTCTTTCTCCCTCCACCCCTTCTGGAAGCGACGGCTGCAGCTCAGCTAGCCCCAGCTAGCTCCTCGCTAATGAAGGCAGCGTGACCGCAGGTCACTCACTGACCAGCCTCGCAGCAGCACATGACAGGATGGGACAATAAGCCTGCATTGTCACTTAAGAAGACATGACATTCCTGTAGTCCTGAAACACAACCGGGGTGACATTTGTTTCATGGGATGTGCTGTTTTTAGACAGATTGTTTCCCTTGTTCTAAGTGACCTGTTATGCTGGGCATGTTTGCTGACTGGCTAACAGCTCCCAAGTGGATGTGATTAGATCTGGTACTTTATACTGTGAGAATGTGCAGAGTATAAAGGTGTTTGGCATCATGCAAACCAGTATTCTTTGTTTTTCAGACAATGGCTTTCTGTGTTTGTTCACTGTAGTTGAAGATTGATATCAGCGTTGACTAAACTCCCTCCAGATCTTATACCTACTGCTTTTTGTTGCCAGGTGGTATTTCGGTAAAATGGGTCGCAAAGACGCTGAGCGACTTCTTCTGGTACCCGGAAACCAGCGAGGCACGTACCTGGCACGAGAGAGCGAGACCACGAAAGGTGAGGAGCATGTGTGTGCTCACACACACACACACACACCAACAGCATGTGGAGCCTAACCCTACCCTTGGTGTCCTCCAGGGGCCTACTCCCTGTCCATCCGGGACTGGGACGATATGAAGGGGGACAACGTGAAACACTATAAGATCCGGAAGCTGGATAACGGAGGTTACTACATCACAACACGGGCTCAGTTTGACAACCTGCAGAAGCTGGTGAAACACTACACAGGTATGCAGCAGGACAGCTGGCTCTGGCACGAGCCTGGACACACAGACGCACACACAGACACTCACAAGGAGGCACATAGACGCTAAAACACACGCACAGACACACACACACAGACGCTAACATACGACACTCACACACACACACACACACACACACACAGAGGCACACGCACACAGACACACACAAAGAGGCACACAGACGCTCACACACACACACACACACGCTAACATTCGACACACACACACACACAGACAGACACACACAGACACATACACAGACACACACGCACACAGACGCTAACATACGACACTCACACACACACACACACACACACACAGAGGCACACGCACACAGACACACACAAAGAGGCACACAGACGCTCACACACACACACACACACAGACACATACACACACACACACACACAGAGGCACACTCACACACACAGACGCTAACATTCGACACACACACACAGAGGCACACTCACACACACACAGACACAGACACACACACAGAGGCACACAAACGCAGACATACAAACACACACACACACACACTCACACTCTTTAGCTGCGAACAATTCCTGCGTGCACATTCCCTGTCCCAGCGCCTCATATGGAACGTGTTATTAGACTGCAGATGACACGGTATGCTAGCGTGTTAAAGACTGAGGTCTCTGATTAGTCAACATTGTCAACAACCTTGTAATGTTGGAGGCCAACTAGATGTTGAGTCACACATGATTATTTTGTCCCTCGCCCACGCATGGCAGGTATGGTTCATGTAGGTAGGTAAGACGCAACATTCAAGAACTATTTGGTATATGTTGTGTATTTCCTATGTCGTTTTTGGTATCTAGATGTCGTTTTTGGTATAGTTTTTAAGTATCTAGATTTGTTAGATGATGATCCATAGATGTTGTCTACCAGCAAACACACAGTGTACAGTTTGAAAACATGAACAAAATGGCTGTCAACCTCTTAAGAATCTACAGATCAACAGGGGATAGGTATACCAGAGTGTTTAACTGCAGATCAAGGGTTTACAGGTTCCAATTTCCTCTTTGCCTTGAATAAGAGTATCTGCAGCTAAATTATTGTGTTATTCGATTGTTCTGGTTTTTAGTACTGGGCTCACATTCAGACACAATCACATGTTGTCAAATCTGGGCAGAAGGGATTATCTGAAAAACCCAATCCGGAATTCCGTCCGTGTTCTGCCCCGTCATGTCATCTGAGAGCGTGGCTCCGGGGGCGTGGCTCCGGGGGCGTGGCTCCGGGGGCGTGGCTCCGGGGGCGTGGCTCCGGGGGCGTGGCTCCGGGGGCGGCCACAGCAGTAGGCCGTCTGCCAGGGAAACAAAAGCAGAACCCTAAAGATACGACCCCACGTAGGATGGTGGATGACGTGTGTGGTGTGTGTGTGTGTGTGGTTCCAGAGCACGCGGACGGGCTGTGCTACAGGCTGACGGTGGTGTGTCCCACGGTCAAGCCCCAGACCCAGGGCCTGGCCAAGGACGCCTGGGAGATCCCCCGCGAGTCCCTCCGCCTGGAGCTCAAGCTGGGCCAGGGCTGCTTCGGAGAGGTGTGGATGGGTAAGTTCCCCCCCCCGTGTACATCCAGCATGAGGAGCGCTGTCCTCCCTCTCCATCACCCCGGCTCTGTCAGCAGGCTCTGACCTGCCACACACTCCAACCTGCCCCGCTCCCAGCACGCAGCCCAGGAATTCTCTCTCTTTCTCTCCCTTCCTTCTTTCTTTGATGTCTTCCTTTCTTTCTGTTGAATCTCATTCCTTCGCTCTCTTTCTCTCTCTCTCTCTCTCTCTCTCTCTCTCTCTCTCTCTCTCTCTCTCTCTCTCTCTCTCTCTGTCTTGGTTTCTCTCTGTTTCTCTTGCTTCGTCTTCCTGGCTTTTCATTTAAAATCTTTCAGCTTGTTTTGTGTCATCAGAAACACGTCATCATGGTTTTTCCTGCACTGGAGTTATAGATAATCGAATTCTGTAGCGGTTAGTCACCCAGCGTGATTCATTGATGACGGGGGAATCCGTTTGCATAAGATCTGTTTGTATAAGTGACCCCGGAGGAGTAAATGATTATTTAAGGAGTGCTCAAAAAGAGGGCAGAATGATGTCATATCCTGTTCTTTTGTAGACGTTCACTGAACTCTAAAGAATTAGTCATGAGAATGAGAAATGAGGAACTACCTGTTTACTAATAGCAGTTTTGTTCAAGAAAACATTAGTTAACTGCTGTCCCACCCAGCTATTAATGAGAGGCGTTTAAAGGTGTAACAATCGCCAGCCCAACCACAGCCTGTTGCCTCCTCCTTTTTTGGTCAGGCACGTGGAACGGCACCACCAAGGTGGCCATCAAGACCCTGAAGCCGGGCACCATGTCCCCTGAGGCCTTCCTGCAGGAGGCTCAGATCATGAAGAAGCTGAGGCACGACAAGCTGGTGCCGCTGTACGCCGTGGTGTCCGAGGAGCCCATCTACATCGTCACCGAGTACATGGGACAAGGTACCGAAACACACACCATCCACAGGCTGCATGCTTGACCTGATGTTTAACAAGAAACATAACAATCCAGGGACCTATTCTGAAATGATGGCTGTGATTTATGAGTCTGAAATTGTAATTTCCCTTGCTGAGTGGTTCCTGGTGTGTCGTTTCTTCCAGGCAGTTTGCTGGACTTCCTGAAAGAAGGAGATGGGAAACTTCTCAAGCTGCCCCAGCTGGTGGACATGGCGGCTCAGGTAAACTCAGCTCTGCTGGAGGAGCTTAGAGCAGAGTGTGTGGGTGTGTGTGTCAGCCAGTTGCAAATATGGCTGTCATTTATTTGATATTGGGGTTGACATCTCTACACATCTCACACAGACACACCCCCCTGCCTGTGTGCTCTGCTCTTCCCCCTGCACTGCTTATTGCCTGAAGCACTTAAACAGCTCTCCTCAGGGGGATGCTGACAGCTAGTGTGTCGACCGCACAATGAGCACTTAACGCTCCCTCGCTCTCAGCAGAACAGAAAAGGGTTTAGTGATTTTGTCAGGCTTCCAGGGGTTTAGCAGGGCCTGCATCAACATGCCAGTCCCATATACACCAGACACACACACACACACACACACACACACACACATGGCTGACAATCTTCAAACCAGAAGCTTTTCCAATAAAAACTTGAATGTTGACTATTAGCTCTGTGACATTTGGAGGCTTGCGCAGTCCAATCATGTTCTGGTGCACTTTAACACTCTTCCTGTCCCTCCCTGTGTGTGTCCTGCCCTGTCCTGTCCCAGATTGCAGACGGCATGGCCTTCATCGAGAGGATGAACTACATTCACCGGGACCTGCGGGCAGCCAACATCCTGGTGGCAGACAACCTGGTGTGCAAGATCGCTGACTTTGGCCTGGCCAGGCTGATTGAGGACAATGAGTACACAGCCAGACAAGGTAAGCTACAGTCAGACAAGGTAAGCTACATTCAGACAAGCTGAGCTACAGCCAGACAAGCTGAGCTACAGCCAGACAAGGTTAGCTACAGCCAGACAAGGTGAGCTACAGTCAGACAAGGTGAGCTACAGTCAGACAAGGAGAGCTACAGCCAGACAAGGTGAGCTACAGCCAGACAAGATGAGCTACAGTCAGACAAGGTGAGCTACAGCCAGACAAGGTGAGCTACAGTCAGACAAGGTGAGCTACAGCCAGACAAGATGAGCTACAGCCAGACAAGATGAGCTACAGTCAGACAAGGTGAGCTACAGTCAGACAAGATGAGCTACAGTCAGACAAGGTGAGCTACAGCCAGACAAGGTGAGCTACAGTCAGACAAGCTGAGCTACACTCAGACGAGGTAAGCTACAGTCAGACAAGGTGAGCTACAGTCAGACGAGGTGAGCTACAATCAGACAAGGTGAGCTACAGTCAGACAAGGTGAGCTACAGCCAGACAAGGTGAGCTACAGCCAGACAAGGTGAGCTACAGCCAGACAAGATGAGCTACAGCCAGACAAGGTGAGCTACAGTCAGACAAGGTGCGCTACAGTCAGACAAGGTGAGCTACAGCCAGACAAGGTGAGCTACAGCCAGACAAGGTGAGCTACAGTCAGACAAGCTGAGCTACAGTCAGACGAGGTGAGCTACAATCAGACAAGGTGAGCTACAGTCAGACAAGGTGAGCTAGAGTCAGACAAGCTGAGCTACAGTCAGACGAGATGAGCTACAGTCAGACAAGGTGAGCTACAGTCAGACAAGGTGAGCTACAGTCAGACAAGGTGAGCTACAGTCAGACAAGGTGAGCTACAGTCAGACAAGCTGAGCTTCAGTCAGACGAGGTGAGCTACAGTCAGTTGAGGTGAGCTACAGTCAGACAAGTTGAGCTACAGTCAGGCAAGGTTAGCTACAGCCAGACAAGGTGAGCTACAGTCAGACAAGGTGAGCTACAGCCAGACAAGGTGAGCTACAGTCAGACAAGGTGAGCTACAGCCAGACAAGGTGAGCTACAGCCACCTGGTGGCATAGATCATTTGACCGCAGGATATGCTAAATATGTACGGTAAGCAGTGGTGTGTGTATACAATTGCAGTAAAAGTACCAAGTTTTTCAGGTGTTGCTCAGTGTTTTCAGGAGTGTCCCCCCCCCCCACCCTTTGCAGGAGCCAAGTTCCCAATCAAGTGGACGGCTCCTGAGGCGGCGCTGTACGGCAAGTTCACCATCAAGTCTGACGTGTGGTCGTTTGGCATCCTGCTGACAGAACTGGTCACCAAGGGCAGAGTTCCCTACCCAGGTAAACACTGAGGTGGGAGGGTGGATCCCTGCAGTGTGCGGTGGTGCGGTGGCGTGCGGATCGACCTGTTAAACCGGCTGTCTTTGTGACGGGAAAAGGGAATGGGATATTCAGTCAACACAGTAGGCTCTTGGTAACGTGAAAAGGGATCTGTGTGTGTGTGTGTGTGTGTGGGGGGGGTGGGGGTGGGTTGGCTCCTGTCACCTGATTGGCCCTGATTAGACAGAGAGCCATCTGGCAGACTGTCTTCAGGGCTGCATTCCATTCCAAAAAAGCCGCCCCCTTCCCTGTGACCTAAAGGGAAGAGGATGTTTTTATGAATGGAGCCACGCCTCTGATCTGATCAGCCCTCTGCTCTCAGGGCTTCCTCTGATTGGTTGGGGTAGCTCTGTGAGAGTGAGAGGGGCGTTCCAGATCAGGTTATGATACGGATGACCCCTCCCTGGTCCTGGAAGTTAGACTGATGGAGCCACGAAGGTTCTTTTTCTCTCTCGCTAATGGCAAAAGTCAGAGTAGTGAGATTGTTAGTGGTGTATGAGAGCTCTTTGGCAGCGTTCTGCATTGAGGCGTGCAGAAAGGGAGGACACTTTCATTGAAGACAAACCAGATCTGTCCCCTCTCGTTTATTTATGGATGGATGACTCATGTTCTTTAAATAAATCACCCTCACATATATCCTGCTGACACCTGAACTGTGCCAGCCTCTCAACGGTTCTCACATGGAATTAAAGAGACACTCTCTGTCTGTCTGTCTAACACATCAAGCAACAGTTGTCCGAGTCCCTTCTCCTCTTTCAGGGAGTGTGAGAGAATTGGATTCCTGTGGTCCCTGGAGAGAGAGAGTGAAGGGGGTAGAGAGAGAGGATGGGATAGAGACTGAAGGAGGGAGAATGGAACGATACAAGGCAGGAGAGAGAGAGCCAAAGCGGTAGAGAAAGGGAAAGCGGAAGAGACGGACAGCGGGGGGGGATATGGTTGCGTCGTTACCACTCGCTCTCTGTCACAACCCTTTTTAGCAGCAGGCCACCTCCCCAGGGAGCGCTAGTGAGAGCTTGTAGCTCTGCCACTGGGTTCACAGGGGCTGGCTTCCTGTACTGGACTAGAGAGGGTCCTGGGAGACAGGAGCAACTCTGCACGCACACACACACACACACACACACAGACTAGCTAGCTTGTTCAGCTGAACTGGCTAGAATGGAAGAGATTATTTCAGGCTTGATGCCAGACCACTGGCATTTATAGATACACAGCCATGTGTCCAGTTCAGTTTTGATAAGATAGAATTTCATGGTATTCTCTTCAATTTACTTAGGAACACATGCTTTTAATTAGAGCTGGACATTCTACCAGAGCATGTTCTAGTAAAACGGCTCTGACTCCCAGCTGGTGAGAAAGCAGAGGCCAAGCTTCCGGGTTCTGCTTGTGACTGACCCCTCCTTCTGTCCCCAGGCATGGTGAACCGGGAGGTTCTGGAGCAGGTGGAGAGAGGCTACCGCATGCCCTGCCCCCAGGGCTGCCCTGAGTCTCTTCATGAGATGATGAGGGTGTGCTGGAAGAAGGAGGCTGATGAGAGGCCCACCTTTGAGTACCTGCAGTCCTTCCTGGAGGACTACTTCACAGCCACGGAGCCCCAGTACCAGCCTGGGGACAACCTGTAGGGACCTGGCCCCTGTGCCCCCACCCCCAGCACCTTCCACCAGACTGGCTGGGGAGTTGAACTACCAACCCTCAGGCCCAATGGAGAACCACAGTACCAGTCAAAGATTCATCTGGGGGGATTTGAAACCAGGGAACCCCCCTCCCCACCACCCCTGCTTTCCTTACAGGGCTGAGGAGTTCTAGACGTGTCCAAAACCACGCTGGCCATCTTTTCAATCTGCCCAAAGAGTAGCTCGCAGTATTTCTCCACGGTCTCTTCTCTCCTTCCTCTGCACATTAGCTTGACCTGTTGTGGGTTGCCAAGGCTGCGTCGATGCGTGTCTGGATGGAGTGAGGCGTCTCTGGGACAGGTACCTCTGAGGTCCCAGGTGGATACCAAACTCCCTTGTTTTCCCACTGTGTTCTGAGAGACCAGACAGTGTTTCTCTCAGCACTTCGGTCTTAGCAGGTGGCTTTGGCAGTTACACACTTGTTTTTATTTGTGTGTTTTTTTGGGGGGGGGGGGGGATTTCATTTCATTTGAAACTCCAATGATGATGAACACCATGATTTGAAATCATTTCAAATTATTTGGACATTTTTCTTGATTGCAATTCATTTTGCTCTGGGGTTATTTTTGGATTCAAGCTTACCGACATGTACAGCAATGATTTGTCTTATTCTAGTTGGGTAGTACTTTGAAATTATGTGACCAAGAACTGTAGTTGATGATTCTGAAAGTGTCTGAGCTATGTTAAGAGTGAAGAAGGTTCGAAGGACCTTCAGTGTGTTTGGAAAGACAGTGACAGACTACAACAGATCCAAACACGTGTTGTTGGAACAGGAAGAAATTTGTAAGTGATTTTTATGTTGGTACGTTTCTTTTATATGAGGTGACCTGAATGTCAGACTGTGGTTTTATCAAGATTTTACTGTTTTTTATTGAGTGTAATGAAAAAGTATCTGGAAACCATATTGCATTAGTTAAAAAAATTGTATCCCCTAATGGCCAATGCCGAAATGTTTCTTCAATGTTTTATAAATGTTTTTGAGCCAACGGTAATTTTATAGTCCACAAAATAATTTTATGGGATGAAAATACACTGCATGTGACTAAATGTTATTTTAATTGTGTTGCTTAGTTTAATTTCTCATTTTGTACTAATGGTGTAACTCCACATGTTGTTGCCCATGCCATCTACCTGTTTGCTTAGCAACGGTTTTGGTAACACTTTAGCAGCCTTGGGAAAAAACGACGTGTTTGTCTGTGCGTTAACATAAATGCAAAAAAAAAAGCTGAAATCATTGAGCCAGCTGTTTCGTGTTGCTTTATGATATGTGTTTTAACGTCAAGATCGCCCCCTGCAGTTCAGTAATGATTACTGCGCTCTCAAATTCAGTATGTTGTCATTCTCTTTATTCCCACAGGTTCATGTTTCCAAAGATATGAGTCTGGAATTCAACAGTCTAGCAAACTGTTAAACTGGGGCAGTAAAAACAGAAATATGTCTGGCGGTTGGTGTCATAAATAATCTAAACATCTATGCAAAGTACCTGGATAAAGGGCTCTGGTTTGAGAACCTAAACACAGGCTGATTCAGTTCTGTCTCTGTCAGATGTTGTCTTTAAGTCTGATTGCAGGGACACCTCTTCATTTTCTTAGCTTTTGACCAGTAGCATTAAGTTTGCGTTCTCTGAATTTGTTTCGAGTCCCTGGCTTTCGTTTCCCTGGGGAGCCTGTGGTCGTTCTACACAGAGATTTGTAATGAGCTAAACAACTCCTTATGGTAGTGGTTACAGTGAGAATTATGAGAAAATATGTGAAAACTGTTTTACATACGCTGAAACTGTATGTGTTGTCAGAATGAACAGTAGGAATGGTGTGAATGAGAACTGTCGTAGGAAATTGTCAATAGAATGACTAATCTGAATTTGTACAGTCAGAAATAAAAAATAAACATTTTTATAAAGGTGGTTAGCTGAGTTTCTGTAAAATACCACTAGAAGCCTTTAAGGAATACTGCTAGAAAAGGAATTCGGGTTAGGGAATAAATATTTTTATTGGAATGTCTTGTACTGTACAACATGCGATAAGACAACATTTTCAAGGTAAATTGGTTCAAGTTTACATTTAAGTTAATGTGTAATAGGTACAATGTTGCATCAATTCATACATTGAATCTATTAAATAAATATAATATTGAACATATTATGTACTCATAGTATGAGTAATGTCTACGTTGTGCTTAGGGTACCACTTGAAAAGACGTCCACAAACTAGGAAATGACGATGGACCGTGGTGTTGTTCAGGAGACTCCCTCAGGAGACTCCCTCTGCCTCGGTCTTCCTCAGTCTTTCTCAGTCTTCCTCATGCCTACAAAGACAACTGATTTCAGTAAGCAAGATCTAGAAAAGGGATGTTAAAAGTTTCCTCAGCCCTTAATAAGCAGCTTTTGGGGAACTTGGATCAAGTTTCTTCCCAGGTAAGACTGAGTGGAGACTGTGACTGGAGCCTTACCGGACCATCTGCTTGTACATGCCCAGGGCCTCCTGGGTGACGTACTGGATGAAGGTGGGATCCTGGAGTTCGATCTCTGCAGGGACGGTGAGGATGAGGGGGGAAGAGTTCATGATGTTCACCTCCACCTTGGTGTCTGCTTTGAGGGCGTTGTCTCCGTCGCTGGTCTGGGACACCTGGAGAAGGGAACGGTTAGAACCTGTATCGCAAATTCACCGCCACCTTTATTTTGCCGATACGCCAATCTCAGATGTGGCTCTCCCCTGCTCTCTCACCGTGGTGATGCGGAACAGACTCTCAGGGATGTTGGTGTTGTTGTCGGCTAGCTCGGCCACCCAGCTGAACTCGGTGTCCATGTTGGAGAGCCAGTTGACCGTCTCCTCAGTGTGGCGTTGCACGATGCCCAGGATCTCGTCGTACTGCTCCTTGGAAACCTGCAGCAGCTGAGACACCTCATCCAGCTCGATGTGCAGCTCGCGCACGCTGGGACACTCTGGCGGAAGAGCGGACCCATGTTACTTTGGGCCCTTCACATATCCTTTCCGTAAGTCTGCACTTTTGAAAACTTTGGTAAAGTGTTTCCCCCCTGTATATTACAGTTTAATATTTAGTTTTTTTAATCTAATCATTTTTCCTGTGATAGTCTATCGCAAGTGTGCTAACCTGCCTCTGCCTCGTCCCAGTGGTTACCTCAGTGTGTGTGTGTGTGTGTGTGTGTGTGTCCTTTTATGCTTTTTTTTTTTTTTTACCAGGTTGCCTTTTAAGAACTGGCAAAGGGACTACAGATGAAAACTAGCCTGCCAGGCTAACTCTGGCACATTTACAGTTCTACTGTCAATTAATGTGTATTGTCCCTTTTATAAATTAATTAATTAATTAATCTGAATCTGTCCAAGCCTCACCTGTGAGCAAGGCTCCTTGGCAGGACTCACACTGGTTCTGCAGCTGCCAACACTCTGAGCTCTGTCTGCGGAGGTCTCTGCACAACTTCCTGTTCTGCAGGAAGCGAGGAAACAAATCCCTCTCTGCAGGAAGAACACCAACACAAGTCACGACTTCTCACTCCCAGACATGCATCACAGTAGACTCCATGTTGCCATGGATGTTCTGTTGTCCTTACCTCTCTTAGACTCCTCCTCTACGGCTTCATTCAGGTCATCGAACACCTGGGTGACCACCGCCCCAAACTCCTCCACAACGCTCTTCCCAAAGTCAAAGAAGGAATCCAGCACCTCCTCCAGACCCACTCCCTTGAGGAAGGCTGAGTCGCGGGCCGGGGAGAAGGGGTCCTCGGAGGGCGTCACCTGGTCCTGGAGCTTGGGAGAGAAAGCCTTCTGCAGAGCCGAGTCCAGCTTGTTCTGGATGCGGGACACCAGCACCATGCTGCGGTCGAACAGGGTGCCCACTTTGACCAGCAGGCGGTTGAAAGAGTCTTCGATGTGGATCACCTCTACATCTGGGTTCTCTGAGCTCTCATTCACCACCACGTCCAGGCCGCTTTCCGCCACTAGTGGGCGCTGAACCCGAGTGCCGAAACGAGAGGAAACTCGGCGGAAGAAGTTCTCCACCTGGAGCAGAAGATTGTGGGATTTTGTTTTGAAAGAGGCGGTGGTTCAAGTAAGCTGTCACTGGTTTAACTCCATGACAAGATCAGTACAGTATGTTTTTTTACCTTAGCATGATCTAGATATGAAGTTAGTTTCTACTCAAACTTTAAACTCTCCCATAAATATACAATTGGTTTGCTTGGTTTGCATGTTTGTATTACATGTGTTCCAGACACATGAACAGGTTGCATTGTTATTATGCAACATCTCAATGATTCTCACTGACTCCAGTCAAGTCTTCACTCGAGGGCAGGATGTTAATATTCAGACAGGAGCTTCGGTTCTAGAGTCTCTGAGTGTTCCGCACCTTGGAATGGAAAGTGGAGAACCCGCGGCGGCATGTGGAGGTGTAGAAGGTCTTGCATGCGTTCTCCAGGCAGGGCCCACACTCCTCCCATTCTGACTGGAGGGACATCTTGCACTGCTCCTCTGCTTCCTCCAGCTTCTCTGTCACATCCTGGGTCAACTGGGCTGCCCCCTGGTGGTCACAAGAAGAAAATACTTTTGGTTTTGATACTGCAAGATAGACGCTCGTCCCATTCACCGTAAACCCATCTCCTCTGTCAAGAGTCATGTTGTGTGGGAGTTTGGATGCTGTGTTAGGGGTTAGCTGGATAAGAGAGGTTGGGCTAGTCCGTGTATAACTCCTTTATTATCGATTAAAGCAAACTGTACTCCATGCCACTAAAAGTACCTTCTTCTTGTCGTTGCTGTGTCGGAGAGACTTCATGAGGTGCTTGTGCTTCTCCTCGTTCTTCACCATGACCTCCTTCATCTGCTTGACTCCATAAAGCGCCTTCCTCACCTCGTCATCCACCAGCTTCTCTCCGTCTACAGAAAGCTCTGTGGGAGGAAGAGGAGGAGAGAAGCTCGAACGTGATCTCAAACATTCCCATCAACGGTTTAGAAGGTGACATGCACTCCGGATGGTGTTTTTGGTTGGTGACGGGCTTGGTCCCTCACTTTTTAGGGTGTCTTCTGATATGCCTGTTGGCAGGTCCTCTGGGGTACAGTGAAGGACCCCCAGAGTCACTACCAACACTGCCAAGCCCAGCCTGAACCTCATCTTTAGGACAGGTGTCTCAGTCTCGCTCAGGAAAACTACGTTGGAAGGAGAAGACAAAAAAAAGTCAAGAGCAAGTCATGATAAACACAAACTGGAGTCTTTATTGTTAGTTAAGTAACACACATTTGCAAAATACCCACGTTAGTTATGTTTTAACGCGATTGATGACATGGACAAATGCCTTTTAGTTTTACAGATCTGTAACGACATGTGAACTTGAAAAAAAAAAGAAGTGGCGTGATTTAATCTTAAAGTTCACTAAAGTTCAGGTTAAGAGGATTTTAGCCTGAGCAGGTTGTGTAAACAGAGAGGACATGAAGTGTGTCCTTAAATCAACACAAGGTGGCGCTTCGGTCCTGCGAGGAAGATGAGCCGCAGCCGCGTCACATGTGGTTTGGATCAGGAGGTGGAAAACAGATTGACCGATGGCTGATCTATTTTTCAGCCCTCGAAGACTCTCATCCTTTTTTTTTTTTGCTATTCTCACATACGCCACGATGACTTACGGCTAGCGTGTCCTCAAACGTCTCCTTCAGGACACCTACCAGATGTCAGGTTAACAAAGGACAACGCGTGGTAAAGGATTTTAGAGCTTGAAAACTTTGTTGTAGGCCAGCTGGCGTTACAGAACTGTGTAACACAAAGTGGCCATGCTAAATCACCACCAAGAGCTCAGAAACCACACAACCCCTCGGGTTTCCCTGTCAAACAACACAGTAATGTGAAAACCATAGAATGCCCTATTTCAGGGCCCATTGCATCACATAATTACATCGGCTGGTTTAAAGATGGGGTCCTCTGTAATCCTTGTCAACAGTCTTATTGTATTAAGGGCTTAAATTGTTGATGTTTTTTTCCCCCTCATGCCGTATGCCATGACAGTGTTTGTTGAATTCAGTTTGGCGGTAGAGATAATTGAACCACAATGCCGACATCCTTTTAAGAAGCTTGCAGTTGGAATACAAACAATAGCTTTAGCAAAAGTGGCCCTTCCACAGGCGTCTAGGTCACATTATGCAATAGGCATGTAGACAGCTTTAGAAGTATAAACCAACATTATTCTAGTTGTGAAATTGTCGTGACCAACAGTCATAATGTCAGAGAAACATCTACTAAGTTTCTTTAAATGTGGTTTCTTTAAAGTCTTTAAATATTTACAAACATGACCTCAACTTCTTCAGGTTTACTTCAAGTAACCCAGTAACTGTCAAGTTAGGAGACAATGCACGTGGATATGGATCTATATTCGCATTTACAATATCAAATCAGTACAGAATCACTCCAGTACAGAAATTGCAAATTAAAATAGAATTTCTCCAGACCCAAATGTAACTCACCTTTGGAGGACTGAAGGCGCTGGTGTCCGCTGGTGTACTGAGGTGAGTGTCTTAGTCAGTAGCTTTCTATTTACGCTGTCTCTCCTGTTCCCTCATCCAATTACTGTATTTGGTAGGTGACGGCTAATCCAGCAGTCAACAGACAGGAAGGCCTTTGTTTTGCACATGGCCAAGCAGATAGGAACTTGATATTAACTTACATTTCACATAATATGTTTTACCATAAGATCCTAGTGTGGCCATCATCATCATCCTCATCATCCTTGGCACTTATTGGTTCTCATGTATGGTTTGTAACCTAGATGCCCGCTATGTTGGGGTCTATCAAGTTGCTATGCTCAATGACTAAAGCTCTTTTGTAAAGATCTCTCTTGTAAGTCGCTTTGGATAAAAGCGTCTGCTAAATGAATACATGTAATGTAAATGTAAATGATGATGGTCAGCGATACCTTCAGGACGAACAGTAAACATTTCCCCTATCACTTGCAACCAAGACTAGATGTTCAGCATGATGAAACACCATCGCCAGTTATCACGGGAACGACACACCTTCCTTCAGTCGGGGTCTCAGTAGTTTGGTGTGATCCTTTCTGGTGGAATGCGCTGCTGGGTCGGCCAGTTCCCCTGCCCGTCTGCTTCCCTGAGGTCAGATGACTTCCTATAAAATTGTGCCCTCCTTGCATCCGCTGACCCTGAAAATGTGTTCCTCTTCGCCTGCTAATCACAACCAGCCAGTCTCCTCACCAGCACCCCCATCTTAGTGCCCAGGTACCCGAGCTCTGTTGACCCCTCTTACACCTGGTTTTCATCACCTACACCCGTGGCTGATCTTCCGTGCCCAAGCCCAATCCTGGAGGATCATCCGTAAATGTTTTCCGCTGTAACTGCTAGTGGCGAGAGAAAGTGCTAAGATACATTGTTATTACAGGGTCAATACATTTCAACCATTTAGCAGAGGTGTTTATCCAAGTTGGTAGTCATTCAGTGATGAATTCTGAGGTATTTCTTCCAAAGGGCATAATGAACACCTTCAAGATGCTGCTGGTCCATAATAAGTCAAGGATGTGTGATTACAGGGGTGGAACCAGCCTGAAGAGATCAACAGGTGTCAGATACAAGCTGTCTAGTGAACGTCAGGGACATGGGATGATAGGAAAGTTACTGTCTGGGAACTAATGGGTATGATAGGATCGTCTACTGAATCTGGGAGTTTCTCAAAGGCTGTCCAACATCTGTTAACGCTGATTTGGTCACTGTCCACTTCAGTTGGACGTTGTTTACATTAGAACTGTGCAGAAACTGCAAGAAAGGCCGAGTTAAAACGAAAGTTAAGCTGATTGGAGCCAGCAGGGAATCAGTAAAGGGTTATTTTAGGGAAACGTAACTGGGAATCCAACAGAGATATTAAAAAAAATGCACTTGGCAAATGTTGTTGTGTGTTAGCCAACAACAGATGTTGAGGGTAAAAACACTTGAGATTTGGCAAAAACAACGAGCTAGTGCGCTCATGAAACATTGTTTAAAATTGAACATATAAATTCCATATGTACGAATATGTGAGATTCTATTTTTGAGACAGACTGGGGGGGTTGATGTAAAACTACAATCGGCTAACTTGATCGTTGAAAGTGTAGTGTGTGTGTGCGTGTGTGTGCGTGCGTGTGTGTGCGTGCGTGCGTGTGTGCGTGTGTGTGTGTGTGTGTGTGTGTGTTGTACCTGGTGCTCCTCCTGAACAGAAACCATCAGGTTCGGGAGCGCGCAGATGTTGAAAGCACGTGGTCTTTCGTAAACTCTGCGGGCGCTCAACTTCCAATCAAGTTTTTGTGAAGTTTTTTGTTTCTCGGGTTCCACAGTGTAGCAGGGCTCAAGCTAGAGAACATCCTCACTCAAGCACTTTTCCAAACTTTCTTTACTTTGAAGTCAAAGTCCAAGCTGGGCACAACTTGCAACTTTGGAATACGAGTGATTTGATTTCGTCACAAATTTATTCCCAACTGAAACTCAACCGAGGTCAACAAAGAGGGTTCACCATCACTGTGGTTCCAGATGGAGATGTGAAGCGATCCATTTTTTTGCAGGTTTGGTGTTCATCGGTGTTACTCGTTCGAAGTGCAGTGGAGCACGATTGACATTTAGAGCCAATGCAATTATTGCAATGCAGTGGATGTGACTTGAAACGTCGGCTTCGTTTAGCAACTCTTCAGTATTGTTGAAGAACAATGAAAGGTATGTAGCCTGACATGATGCAAAACACTATTTTGCCAGCAGCAAATAAATGGCAAAGTTGATGATGGAACTTGTTGGTGTAGTAGTGGATTCCACCGACTTGAACAGTACGTTTTTGTACTTGAACAGATAGTGCCAAGTTTTCTCCACTTTCTCTCCGGGACAGATGTGCGTGTCTCACATCTGGATACAATTAACCGCTTGTGGCGATTTGGTTTTGGTATTCAAATATTAAATCTGGCTGCTGCACATCAAACATATACATTTACGTCTAAAGTACACTAGAATACTGCTTTCGGGTGACCACAATAAAAACAATTGGCACATCACCAGCACGACACCAATCTAAACAATACATTGTATCATCAGATACGATTAATTTGATTACCGAAATATGACCTAAGGCGTTTATTTAGCAAGGTAGCAATGGTGGGAATAATGACTCAGTCTTATGTAATTTCATGAAAAGCTCCAGTGTGCGCACAAACACTTATGTAACCCCTAAAATAAGACTCTGACCAGACTAAGCCAAGATCGAGCCAAACTTTAGATGAAGAAAGATGCCTTCAAAATGTCACACTTACAGATATGACAAAAATTGACAAAAACATCTTACATCGGTCAGACGCCCCCTTGGCCAGACACGAGCATGCGTTTGGCTCCAATAAAACATTTCCATGTCTATAACTGATGCGTTCGACTTCTCGTATATCACGTTGCGAATCGTGAAATCAGCGCCTCCAACTTTCATACCTAAGTCGTTGTCAGCAGGTGATAGGTCAGGTCTCTAACGGGAATTACACTTCTAATGGATTATACTGAGTAGACCGTTATTCACAACAGAAGGGTTTTCCATGTGACTGCCACCACGAGGCTGTAGCTGAAACTACAACAAGTGTTCAATTGAAAGTTCATCCCAAGTTCAGGCCGCTACAATTGTCTACAAATCGGTAGTTTACATTTTTGTGAACAATCTATACATGTATAATTATTGAAGTCACCTCAGTGAACTTTAAATTGCTTTCAGATGGTCAGGCATACTTATGATTCCTTCTTGCTTTAATTAGATGGAAAACAAACAGGAAACAAGTGAATAAGGTTGTGCATTGTTGACATAACATGTAGTGTTTATAGTTCTGTTATGTTTTTAGCTGTTTAGTGTTTATAGTTGCGCAGTACAGTTGTTATAGTTGTGTGTTGTGTTTCCTGGGTGACCATAGTCCTCAACAGTCACACAATCCACGGTATTATGTCCTGCAAACCAGCTGTTAAAATAGAATGTTTCACTGCGAACACGAAGCGTTGAAAAGCACACCGAAAAACCCACCTGTGGTTTGAAATAAATATGGACGGTGTCTCTGTCAGAAAGGTAGACAGTGGACATCAATGCAGATTCCCAGCGTCAGGTTCAAGACGCTCTGATCTCAGAAGTGGTCAGGATGTTCCTAAACTCTTCCTGGCTTCGTCCAGTCCAGCGGGGCAAGGGTCTGACGATGTCAAACAGTGGTCTGGAGATCTCTGGGACATGGTGGTCTGTCTTTATTTTCACTGGTCATGGACGATGACATTGAAAACTGTCAGCAAGTCACCCCTGTCCTTTCCCATGAGCCTGGTAGCCACATGAGAGAGGCCTCCTCTCAGACCCTATGAGATCTTTAGAACCAACCAGAACTCCCTAAACAGACTTTTTTTTACCTCATTTGTGAGAGATAATGGTTTGTGTCAAAAGAGATGAAACAAAGGAAAGTGCACTCTTACAAAATACTTGTGGTTTTTGAAAAGTATATTTATCGGTTTTCCAGGCAAGAATTTCGGAGAAAACAATCTAGAGTATCCACTTGGTACAGTCTAGCAAAGGAACATGTTGAAATGTTGTCTCAACATCTCTGTAGTTACGTGGTCTGAAATCGTCTTTCAACATCTGCTGGAGTTTAAATGACGCTCTCAGTCCTCCCTCTGTTGTCTCAATCAAGACATCTTCCATAATCTGAAAAGAATTGGACGTAGTTTGAGATATACGATGTTGCCATGTCTTCATTTTATACCACTTTAAGTCACCTGTTGTGTCGGTCTGACAACTGTCTCATGACGTGTTGACGTTCTCCCCTCAGACGACTTCGCTGATGAGGAGGAGGTGCAGTCCTTTGGCTACAAGAGGTTTGGTGAGTAGCAGCCATTGTTTGACTGTGTGACTTGTTGTTCTACTTAATCTTATGACCTTTTAAGATCACTCGTGATGTTCTGTACAATGACTCATGACACAAGAAGGCCCCAGTCATCAACTTTTTCACTTTCCACCGTCTTTATCCTGTTGTTACCAGGCGTAGAAGGGAAACAATCCATCAGTAAGATTATCCTGATGCACTGTATTTACCTTGGATTTTGTCTTCAAGAAAAGATTCCTCTCTCATGTCTAAATTCACAGAAGGGGTAGTTTGTTCCCTCTCTTAGTGATCTTGGCTGTGGTAGGACAAACCTAGCAGCCGTGATAAATACTTTGTTGTGAATTCACTCTGCAGTGTGACATCTAAACTTACCAAACAACCAAGTCTGCACTAAAAAACAACAGAGGTTGATACTCTCTTTTCTGTGTTCAATAATTGCTCACGCGGTCAAAGCGAATAAGGTAAGTACAAGTTACACCCAGAACCATTTATCTACCTCTACTATAAACAGAAACGTGGTGTAAGGAGAGTATGCTGGCGTTTCGTGATGACGAAGTAGTCAGACCCAATACCACGTTTTGACTGAAAATGGCAAAAACAGTCTCTTTAAATGAATAGGTGTTTTAGAAGGGGTGTCATGCAGACACTCTGCAGCTCTGTGTCTGACTGTGTTAACGCACAAGCACTTCATATTGTGTACGGAGAATCACTAACATGTGTGTTTGACCAGGGCCACTCAGCTGACACCTCATCGACGGGGGTTTTCTTCCACAGTGGATTCAAACGTGTGTGCGTGTGTCTGTCGCCCCGTCCCTGAAGTGTAAACTTGTCGTCTCCCGTACGTGATTGACTGGATTGTTTTAAACAAAACCACTCACCATTGCCGAAGTTCTTGACTGCTCAGGTTTAGTAGCAGATGATAGGGATGCTAAGGAAAAGCTACGCTAAACATCTGCTCTCCACCGACGCTCCGTTATTCCTCAGAGATGAGGTCTGAACTTTTGGAGCTGCTGAATTGTTTCCTGTGGCCATCTTGGAAAAGGTTTATTTAGTGGAAGCCAATAGACCCTATGGACTCTTAGAGGTTACTTTGGAATGGGTAGAGGAGAGGGAGCTGGAAGAGGAAGAGGAGGAGGAAGAGGTGGATGGAAGGCGGGGGATATGCCTGGGTCCTGCTGTGTCAGCACAACCACAAGGAATGTGTGTGTGTGTGTGTGTGTGTTGGTGTGTATCTAAAAGGAGGTGATTGGAGCTGCCTGGTGGAGTGGTAGTGGCCCCATTAATGGGGGAAAAGTGGCCCCTCAAAATACTCCCTCAAGTGGAGGAGTTTTAAGGGAGTTTGGGGTGGTGTGGGGGTGTGTGTGCAACTGCTTTTCCTCAGAGCGAAGTTGAGTGTACCTTCAGGGGGCTTGAGGCATACCAATCTGTTTTTGTTCTTAGTCTCCAACAGTTCCCAGTGAGCACTATGACCCCGAGTGCTTCTGCAAAACACGATAACATCACTGATGCAGGGGGGACAAGTAAAAGCATGAAGAGGCTGGAGCCAATTCTGTTTACCGCTGTGTTTGTTTGGAATCCGCCCCCAACAATAGACTGAAAAAGCTGATCCGTTTATTAAAGGGGCCCTAGTGTAATCCCTAATATAACTTCCTGCTGCAACCAAAGCGACGTGACCATACATTGCAATTAATGTAAGATTGAGAGCATTTCAGTACTTTAAATCATCTTATTTTTCTCTAATCTCAAGGGGAGGGGGTTAGAGTGTTTTATGTCCTTTTCTTCCGTTTTTTTGTTGTTTTATTGTTGCTGAGAAGCCAGGTGGCTGAGCGGTTGAAGAGTAATCAGAAGGTTGCCGGTTTGATTCCCGGCCGTGCCAGATGACGCTGTGTCATTGGGCAAAGCACTTCACCGCACTTTCCTCAGGGGGAACGTCCCTGTACTTGCTCTACAACCCTCTGGATAAGAGCGTCTGCTAAATAACTAAATGTAAAATAAAAGAGAAATGCGACGACGGACAATGAAGCACAAGCCATCCTTTCTTCTTCTACCAGAGCTTGTCTCTCTCGTGTTTGTCTCTCTCACGATGGCCTCTCCTTATCCTCGCCAGACGTGCCCTGTCTCTCCCCGCTTCCTCGTAATCTGCAGGAATGAGACTGTCTTTGGAGAGCAGGGTGTCACTCTCCGGTTCGGCCAATAAGAGCATTCTGTCCAAGACAGGGCACAAATCACTTCCTCCTAGCAGGGGGCCTCACAGAGCATGCCAAGAGTGCCCTGTTGAGGGTATTGGTGGGGATGGGCGGCGGGGGGGGGGGGGGGGGGGGGGGGTCAGCCGTGGGTCAGGCCTGGGTCAACCACATGGGATCCCACACTCCAAACCCTTTCATTTAACCTCCAAGCTGAAGTTGAGAGATAACGTATGAGTGAAGGGTACTGATAAGAACCAGCCCCTGTGTCCTTTCCCAGCACTGGCAGAGATGACTGTGTTTACTGTGAATGTCTTCTGGATGAGGATGGAGGGAGGTCAATACCTTGCCTTTTTATTACCCCCTCGAACACGGCAGACCAAAAAGTGAGTCTGGGGGCTTTCACGGACTGTGGCTCCCCAATCAAGATGCATTCCAGCTGTTGCTATCACCTTCCTTGGATCTACCTTGACAGCAAGTCGGCCCCAAGAGAATGTGAAATGCCTGGTGCATGGTGTAGACATCACCATGGATAGACAAGGCCAGATAATAGACCTGTCTGTGCAGTATGCTTCTGGACTGTATATGATAGGACCGTGCTCAAGGGATCCATCGACCCACTAAACGGCCCCCGTGTAACAAGCCGGACTCCAGTTCAGTGTCCGTCTCGCGATGGATTGACAACGTGCTTCCCCATCTCTGCAGTTATCGGTTGGGACATGATAAATAACACATATGCTAACGCTACGCTAGCCCAACGAGATTTCTTTTTAGCCCTCCCAATAAAATACAGCCTGAAAGGAGGGCTCTCTGTCTGTCCTGAAATATTAATGAAAGTCTTTTAGCTCTGCAAACGGCCAAAATCAACTCCCCACTTCCTGCCCCTGGAAGAAAGAGACACGCAGCAAAAATGAAAAGTGTGTTTTTCTTTGCTCTGTTCATAGTCAGTGATTGTGACATTTTGGGAGGTGGCAAGGACAGGCAGTGTTTGTTAAGGATACTTTAATTTCACTGGAGAACAGCCAGTATGTCATTCGATATTGTTCGTATATTTCTTCCCTCTCCTTCGACGTAGACGTGCTGCGCCTCTTGTCAAAAGGAGTAAACCATAGAAACCAGAATCCATAAAACAAACCTTTGTACTATGCTACGTATTATATATGTGCTGTGTATTAAATGTACTGTAGTTTTAGTCAGGGCGTGTTATGTTGAACGTTTGAAGGGTTTATCGAGTACAAAGGAACGGTTTTGGTCGGGTGACACAGCGAGCCTTGCGAGGTCTCCTGTTTGACGGCTGGAGCAGGCTGGATGCACCCTCTGGCTTTGGGAGTTTTCTAGCTGTGGTGTACACTGGTCACCAGAAGTTTTGAAAGGATGATTGTATGTGTGTGTGTGTGTGTGTGTGTGTGTGTGTGTGTGTGTGTGTGTGTGTGTGTGTGTGTGTGTGTGTGTGTGTGTGTGTGTGTGTGCACCCAACTGTGTGTTTATGCACATGTGTGTGTTGCTGACTCAGTATTCACCACTGTGGTCGGCCACCCTGCTGCTTTGCCCACACTAACCAGGCAGGACCAGATGGTCTGAGCATTCTGCAACAGCTTCTTCTTACACAAAAGTAGTGGTTGGTCTGTTAACGTCTGACTAAAAGTGCTTTCAAATGTGGGGTTTTATTTTATGTACGCATGATGTTGTGGTCTGGCAAGATCGCGAAGTAAATCGCATTTGAAGTTCCAGAATGTTCTTTTGGGTGTTATTCTGAACATGCCCCGAAAATAATTTGTTTTATGTTTCTGAGTGGGGTCTGACAAAGCCTTCAGGGAAGTCACCCGAACCCTTCAAATTGCTGTTATGTAAAAACCTCAAGGATGTGTGCCAAATGGATATATTTATATATATCTTTTTTTCCCTACACTACTGCGTTTTTCAATACAAAGCTGCCAAAAGTGGAAAGAAATAGATTCTTGAGCAACAATGACTGATCAATCACAGTCACATTGCTGCGAAGGGGTTCTTAAACAGAACCCACTGGGAGCATCAGTAATATTACATTAGAGAGGCTGTCTTAACTAGCCCCCAATGTGCACTTCATCTAGACAACCTCGACCAGAAACAGTTCCATTTCAAATGTGTGTTCTATCACTGAGGTCTTTTACAATGGCCCTCAATACATCTTTTTAGAGCAATCATGTTCCAGTCTATAAATCACATTAGAACTCAGTACGGACACTGTGATGGCTAGGACAGTGTTAGAACAAGTTCAGGTGTTTGGTTATTGTGTTGTGATATTATTGTGTTACTGATAACCCAAGCTCGGTAGCTGACATCCTTGAGACCGTTTCTCACTCTAGTACACACAGGGGTCTCTTTCAAAGGACTGTTGGCCAGTTTCACCGAAGGGGGAGAGTGTGTAGAAGTTAAAAGGACTCCTCGTAAAACACTTTCTCTCTCTCTCTCTCTCTCTCTCTCTCTCTCTCTCTCTTCCTCTATCTCTCTCTCTCCCTCACGCTTGTCAGTGTGTTTTCTGTACACATGTTGGCATGCCTGCGCTGTGTGTATATTTGCGTTTTGGCTTAACTTTTCCCTCCACATCGGCCAATAAAGACAGTTTATAGCTTCTGCCATGCGTTTTTCACAGTGCATGCAAATGAATTACTGCAACTGAAAGAGGTGATCTCAGAGGGGGGGCGGGAGGATTTCCCGTTGGAAGTACATCCAACTGAATGAAGGAGACACATGGGTCCAGGTGCACAGGCACCGTGTGAAGCCTCAGCCATCCCAGGCAGGGCACAGGGGGCACTCTGAAGTGGTAACTAGCGCTTTTGTTGTGAACTCTCAATGGCCAGGCCAGCTGGGAGAGAGTCAAGTTCTTTAGGGATGGATCATTTCATGTAGCATCATTCAAGTTCCTGGTCAGGCATCGTAGGAGAAACGAGCTATTGCAGAAATGTTGGAATGAAGAGTGATTTTCTTCTTTTTTTGAGGGGGGGGGGGGGGGGGTTGGGGGAGGGGGGCGGGGGTTTAAATCCTTACATTTGTTTGTGTTGATGAGGCCCATGGCAACAAAGAGCCCTTGCAGAAACTGAACTCAGAGTATTAATCTGAGTTCAGTTTCACAGCACTGGGACTTTGCTGTTACAATAGAGGAGGAGACCTTGGAAGAATGGGCTTTTCCAGGGTATTCAGTCACAGCCAGTTGAGTCACTTTCATATACAACGTACGGGCAAGTGAGATGTTACATCTCATATCAAATACGTTTGGCAGATATGTGCATGTTTACAAGTGTCAGATTGAATGAATATGAGTACGTTTTAGTATATTGCATTCTTGTGGTATGGATGTATTCTGTCAAGCTTTGCTCTTTACAGCGTGTCTTGGGGGTTATTAATATGGGAAAACACCCGTCATAACCTCTCATGCGGGCCAACCAAAAGCAGCTCCAGTCTGTGTTAGGAATAGCTTAGTTATATATATCAAAAGAAGAGATGGGGTCTCATAATAAAAGCAAAACAGACTTATGTGCCACATTTTTAGAAATGAAGACTGCTGACTGGATCACACGCGATATCCTACGAAACCTTCGAACCACAACTTCTGCCATCTTTGGTCATGAGCCAGTCTTTCAAGTCTGGCTCTTCACATGGAGATAAATGATCCATTTGTCATAGTCTGTCCTATTATAACAAAGCACAGATGGGTAGAAAGCACGACATAATCGTCTCGAGATCCAACCTGTCATTGGACATGAATGCAGCTTTAACAGGCATTAACAAATACATGTTGACCCTTTGAAATGTTATCTGTGTGGAGACTGCAGTTGGATTTTTCAGATAACCCTGAACATGATACAGACTCTCTTCGTGACAAGTTCAGTATTCTTCTTAAAAAGACGACATCTAGAACTGGAAGGGTTGTGTGTTCATCCATACTGAGCTCAGCAGTCAGGGATTATGTTCATGTTGGAAAGAATCCAGTTATTTCTCTGTGCTCTGTCATGGCTGGGTTGGATGGCAGGGTTGGATGACAGGGTTGGATGGCTGGGTTAGATGGATGGCAGGGTTGGATGGCAGGGTTTGATGGCAGGGTTGGATGGCAGGGTTGGATGGCTGGGTTGAATGGCTGGGTTGGATGGCTGGGTTCGATGGATGGCAGGGTTGGATGGCAGGGTTGGATGGCTGGGTTGGATGGCTGGGTTAGATGGATGGCAGGGTTGGATGGCAGGGTTGGATGGCTGGGTTGGATGGCAGGGTTGGATGGCTGGGTTGGATGGCAGGGTTGGATGGCTGGGTTGGATGGCTGGGTTAGATGGCTTGGTTGGATGGCAGGGTTGAATGGCTGGTTTGGATGGCTGGTTTGGATGGATGGCAGGGTTGGATGGCTGGGTCGGATGCCAGGCTGAGCAGAAGGAGTGTAAGAGAAACACAGTTGGTGCACAGACGGACGAGGAGTGAAACTCACAGAGTTCTAAATGATGGCTGTTCCATTTAGACAAACACAGCGAGGGCTGCTTTGAGACAACCTGCAGTCCAAGATGTGGTCCTGAGTGCCTGAGACTCAAAACCTTCAAGATTTCAACTTTGGTGGATGTTGATTTCACAACAACTTGTCTGTGTGACTGGTGCTTATCTTACAGTCTAGCTACCAAAACCAAAACCCAGACAAATGTCTAATAGCAGTCAGCACCAAGAACCTATAGAAGGTCTACGATACTCAACTGTACAGACATCCATACATTAAGTCTCTTAACAGGCTCAACACACACACACTTTTAACCACTGCCACGTTTTTGTGTTTTACATCTCAGCAAAAGAGTCTTGCTAAACAGTAATTTTCCCCAATACAGCAGTTCACTCAAAACTTGAAAGATGTTTGTTCTTTACATGCCTGGCACGAAAAGAGCCATGTATCGAATGTTGGCTGGCATCCTTTGATTCGGCGAGGGTTTTAATTGGCACCAGATGCTTGGGACGGTCGGTCTTTATTGAAAGTGTTGTAAACCTGTTAGCAACGGGGGAATTCTTTTTTGGCGTTGCATGCTAAGATAGCTCAGCAATTCAAGGGGCCTAATAGCTCAGTAATTTGTCTCAGTGGTTACTTCCTTTATGGAGAGTGTTTACTTGTGAAAATTCCAGTAGGGGATTGTTAATCCAGGAGTAGTTATTAAAACTGTAGGAGTCTACTATGAAGACACCAGGGCTACAGCTATTGATGATGGGCAAAACAGCCAGACTGTCTAGGATCTTAAACTAACATCAGGTTATACCGTCTAATTAGGTTGTGACGGTTGATCTGCATCAGCACAATGTGGACCAACTTAACTTGCAACTCGGCTTAGCTTCCATCCAGGGGTGTTGGGATTAGATCGATGAACAGACAGCTAGATTCATAGATCTTTAACTTTTATAAATAATAAACAGAAATTGATTTAGCAAATCCTTTTATCCAAAGCAGCTTACAGTAAGTACAGGGACATTCTCCCTGAGGCAAGTAGGGTGAAGTGCCTTGCCCAAGGACACAACATCACATAGCCACAGCTGGGGTTTGAACTCACAACCTTCCGATCATAACGCCTTAACCTGCTGAGCCATCTGACTCCCTCCTCCACTGCTCATGACCCTTCCATACAGTAGTTCTGGCTACATTGCATTGTTATGGTTTGGTTTGCTTAAAGTTTAAGCCTTAAACCATTAGCAAAAACAGTCCTAGACACGTGATGACATGGCAGCTGTTTGAACTGCAATAAAACTGAAATTAAACTATGAACATGCTACATAAAATGTAACGCTTACAGAACTAAAAGAGAAAAAAGTTAGTTCATGTGTTCAGGCTTCTAAAGTAAAATGGCTGATAAAATTTTTTACCATGTCTGACGGAGCAGGAATTTACTGTCAGGTTTGGTTTACCACAGAGCCATATTCAAGAAAGAAAAAAAAACTGTGCACTGTACAAGCTTTCTTTGTGTTGCCAGGGAAATTTCCAGTTGCCACAGTGGGCATGCAGGGAACTCTTATTTCAGGTACATGAGGAATAAGAAGAGGGAAAAAAGAGTGAGGAATTTTCTTTGACTGACTTCCTGAGTTCGAATGAAATACAGCTGTTTTACATAGACCGGTTTGGTTCTTAGACAGCTTTCTCTTTCTTCCCTCTCTCTCTCTCTCTCTCTCTCTCTCTCTCTCTCTCTCTCTCTCTCTCTCTCTCTCTCTCTCTCTCTCTATCTCGCTCTCTCCCTCTCTCCCTCCCTCCCTCTCCCTCCCTCCCTCCCTCCCTCCCTCCCTCCCTCCCTCCCTCCCTCCCTCCCTCCCTCCCTCCCTCCCTCCCTCTCTCTCTCTCTCTCTCTCTCTCTATATATATCCCTCACTTCTTCCCACGTACTGTCCTCAGTTAGTCATATTTAATTTAGTGGAATGAAAAACCAGAAATAAACACCATTCAATGCAGATACAGCACATCGTTTACAATTATTTGTGGAAACCTGGGCAGTGGGCACATAACACACACACACAAAGATATGCTAAACATAACCATGACTTTACCCAAACACACAAGTGATCTGGTTTCCAGGACAGTGGGCTCTGTGTGAAGTGTTCCATAATGAAGCTTTCTTTGGCAGGTCGGGTTGTCTGTGTCTGGTGTGGGCAGCCTGTTCTCTTCAGGGGTAGGGGTGGTTAGCCAGCCTATGGATACACACTCCCCAACCGTACCTCCTTCTAGACTTTCTGGTATTTATTTACCACTGGGGTATATGGTCTGGGTCTGGACAGATTCCATCTTGTTGATTGGGACATCCTGGCTGAGGTCCAACCACAGAGTCTACCCCCCCCCCCCCTTTTCCAACCTCTGCTCACCCCCCCCCCCCCCCCCCCCCTCGAAGTTTATTTAGGAGGGGTATGTTTTCAGTTAGCTCTTGATATGTATGTGTCAGCATGTTTATGAACTGTGGTATTTTATGCACACAGACGGCGGGAGGCTGCGACGGTTTTATGAATATGACACGACACCCAATGACGAGATGCATTACATACAACAGGATTTCACTATAGGGAGAAGGTACAGTTATTTGCTCCCTGGTTTCTGCGTGTGGTTTGTGTTTTTCGAAGAATCCCTTTAGGAACTATTTCAGGGGTGTTTCAAATTTGCTCTGCCAAAGTCCTAAATTGTCTTGATGTAATACAAATGCTCACTAAAACTGCAAGTACTGACGTGACACAGTTTTACTTTTAGCACTTTCAGCAAAATGTGTAAGTACTATATACAGATTATAAGTAAATATACAGTGTATTTATAAAAACTACATACAGTATATTATGTATTGGACTTCAGTATCACGTAGTCCATATATAGAAGTTTTTAGTACAGTAATTACTCACTTCCTATTTTAGATACACTTAATAAAAGCCAAAGTGACCATCATGTTTGAGTATGAGCAGAGCCATGTTTCATTGACCCTGGAAGAACAATAAAACAACGTTACATAACTCATTTACCAGCGCATGATTGACTCCAACTCTCACTGTGGAATGGCTTCCCCCTCTCAGATACATACGTGGTAATATGAGGTCCGCTCTGCTCCTGACCCTACGGCTGAGGGCCAAAGGGTTTCGTTCTTCTGGCGATGGCTTTGACTTTCTGCAAGCAGTGTGGATGGAAAAAGGTGGGGGGTCTGTGTTGGTGAACCCCACTCTGGCCTCAACATGGGAGCCTCAGTCCACACAGAGAGCCACCGGGAGCCTTCTCATTCATGTCCAGGGCCACAGCTGTGCCCCTTTGGGGCAGCCGCCATGATGTTTTCACAGATGTGTAGGTCCAAGGCCGAGAGGCCACCCCCCTACTCTCCCCCCCACCGGTGGTCTAGCCCTCCCCTCCAAGCGGGTGAAGAAGCTGCCTGTGTTTTTAGTTGCAGCCCCAACATGGATGCCTCCAAGGCTATAGGATAAGGCTGGCCAAGGGGGCCATCTGGAGATATAACCAGGTTTCTGATACAATTAGGAAGAGGAAGTCAAACAGGGATGTAAGGCCAGCTGTGGAATGTCTGGAAGAGAAACTACTGCCTCAGGAGGGCTGTTTACCAGGTTACCCAGAATGCTGCTGGGTATGTCTGAGACAATCGCCATGGGGGTCGCAGCTAATCAGGTTCTAAATCATCTTTAGGTAGACCCATCCTTTGAAGGCAATGTTAAATTGGGTTCTGGCTATTTTTATGTGTAATTTAAACGGACCTTTGGAATGTTTTGAAAAGATTACAGTGGGCAATTTCTTGGTGATCGCAAAATTAAATTTGATACATTTTAGATGACTGGCCCCTTTTTATTTGTATCTAAACCATTATTTAAGGGTTATCCCAACTTTCAAACAGGAGAATGAAAGACCCCCTTTTCTACCTATCATCTGTTTTGTGGTATGAAGGCTAATCTGATTGCAAGAGTGGCAGTTTCACCCACAAAAGGGTCTGTTATCGTCTGTTGTTTGAACAACATCTGCTCTTTCACTTTCTTCTCAAGAGGCCATTGGGTCAATCTTCATGAAGTCATGCAAATTTCCTGGCAGCGGAATTATGGAATAAATCTCAAAAGTACATTTTCTTTGCCTCCTTTCGGTCCTTGTCAGAGGGAGTTCTTAAAGACAAACCTTTGGATGGTTTACTCCAATGGGTTTTGAGATCAGGCAAGGAGGAAAGAATCAAGGATCATCCAAGATTCAACCGAGGTGCTCCATTTCATTGTGACCTGTTCCTAAAAGGGTTAGTTTTAGATCACTAAACCTTTGTGACATTGTATAGATCGGTGCAGTCACTAAACAAGGTATGTTTTTAGATGGCTTGTCATGGAGACTATCCCCTTTCTGGTCAGTTGCCTAAGCGACCATGTGGTCAACATGTGTGCACGTGAATAAAAGGACTTCAATCGAGCATAAAGTAAACGTTTGAATGTTTTGATTTGACACCCTGGTTATGCTTGCGTCCCTATACCTTTTCTTCCTTCTTTGGCACTGGTAGACATTTCCCAGGATTATGTTCAACTTTCAGGGCATAGAGAAAATAAGTCAGTTACTTCTCAAAACGTTAAATTGGCTCACTGTACAATACCTGTTAAAAGTCAACTGGAAATACAATTTGTTGAAGCCATGTTGTGTCGTGTGTAATTGCAGGCATCCAAGAAGGCACAGAATGCACCAAGTGTAAGAATGACTGGGCCTTGAGAGCCGCAATCGCACTCCTGTATGTACTGTGCGCCCTGCTCACCATAGCAGTAGCTGTTCTGGGATACAAAGGTAAGGACCCCGCCCACTGTCTTCGTCTCATTCCAAAACATCTGGACACTTATACAGTATAGCTGTCTAAGATAACATGACTGACATGTCATAGTTTGTGTTCAGTCCTGGTAGTGGAAACTTTAAGGGGTTAGTATAAACTAGTAAACTAAAAGTTCTTATTTCTTGCTCGCTCACCTCCTCTCTGAGAAGTTTGTTGTCTGCTATTATTTTACAGGATAGAAGCCAGAAGTCTTGTGCGATAGAGTCTGTTTCTCAATATCCAGTTAACAATTTCAGAACCATTTTCAGACAGGAAAACAGGCTTTGCATCTAAGGCAGGGGTGTCCAATCCTGGTCCTGGAAGGCCGCTGTCCTGACGATTTTAGATGTTTCCCTGCTCCAGCACACCTCCACAGAGCTTGATAACAACCCTTCATTAGAATCAGGTGTGCTGGAGCAGGGAAACATCTAAAACCTTCAGGACAGCGGCCCTCGAGGACCAGGATTGGACACCCCTGCTCTAAGGCCTTGTACCTAAAATTTACTCATGCAACAAATTGTTTGACAGAAGGCAGCCATGGCCAACAGGAAACATATATATTATATTATTATTATTATATTACATATTATCCCTACTTTATGCATTTTTGTATATTCGCTAGTACAAACATCTACAGCCCTACAAATAGAATACACTTTATGTCAGCTATTCCCAACCTGTGGGCCCCCGGCCCACTAGTGGTCTGCAAAGGTAATACAGATGGGCTGCCAAAACTGTTCAATTTGTATGAAAATGAAGTAGGCCTATTGTTTTTTATAATGCATTCAGGCCTGATTGCCTTACCTATCCTTGGTATCCCAGATGTTGGAATCAGAATTGTTTCCGCTCAAATTTTTAGTATCATATTTTGGGGATGTTTATATTTTTGGGTAACGGTTGTGGCTAAATGGACAGAATATCCATGTCAGTCCAGTCAGTGTTCAGCAGATCAGTCCAAGATGGTCTTGGTGCACCAAAACCCAAGGTGATTTGGATGGTCGCTCTCTAATGGCTCCCAGATGAGCAAGCATGAACCGACCACCCTGGCTCTTAACTTAACTACCCCAGAGGAGATTTTATGGCTTGGTAGCAATTTGTTGTCCCATGAACCACAGGTTTACTCCCAAATAGATGCAAGTGTCCCAAACACTTTGTGTTCCCTCTAGGAAAAATCTTAAAACAGAGTTTTGGATTCCCTGAAATCTGCCATCTTTACATTTCAATTCCAGTCCCATTTCTAGGGGTTTCCCTGTTTTGCCTGATACACTTTTTCAAACATGCAGAGGTTTCAGTTTCATTAGAAGCAAATGCCTGCTGTTTAAAACATCACTAGTTTCTTTTGGCTAGTCAGACTAGCCTCCAGCTCCAGCAGAGTGTTTTCCTACTAAACCAGTGAAGAGGTATGTCTTTAAACCACTCAGCAGTGAATAACAATTAAAGATAATGATCACTTTATTATTTCAATACTGTTTGAAATGTTCTGAATATAATAAACCTAGTTTGATCTATACCTTGAAATATTAAGCTCATGAGCACATAACCCTTGGTTGCGGATAAGCCCTTAGGCCCACAAAACCCTTGGTTATGTCCAGGAGAGAAATATGCCCATCTAATAATTATTTTTCTTGTATCATTGATAAACTGTTATGGCTATAAGTTTGGGTCTTTGTAAGGTGGGACTATTGAAGACCTGGGTCGCTGATGTAAATTAGAGGTCACAATAATACCAAAGTGTATAATTACATGCAACGCTGAACGGGGAAAATAGGAGTGTCAAGGCCATTTCCAGGAGCCCTATCTAAAGACCTAAACAAAAAGCTGTCTAGCATAGCGTGTCCTTTTTTAGTGCCTGCAAATACTGTTACTCCTTTTGTATCCTTCCACTTTGTGATAAATATACTCTCTTGATTCGCTGTACTCGTAGTCCAGTCTACTGTGATACTCAACCTGAGTGTAACAGACACCTGTACCTTACATATGTGTAATAAATGCATTGATTTGGTCTTGAACTCATCTAAACAATTCCTTTAATTGACTTGGCAGTTGGGTAAAAATGTCTTTAGCAGCTTGGGGCACAGTCATGCCCACCACCTCAGCAACCAGCATTTGCCACCTCCCTGGTTGAGTAACAGTCTCAGCCTTTTCATTGACCAAGCTGAGCAGCCTTTAAGCTCTTCTCAGAATAGCAGTGTTATACAAAGGCCATAATACTGTGCGCAGAGGGGGAGAGCAGAGAGAAAGAGAAGGAGGGAAGGGAGAAATGGAACGAAAGATTGAGAGACACTGAAATAGAGAGTCAGGGAAAGAGAGAGGGGTCCAGCTGACCTCTGACTCTCCCTGGGTGATACTGACCAACAGGCCTTTGAAATAGACCCCTGTGTTTTCGTTTGTCCCAAGACTTTGTGGTTTTTATGTGTTTGCTAATCTAAACCGCGTCTGGAATGATAACAATGAGTGTGTTGGATGTTTTCATGTTGTGTTTCCCTGTGTTTGATAGACACCCCCTTCCTGGTAGAAATAACAAAAACACACATGTAGACCAGAGACTAACACACAGAAAATACATGGAATGTCCCGAGAATTAGAGAGCCATCGACATGAAACATTGTGAACTCTGAACCTGTTATCAGCTGCAAATGTTGACCAGTGTAAACGATCAAACATTGTGATTGGCTGGAAGGAAAGCAGAAATCAGAAGAGCGATTAAGATTTAAAAAAAAATACTGATCCCTTTATGAACGCCTTGGTGTTTTATAACTCTGTGACATAATCCCTTCTCCATTATTTTTCTGCTGTGTTAGCAACACCCGACACTGCCCACGAACGGGTACAGTAATATAGGGACACAATAGCACCCTCTATGGTTCAAAATGCAAGCCAGCAGTTTTTAAGAAGCAGGAGAGGGCTTGCCTGGACCCAGCCCTCATCATTCGTGATGTGTGCTCATTAATTATAGGACATTTGTTTCTTTTTAACCCACGAATCCCGTTTCCTCGGCCACTGATCTGGTCATAACTAATGGAAGGAAGGGATCAGTGGGCAGACAGGCTGCATTCCTGCAGGACACATGCAACCAACCCGTACGGCAACCCCCGTATAGCATGCCGCATTCCAGAGGAAATGAAGTGTCATGCATTTCCTTTGTGAACGTCTGAGTGTCTGTACACATTGGGGTGGGGGGGGGGGCGAGAGGGGGACAGGAGAGGGGGACAGGAAAAGGACGGGAGGGGGGCGAGAGGGGAACAAGAGGGGGATGGGAGGGGGAGGAGAAGGGGGACGGGAGCGGGTGGGTGAGGTGAGGGAGTTTGTGGGGGGTCATGTTCACCGCTGATCAGATTTACTGTTAGCTGTGTCATCTTTCATCGTAGTTCTTTTGTGCTTTCATCTGAAAGCTGTACATATATTTTAATTTGTTTTAATGGACCTTAGAGTTGTCAGTGCAATGTGCAGGACAGACTACATAGGGCATTGGAAATAGAAAGAAAACGAAATATTTAATTGTGATACCTAGTTCTAACTACATACTACATGTGTTTGTGCGCATGTTTCTGTGTATGTACGTGTTTTAGTGGTTCAGCGGATGGACAACGTGTCAGAAGGAATGCAGAACTATGGAGGCAAGATAATTGCTGTGGAGACAGACTTGAAGAAGCTTGGTAAGTCCTTTAGGGAAAAAGTTCATTATTATTAGCGAGCTTACAGCTTTATAGCTGTCGGTAAATGTAAACCTCTTTTGACAGCCCCAGCCGCGGTCGAATGAAATACGTTTTGCTGTGATATGAAGTTTGTTTGATTTTTGTGCCTGCTCCTCCCAGATGACCAGTCAGAGGAGAAGTCGGAGAACGCGACCAGTCAGATCCAGTCCTTCAAGTCTAACCTCCAGACGCTGCAGAGACAACTCAGCGACATCTCCCAGCGGGCAGCCAGAAACCGAGCAGTCTTGGACCAGCTACAGGTGACGGAAGAGGACATGCAGAGTGGCCACATGTCGTTGCAGAGCGTGCTGGAAGGCAACGCGGTTTCCCTGAGGGGGGTCAACCAAACTTTAGCCTTGTACGGGGGCCAGATAGACGGGTTGCAGTCGGACACAGCCAGGCTTCAGGATGAGCTGCAGAAGCAGGTGAAAGAGCAGGGCCAGGCCCAGCTGAGCATCAGCACCCTGAACTTCACCCAGGCCCAGCAGCGGAGCCTCCTCAGCGCCCTCCAGAGGACGGTGGAGGACGCCAGCCAGGCGGTGCAGAAGCTGAAAAACGACTACCAGGGTCTCCAGCAGACGGCCCGGCAGAGCTGGGCTGACAGCGACTGGCTGAGGGAGAAGGTGCAGAACCTCCAGGTCTTGGCGGCCAACAACTCAGCGCTGGCCCGGGCTAACGGGGAGGCCCTGGAGGACATGGGCACCCAGCTCAACACGTTAGCGGGGCAGATCCAGAACGCCTCGGCGCTGACCGAGAACCACGACCAGAGCCTCCGCGAGCTGATGGACCGCCAGCGGGACCACGACAACGCCACCTCCAGCCGGTTCGACGAGGCGGAGGCCCGCCTCGACCGCCAAGAGGGCCACATGGACCAGGTGACGGGGAACGTGAGCTTCGCCACGCAGCTGCTCGGCGCCATCAGCTCGGACCTGAATGGGCTGCGGTCGTGCGCGGAGACAGTGACGCAGCACTCGGACCTGCTGGCGGGGCTGAACGGGAGCGTGGCAGATGCCAGGGCAGACAGCGCTGAGCTCAGGGCCCAGCAGGACGAGCTGGCGGCCAGGTTGGACAAGGAGGTCACCAGCCTCTCTGTGGTCATGGAGGAGATGAAGCTGGTGGACAGTAAACACTCACAGATCATCACAAACTTCACCATCTTACAGGGTGAGCACAAGGGACATGGGTGAACCTTAAATACTGTCATGCTGCATGTACTATAAAGCACAACAAATATGTCACACAAACTACACAGTACAAATGCAAACTATTGTGTTGTGGAGACATGCTTGGGAAAGAGTTTATGATAGGGAGTCAGGTGGCTGAGCAGTTAGAGAATCAGGCTGGTAATCAGAATGTTGCCAGTTTGATTCCTGGATTTGCCAAATGATGTGTCCTTGGGTAAGGCACTTCACCTTACTCGCCTCAGAGGAATGTCCCTGTACTTGGTGTAAGTCACTCTGGATAAGAGCGTCAGCTAAATGAATATATGTAACAGTAATGTAAATGATTTAGTAAAAATGTGATTCAGATTGGTGCTGTGAAAATAACTCTGTGTTTCAGGTCCCCCTGGTCCAAGGGGCGCCAGAGGAGACAAGGGCCCCCAGGGCCCAGTGGGTCAGCAGGGCCAAAAGGGCGAAAGAGGAGATAAGGGGGTCGCAGGAGTACCGGGACCTAAGGGAGAGAAGGGTTCTGCAGGACCTCCAGGGATCGCAGGGATTAAGGGTTCAGCGGGTGCTCGAGGACTCCCCGGTTCCAAAGGCTCCAGGGGCTCAGGGGGTCGGCCCGGAACCCCTGGAGAAAAGGGAGAGCCTGGAGCTCAGGGGCTCATAGGCCGAGATGGCCAGCCTGGACCTCAGGGAGCACAGGGGCCTCAGGGGCCCAGAGGGCTAGCAGGGACCCCGGGCATGGAAGGTCCTCGTGGTCTTGTTGGCCCCATTGGCCCCCCTGGCCCTCCAGGGTTACCAGGACTCAATGGTCAGGTGGTGCCAATCCCTGTTGCCCCTCCAGAACCAATGTCCACTGAGTCTAAGCAGGTTCACACAACTGCACCCACTACCACTGCATTCGGTGAGTCATGAGCTTGAGTACTATACTGTACATCTGGAGTACATCACACTTTAATACAGTATGTCATACAAGACTAGCGAGAGTTGTCGTTGTTTGCATTGCAGGTTGCCATTCTAAGTGGCGGGGTTTCGCTGGTAGATGTTACTACATCTCAGACGGAGAGCGGCTAAATTTCAACGAGGCGCAGGAGTTCTGTCTTAACTGGACTTCCTCTATGGTCATAGTGAACAGCGAGGAGGAGCAGGTAGAGGAACAGATTACTGCACTTCAGTTTGTCAAGAAACAAGCAGCTATAGACCAGTAAATATATAAAATATACACTGCTCATATTGTGTGTTGTTATGCTCAATTGACGTCCTCCTTCACCCCAGGAATGGTTGAGGACTGGGATAGCAGGAAAGGGTTACTTCTGGCTCGGTCTAACAGACAAAGAGGAAGAGAATGTCTGGAAATGGGTAGATGGAACCCTGCCTACATTTACGTGAGTTTGATGATGAAAGCATCAAAGCAGCATGTTTCTTGTACATGTTATTTTTACTCCTATATATGTTCTATATATGTTGCTCTTCTCTGTCACAGTGAATTCTATGTTTGTTAATCTTGCATAGCGATTAAACCTGATTCTGATTCTGAAACCGAGAAACAGGAGATAATCATTGTTGCTTACTCCACGAATGTTGACGTTTTAAATGTTTCTTAAAAAAAACTTTTCACCGTTTACGGCCTTGTAGGAGGTGGAAACCAGGTCAACCTGATAACTGGTCTCACGGGCATGAGCAGGGGGAAGACTGCGCCGGCCTCATTTACGAGGCCAAGTGGAATGACTTCTACTGCACTGACCGCATCGGCGTCATCTGTGAACGCAGCGCAGAGAGTTAGTTTGGTTTTTATGAAGTGCACGTCTTTCTGAAAGTCTTTTTTTTTCCCTTTCAGATTAAGATTGAGTCTTTCTGACCAACTGTTTTATCTGACTTTGATACAAATTGTTTCTTTCATATGTTCCCTTGTTCTGTCCAGTTACAGTGCCGGTTTTATAGCAGCCATTGTTGGGAGAAGAAAGGATGAGATCATGAAGGATTCAGGCTATTACCGAAGGACTCTGAGACATGAGTTGGGACACCAGTTCCAGCTGGGACCACAACGTAGACTTGGCCATCATTCGTGGTAGTCTTGCAGGCCGACAGAAATCCCAAACCACACACAGAGCGAAGTGCCGTGACAAGAACAAAATCATTTACAGGACACTCACACGAAATCTCAGTTGGTGCAGCCGTTCTTGTATAGTATCGTGTAAATACTTTTCACAATATATTCTGAAGTCTGAGAAAATAATCTTGTATATCTTTGTTACAATATTGGAAAACAACACAAACATTTTCGTTGTTTGAAATGAGTTGTTAGGAACTCTACAGTTTGTTGCAACAATAACCTCCTTCCGAAAATTAAGCTACTGTACATTTTCATCATATCTATGTTGAAATCTAAAAGATTATCGATATGAAAAATCTTTATTTGAGAACTCACATTAAATGTTAGCAATGCTGCTATGTAGTGCAAAATAAATTCTGTGGCCTTAGACTGCCAGAAAGAAGCTTGATATAGTTGAACTGTACTGGTAAAGCTTATAACCTCATGAAATGTTCAGTTCAATGTTAAGCCAAATATGTACAAATTTTATAATATTTCTATTTTACATAGCTTTAATCAATTGCTAAGGACTATAAGTATGATTTAACCCTGGATACCCTAACTGTACAGTCACTATAGTAAATCACAACTCACATTGATTTGTATACGTTAATAAAATGGGAAACACAAACTGGTGCTCTGATTATTGTCTGTATCTGATACTATTATCTGAAGGGAAATATCTGGAGATGGACATACAGGTGGAACAACTAGCGCTGTTCCAGATTAAATGTTCAGATCATCCGCCCTTCTAGACGGTTTACTGACTTGACACTGTAAATACCACTCACTTTCTTAGGACAACTCGATCATAACAGTCCAACCCACACTGGAACATGCAAGTAGGCAATTTAGTAATTTTCACAGCGTGAGTTCGATTGAATACCGCTGTCCAGTGTCCTGAATCCGATGATCCAAACTAGTTTTGCCAGCGGTTTAGTCGAGTGGCCGATATGGTTTTCATCCATGTTGCTTTTTGTTACCAACTTTGAAGCTCTTGTGCAAATTGAGCTGGTATTAAGGAAGGCATCCGAGGCATCATTTGCTGTGAGTAGTTTTTATCCTAAGGATTGAAACAAATATGTGCATTAAGGTTTAAATCAGCACACCATCCCTTCACCGCTGAGATGTATTTACCGAGCATTTGTGAAAGTGCTTAAATGCGAATTCTATGTTTATGAACTTTATACTTGACTTTATCTGCTACTACATTATAACAGCATGTCATGTGACCCTGACCGGGATGACTGATGAGAATAAGTTACTGTAAACATATTTATTTAGATTTAAATATACGCTCTATGTATACAACCATATTCTATATTTCCACCACTTATGAGATACTAGACAGTAAATAAGCGGTTTCCTGACTTTATTTTGAATTAGCCTTCATCATTACAAGTGATGAAGCGGCCACGGCCTCGGTCCTGGCTACCCAGAATGCTCCGGGGTCCATCTGATCCTGCAGTGACTGTGTTAGTCTGCTCAGCCAGCGCTGTTCACGCTCCTCGTCTCTTATACTATGCATTTTTTATTAACTTAATAGGTGCTGACATAAAGATAAACTTGACAGAAGAGAGAGAGAAAAAACAAGGCGGACTCGGTGACAGTCAACATTTCGGCAATGCCTCTTTTCACGTCTAATCCATTCGACCAAGATGTTGGTGAGTTTAGCCTGATGTTATCATGGTACAGAGCTCCTCTCTTAGCTTGGCTCGCTAATCAGCAGACTGTTTGGTGGTTCAGCTTTGTTTTTATTTCCCTTCTAGCCCAGAAAGCTAGACGACTTCGCGGTCCGCTTAAACGTTTTGTCAGCAGTGTGTTATGTCGAGTAGCAATTTGTGACGAAACCCTCCTTGTTGTGGGAGATCCATCCCCCATAATCTGACTTGGACTGATAACGGCTCGCTAGCTTGTGCTAACCAGACAGCTAACATGTCAGGTTATAATCTAGTAGCACCGTTAGCTGGCAGTCCTGCCATGCCCAGTAGATATTGTTATTGATGGGGGTAGATAGGTCTAAGTATACTTCGCTGCCCTTCCAAGATGCGGATTAAACTACTCTTACCACCGTAGCTTGTTTACAGCTAAATAAGTGTACTGGATGTCATGCTAACTTAGCATTTCTGTTTTCGATACACAGACTTGCCGTTAAAATGAAGCTGGGCAGCTGTATCAGAATCAGAAGGTTTAATCGCTATGCAAGATTTACAAACATAGAATTCACTGTGGCAGTAATGAGCCAATTCACTACAATTTTTATACAAATAACATAAAAGTACAAGTAACATAAGTTGTAGTGTATAAGTCTAGCTGTATATAGTAGCTGTATATAGCCTAGCTAGTGTACCTTGTTGTTGGAGAGGGATGCCTTGTCGTTAATAGTCATAAACAGAAGTTACAGCAGGTGGTTTATAAGGATATTAAAGTCTGCATTTGTATTGGAAACCATCATCCCTGTCGCTCCATATGTGACTCATCCTCTTCAGAAGCTAGTGTAGACTACCATCATACATCTTTTCTCTTAATGCTTGGTGTGAGAGAGGAAGTGGTTTGTGTGTAACCACATTTGTGTTTCATTTCCATTTGTCTTCGCCTCAGCAGTTATGTTGTGTAATAAGCGTTTACCACTTCCTAACACTGTAAAAAGAAAACAAACTGTATGTGCGGTAGACCGAAACGTTGATGTAATGTCTTTGCCAGTCAGTGATGTGAATGAATATAAAAACGTGCTGTTGTCCTTTGCAGAGAAAGCAACCAGTGAGATGAACACGGCAGAGGACTGGGGCCTCATTCTGGACATCTGTGATAAGATAGGACAGTCACGCACCGGGTCAGTTCCACAGAACTGCGCTTGTCATGGGGACCAGCCCATGAAATAGTGTTAGGGTGCTGCTATCCCATAAAACTTGTTTAATGAAAAACGGATAGGATCAAGATCCTGTCTGAACAATCCTTTAAATACATCCATCTTCTTTCTCTTCCTGGATGTAACCATTGATAAAATACCTACTGGAAAAATAGAGCACATGGCTTCCTAATGGACTGTCAGTAATGTCTCTTAAGTTGTGTAGCGACGTCTGTAACCCCACAGGCTACCTAGGGCCTTTACGAACACGTCTCGTTTCATTCCAGGCCTAAAGAATGTCTCCGGTCGATAATGAGGAGAGTGAACCACAAGGACCCTCATGTGGCCATGCAGGCACTGACTGTAAGCAGCTGGACTGTTCTCATCTTTAGTGGACCTAACACAGCAGTGTGTCAGACTGGCCTGTGTCGCTGTGTTGTCTGACGTTATGGTTTCACTCCTCGCAGCTATTGGGCGCCTGCGTGTCCAACTGTGGGAAAATCTTCCATTTGGAAGTGTGCTCCAGGGAGTTTGCCAGCGAAGTCAGCAACGTCTTAAACAAGGTTTGAAGAACGTCTACTCTGATACTTAATAGGTTGTGACGGTTTAAAAGGGAGTCGCAAGCTTACGAGTGTGTGTGTGTGTGTGTGTGTGTTTGCGTGCGTTTTTCCAGGGTCATCCCAAAGTGTGTGAGAAACTGAAGGCCCTGATGGTGGAGTGGGCCGAGGACTTCCGCAACGACCCCCAGCTCAGCCTCATCTCAGCCATGATCAAGAACCTGAGGGAGCAGGGAGTCACTTTCCCTGCTGTGGGCTCCCAGGTGGGTGTGCCAGGCCAGGATAGGCTAGGCCAGGCCAGGCCAGGCTCCGGGTCAGGACTGGGTCAGTGATGGGCACGACCGGAACAGCCAGCGTGTTTGTAGAAGCTGGTGTTGATCTAATTTCTGAAGTACCATTAAGAGCAGGCTATTTCCTATGGCTTCTGATGGACTGTGCTTGCTGTACCTCCTCCTTATCCATCTCAATTTGGATTAAAGTGTTTGCTAAGTGAATACAGTTGGGTGAGCTAGTGAAGAGTATTTTGTTATGATATTTGTTGTGTGGTGATTCTGATGATGTTTGTGTATGCTTGTTTGAGCGCAGGCTGCAGAGCAGGCCAAAGCCAGCCCTGCATTAGTAGCTAAAGATCCCTCCACCTCAACCAACAGCAAGGAGGAGGAGGACCTGGCCAAAGGTAAATGCTTCGGCTGTGGAAAAAAAACAAAACATAGATTAGTTGTCAGTTTAAGTAGGTGGTTTTGTAAGATATTTTAATTAAAATATAGTAGATTTTTTAGGAATTTAGAAAATTCAGGGGCTCAGATGGCTGAGTGGTTAAGGAGGCTAGTAATCAAAAGGTTCCTGGTTTGAATCCCAGCTGTGCAAACATGACGCTGTGTCCTTGGGCAAGGCACTTCACCCTAGTTGCCTTGGGGGGGGGGGATATCCCTGTCGCTGTCACTCGCTCTGGATAAGACCATCTGCTAAATGACTAAATGTAAATGTAGGACATGTATGTGACTCCCCATTTGTCTCTCTCACTCCTTCCTTCCAACGCTGCCTCTCTTTCTCTCCTTAGCTATTGAGTTGTCGTTGAAGGAGCAGAGGCTGCAGCCTCACACGCCCCTGTCGGGCCTTTACCCCAGCGCCTCCAGCCTCCTGTCCTCCCACAAGGCCGAGGGGCGCAAAGTGCGCGCCATCTATGACTTTGAAGCTGCTGAGGACAACGAGCTCACCTTCAAATCCGGCGAGATCATCACCATCCTCGATGACAGGTGAACACTGGCCCTCCACCTCCTGGCTCAGTCCCATTGCGGCTGCATGACGAACGTCTCAGAGCCGAGGACGGAGTTCTGCCCTGGGTTTAACAGCCCTCATGGTGTTTGCTTTGGTTACAGCGACCCCAACTGGTGGAAGGGGGAAACGTACCAGGGCGTCGGGCTGTTCCCTTCCAACTTTGTTACAGCCGACCTCACAGCAGAGCCTGAGATGAGTAGGTTCTCTCTTCTCACGCTCTCCCCTCACACCTCGACTCTCTTCTCAAACCTTCACTTCCTCTCCTCACACCTCTCCCTCCCTTTCATCCTCCCTTTCACCCCCCCTCACTCCCCTCACACCTCTTCCTCCCTCTCACCCTCCCCTCACACCTCTTCCTCCCTCTCACCCTCTCCTCACACCTCTTCCTCCCTCTCACCCTCCCCTCACACCTCTTCCTCCCTCTCACCCTCCCCTCACACCTCTCCCTCCCTCTTACCTTCCCTCCCTCCACCCTCGATGCAGCTAATCCACCCTGTCCCCCTCTCTCCATCCACAGTGAAGACAGAGAAGAAGACGGTCCAGTTCAGCGAGGACATCCAGGTGGAGACCATAGATCCCGAACCTGAGCCCGCCTTCATAGACGAGGTACCTGGCATCCTGTTCCTCTAAACTCCTGCTCCTTACACGTCCCTGTGTCAGCACGCTAGCAGACAGACACACAGACGTACCGAGAGACAGACAATCCTTGCCAACCCCTCTGTGTGTCCCTCAGGAGAAGATGGACCAGCTGTTGCAGATGATTCAGAGTGCTGACCCCACGGATAACCAGTCAGACGCCTGCGAGCTTCTCCAGCTGGAAGGTCAGTCCCAGCCCTCCCACCACCACCACCGCCCTGTCTGGTCAGGAGAGTCTGGTCAGGGATGTCACTGTGGCTGTGGGTACATGTGTTGTTCCTGTGTGTTCCCAGGTGCCTGTAACCAGATGGGACCTCTCATTGACCAGAAGCTGGAGGACATTGACAGGTGCAGTTTTCATGTTAGAACCATAACATGTCAGCTGTGTGTATGTTGAACGTCACGCGCACACCTAGCTAATGACATAGCAGAGACAGCCCTGCCTCGTATCACAGTGTGTTTTGGTTTCTAGGAAACACTCGGAGCTGTCGGACCTGAACGTGAAGGTGATGGAGTCCATGTCTCTGTACGCCAAGCTGATGAACGAGGACCCCGTCTACACCATGTACGCCAAGCTGCAGAGCCAGCAGTACTACATGCAGCAGCAGCCTGCCAACACAGCCCCGCAGGTACGGCACACACTCACACACTCACACACACTCACACACACACACTCACACACACACACTCACACACTAACACACACACTCACACACACACACTCACACACTCACGCACACTCACACACACACACACACACACACTCACACACTCACTCACACACACACACAAACACACAAACACACAATCAAACACACACTCACACACACAAACACTCACACACAGACACACTCACACAGAAACGAGAGGGCGTCAGGTGGCTGAGCGGTGAGGGTATTAGGCTAGTAATCAGAAGTTCCCTGGTTCGAACCCCGGCTGTGCCAACATGACATTGTGTCCTTGGGTAAAGGGGGATGTCCTTGTACCTGCTGTAAGTTGCTCTGGATAAGAGCGTCTGCTAAATGTAAAAACACTCGCTCTTTACTGGAATTATTGTGTAGTATTCTTGGCTAATGCTTGTGGGGTATTTTCTGTGTGTGTGTGTGTATGTGTGTGTGTGTGTGTGTACCAGGTGTACGCGGGCCAGTCTGCAGGAGCCTCATATGCTATGAGTGGTCCAGCGGTGCAGGGCTACACGGTGCCTCTGGAGCAGCTCCAGGGAGGAACAGCCATGACAGGACAGCCTGCCCCCAGGTCAGAGCACTGTGGCTGGGCACACTCAGGGATGGATGAAGGGATGGGCGGATGGATGGAGGGTTATTCATCCCTGAGCGGAAATTCCACCGTCACAACCGTTATCAGAAATAACCATAAACCAGTCGGTAGTAAAAAAATATGGTGTGTGACCAAAGGCTCTTAAACTTTGAAAACAACAGATGTCTTGGCCTCATCTTCTTTTGGCTTTAGATGTGATGGAGAGCTTCTCCTGATCCACGTGGATATGTTTGAGTTCAGCTGTGCGGTAACTGTTCTGTCCCTGTTGTTCACAGTGAGGTCCACATGTACATGGGCCAGCCCCCGGTCTACAGTCCAGGTCCTGGCAGCATGGCCCCAGCAGACGCCCAGTCCTACCAGAACACCACCAACGTTCCCGTCGGCCCGACCCAGAGCCAGGCCAGCTACAGTGGGCCAGCCGGCCACAACCTCCCCCCGCCCCAGTCAGACAACCACCAGAACCCCTACCCGGAGAAAACCCTCCTATAGGAGCCCCCTGGTGGTCAATGTGGTCACACACACACCTAAACACGCACACACACGACACTGCACATACAGGACACACCTAACCGCCACACACAGCTACTGTTATACACACACACACACACGAAGCCCACATTCAACACACACACACACTACATTGACAGGTTCTGCACAGATTGACATGAACATGGTTTCAGACCAAACACAGTTGTCAGCGTCGTCCCCCCTCACACTCTAAACCCAAACAATGGAAGGTCCCCTTGGTTCCACCCGAGCATCACAGCTGGCCTGGAGCGCTGTGCCCAATCAAGACGTTTCATCCCGGTTCTGTTTCGAAACAGAAACCTTTTCTGTGTGATGTTGAAGACATTGCACCGCGCCGTTCGGTGCGAATGCTGCGTTGTTTTCGAAGTACTGAAGACTGAAGCCACTTTCTGAAGAAGAGAACTGAAGAACTGGAGCATGCGCGCGTTGTAAATACTGTACTGTTAGTGAAGCCCCCCCCCAACGTCCCTGTGGTCTAGTGTTTGACATTAGAGGGCCTGTAAGGCTTAGTCGAAAACCGATTCTTCATTCAAATGGTCTTAAGTCTCCCACCTTCCTGCCTTAGTGTGCTCTGGGATCGATGGGAAGCGTGGGGCAGGCACAGCAGGGGGGGACTGGGGGGGGGGTTTCATCACGCTTCCTTCACGGTTGGTTTCCTTCCGGAAGGCGAAAGCTTCCTGAGGTAAAAGGCAGCCTTTTCTGGATGTGTTAAAGGATAGAGACCCATCCCATTCTCAGTCAGCTCACTACCAACCCCTCACCTGGACCAGCAGCCAAAACGTTTAGCCAGCTCGTGGGACATGGAAAGAAGAAATAATTAATGGAAATGATGCTGAGAATCCCCCTGCCTGCTGGGATAAGGCCCCCCTGGTCCAATAACAGCTGAACTGAAGAAGGCAGCGCTGGAACTGCGCATGTTTCTTTAGTTTTGGAATAGTATCAAACACTAACGTCGTCATGGTGATATTAGGCTGGCCGTCCCATGCTCTTGTTTCTGAAGCATATCTTTAGTCAGTGTTAAAAGGAGTTTGTTTTGAGGGGAGTTAGTTCCTCTCACTGTGTAGCATATTAATTTATATCTCTTGATTTATTGTTATGTTAAATGCACAGCACATTAAGAAATATGTAATATTGAGAAAAAGGATTATGTAATATGCTGCCTGATTTTAGTTGTATATTTAAAATTGAAACGTAATATCCAGGAGTTGCTGTTATGTGGTAGAGAAGAACCAAATGGCATTGTGGGAATTGGTGTCTCCCTCCCATTTTTTTTATCGTTTCTCTCTAAACCCTTTCAGGCAAGCGCATAACCTTCAACGCTATTGAATATTTATTACAGTTAACGAAGCAGTTTGATCAAGATGTCCTTTTCCACTCTGAAGTCCAGCGCTAGTGGCTCTGGGAAACGTAGTTCGCTGGCGTGGGATGTTTAGGCCTGTAGACTTGACATTTCAATTACCAATGTGACCTCTCTTGCTGGGTGAGACAGGGCGTGAAAAGGCAGGGACCCGTGGGACGCGAAGCCCATTTTAAAATGCGGGTTGATGCAATGGGACCGTCAAGGTTTCAGATTGTTGACTCGACCCTGTAAAGATCTCTGGGTCGACCACAGTGTTATAAGGGTGACCGGGCAGGGGCGCTGAGGATGGTGGGGTGGGGGGGGGAACCCTGCGTTAACGAGCCAGTTGTCAACCTCTTAACAACCATGCTAATTATTTGCACCACTAGATGGACGGAGACGACACCATGATGCTACTTTAATGTACAGTCAAGAGATGCCTGTTTTTTTAACTTTTAATTTTAAAACGTTGTTGTAAAAGTTCCGTTCGGTGTACCCTGCTGTTTGTATTTATCTCTTTTAACCATACTTCTGACTTATTCACAATAAAACTAGGCCAAATGTACATAATTCGGTTGTGTTTAATGGGTTTACAACTAGGTGGCGCTGTTACCATTGTAAATACAATATCATGCTTCTGCATAACCTTAATTAAATCTAACCCTGTAAAACTAACACAAGGAATAACTGCCAGTTCTGTATCCTAGCTCATAAAAGAGTTGCCAGTCCATGGCTCAACGTACACCTGCTCTTTACGCAGGGCTATGAAGTGCTTGTTTTTGTGACCCAATAAAAGGTAAACTGGCTCATTGCCTTGGCAGTAAAAGTATTAAGGATCCCAGTGCAGACTAAGCAGAGGGTGTGCAGAGTCCAGAGTGTCCCGTGAGACATGCAGCATTCCAGAACACACAGCACATTCTAGAACACAGCATCGGCCCTGAGGACTCACCTGTGACACGGCACCCACAAGCTCTTCAGGATGCTCCGAGGTCGGACCGTCAAGCTCGTGGTCTACGAGGTGCTGCAGTTCGCCGCGCTCAGCGCGCCCGTGTTCGTGGTCATGGAGCGCTTCGCGGCGCTGATGCGTCAGGTGAGAGGAGGAGATCTGACAGCCTACTGGCTGGTGGTGGCGGCGTCCCTCGCCTACGTGACCTCGGTCACTCTGCTCGTGTGGGTCCCTCTCAAGTACCTCATCATCAAGCAGCGCAGGTTCATCGCGCAGATCGTCCAGTGGTGAGTTGGGATGTGTGGAACCTGGAGAGCTGACGGCTGAGGAGAGGCAGCCTTGATGGGGGTTGAGGTGGTCTTTAAATATGGAGGAAGCCCATTAGGAAGATGAATAGATGCTTCCATTCATGTTTTTTCTTCTTCTCAGGAGACCAACAACACTGGCCTATGTACTGCTGGCAACATTACCATGTTTTGCTATCATAATAGCCAGCTCCAAGGTACGGTATCATCACAGTGGATTGCTCTTAACATGCGATGAAAGGTTATTGAATCGAGAGGAAAATCTCCCAATACTGCTATATGTTGAATTCCTTTATCATTTAGGCCACAAGAATTGTGACTGAGGACAGAGCACATAGTGCCACAAAACAATAAGGAACGTACTAAGGAAATACTTCTGGTCACAGGACCATGACGAGGTAACCTTAGATACTCAGTAACTGGCCTTCAACAAAACCTGTTGGCCATTAACCTGGACCTCAGTCATGTCTACACGAGAGAGATAGCTATTAAGTAAATGGTACATTAAGTGAAAATGTTTTTTTTCTTCTTTCAACTCATAACTGAGAGTGAATCATACTTGGCTTTAGCGCAAAGTACATCTGACGTGTTTAAACACAAGTTTTTATATCTGGAGTTAATGGAGACTCGGTCACACTTAAACTGGTATATGACTTCCGTAACATACTGACATTGTTACGTATCCGTACGTTTCAAATATACCTGGCGGAACTACAAGGCTAAAGAAGACTTTCATTGCTCCTCGTAGAAGATAAAAAAACGGTTTCTTTTTATCTTCTCCTGCTGTGAAAGTCCTTCTTGTCTGTTACCTCAGGTGCAGGTGGATCGAGGACTGAGGTACGACACATTCACCGAGCTTCCTGTCTCCCTCGTGTTCCTCTGCCTCATCTGCGTGGACATCATCGAGAGGATCCGGCCCTGTCCACTCACTGGCCAAGGTAACACGGTCAGAACCGTAGAAAGACCTTCCACGTGTTTCAAAATGTCAGCATGCCTCTTACTGGACTCTCCCTTTACAATCAATTGGACTAAATCAATTTGATTCGGTTTGTGATAACCTTGAGATTTAGATTCCTCTTGTTCTTGCCAGAGGACAGTCTTGACTTGGACCTTGATCTCCGCGGCCCGGTCCTCACCCACCTGGAGCAGGTGAGCACCGTGGCGGGTCAGCTGTACTCAGACGGAGCCCAGAACGGGTCACCAGCCCGACCGGAAAACAGGAACGGCCCCTCCGCGGAGCGATGGGGAGGCCGGGAGCTGTACAGCCCGTCAGCGACCAGCTCACGACCTGCTAGCGCTGCGTACCTCTACTCGTCTTCCCGCTCGCCCTCCGGGCCGCTCCGCTTCCTGTGGGCACGGGACACAAGGTCAGAGGTCGTCCTGGACAGCTTCCTGTTCTGGATGGACACAGTGGAGATGGTGCGTGTGGCTGGGGAGCCTGCTGTCTTCTTCTCTGTCTGGGTGTTTCCTGTCTACATCCTGGCATCCCTGTCCACGCTGAGACTGGTCATCACGCCCCACAATCCCTTGCTATCCTCGGCCGGGTTCGTCACTCAGGACTTTCCTTTCCTCGTCATCCGGATTGCTCTGATAGGTGTGTTTGGTTATGTAACACCTGTTCTGTATCCTGTGAAGAATCTGATGACTTGCTTCGCGTATGTTTACTTCACTTTTCTGACGAAGCTGAAGTTATTTGGGAGGGAAAGTATGTTCTGAGGTTTCACCTATCAGAGATCAAACTTTTCCAGTCCTCTGTGGACAGTGGTCATTGGACATGCTGATATTTGGCCACATATATTTTCCCTAGTCAGCAGCATCAAAACATGACCAAGCAAGTGTGTTGAAATTGTCTCCCTTATTATATTAACATACTCTATGTAATGTGCTACGTGATTATTATATATTGTTTTAGATTTATTTTATTTATTGTTACTTAATTTGGATTTGTATCCTTTTCTGGAGACCGTTGAGGAAAGCGGCCACAGCTATCACAAATGCTTTTTTGTAACTTCAAAAAATGTTAAGCAGTGAATTTAAACCAACAAATTCAGGGGTATTGAAAGGTAAATGTTAAGTTTATCCCTGGCATCCCTGGTTATTACATGCAGTACCTTCCAGCTTCGAATCTGTCTTACAACTGTCCTCACAACCCAATAGAGTATACAAACAACTTTGTGTGTGCATTCATTGCAACACAATCCACCAGAAGGCCTTTCTCCTTATTCAATCCTTCCCATTTCCACCGTGACAGTGCTAAGATTGTTTTCCAGCTTGCTCCTGTAGTTGTCTTGCCCCGCCTGTCTCCCATCTATGGTTTATGAGACGCTCAAGGCACATAAGTCATGTGACAGTAACCTTGGAGTGTGTGTTTGTCAATGCGGGCTGCCACCGGGACGCTACAGATAGACGCTAGGTTGTAATCTGTAGTCTTCCACCAGGACAGGTCTGACAGAACCATGTCCCCGGCAGATCACATGGTCTTTGTCTTCTTGATCGATGAGCCGGACTGCAGAGCAGACGTGGAAGTGATGGACGCCAGTCTTCCCTGTTGTCTCAGAAAGAAGAGGGAGGGTTGGACAATGGGGCAGGTTTGAGAGCAGGTGTAAACTTCCTGTTCCTTTTACCATGATGGGAGTTTCAAATTGAACCCTGTTCGCTGCGAACCAAGAACCTGGTCATTCATGCAGCACTGACTCAGATCAGGAATTCCATCGGAGATGTAAATCCAGGAGAGGATGTTTCTCTTTTTGTGTTTCGAGGGAAAAATACTAGCAAACCTTTTGATAATGAATTGCAAAGTCTTCGGCACTTCACTACAGCAGTTTATTTATTTGTAATCTCTTTCTCTGTCTGAAATACATAAAATGTACAAGAGAATGTGTGTGTGTGTGTGTGTGTGTGTGTGTGTGTGTGTGTGTGTGTGTGTGTGTGTGTGTGTGTGTGTGTGTGTGTGTGTGTGTGTGTGTGTGTGTGTGTGTGTGTGTGTGTGTGTGTGTGTGTGTGTGTGTGTGTGTGTGTGTGTGTGTGTGTGTGTGTGTGTGTGCATGGAGGGCAGTACATCATAGTGGAGATAATCAGACAAGGGGGGAAAAAAAGGTGTAGAAAAAATATGGAGATGCAGAGAGAACGGGAGAAAAGATAGAGAGATAGAGGGAAAAGGAAGGGCAGGGAAAGGATGCAGGTGGGAGGGGGGAGCACACTGGTGGCGCTCAAGGCACATTTGAATTCAGGCGGTGTGTCTCCTGCGCTAGCGGAATGCTACCTGCTGGAGCATGGCAACAGAGAGCAGCAGCATCCCTGGGCTGCAGCCTCTAAACACGCACGCACACACACCCTCACGCACACACACAGACGCGCACGCGGCCAGGCACGCGCGCGCCAGCGAAACGCAGGAAACCCACACACATGCCACAGTCACCACAGCAGGGAAGACAGGAACTCAGGTAAGAGGGAATGTCCCTGACGAGAGAGAGCGAGAGAGTGAGAGAGAGAGAGAGAGAGAGAGAGAGAGAGGATCTTCGAGGATGCAGGGAAGAGAGTGAGCGAAGTCAAGAGAGAGAGAGACAGAAAGAGAGAGATTAGGAGGAGCTACAGAGGAGATGGTGGAAACAGAAACACAGTAACCAGACATGTTCCCCAAATGTCCGTACCCAGGCCAGGCTTCAGAGTAACTAACAGGGGGGGGGGCAGATGTGGAAATCACAAATCGGCAACTGTGATTGGAAAGAGGGCAGCAAGAGAGACAAAGAGGAGAATGCCATTCAATGTGTGTGTTGTCCTCTCGTTAGGAGGTTACTGGTAAGGGGGTGTGTGTAGGGGGGGGGGGGGCTACAGGGGAAGGAGCCAGTGTGGGTGGGGCTGAAAAGGATGGAGGGAACCAGGTGATGGAGGGGGGGGGGGGGGGGTGGATTGTAAATAAATACAGGAGGAGAGATGAAACGAAGTTCTTCACAGAGGTGAAGTGAACACACGCACACTGGACAACGCTGTGAGTGTGTGTGCACATCTGAAGAGAAGCACCGCAGTTTGGGATGAACACCGAACAGGACGGGGCTCCTTTGTGCAACGGAGGATTTGATGTATTTCAAAGTCGCAACACGTTTCAGAATCACCTGCTGCTCTGAGGAACGCTGTCAGAGAGTGAAGGAGCCCGTCGAGGGATACAAGTTCTGTAAAGGATCCCTGTTCTCACCTTCTCTGTGAAGAACCTTCAGAGAACAGCATCGATGGACCGACAGAAGTCGTTGAGGACCCAGTGAATTGACTCAGCCACACAACGGTCCCTGCGATCCCGTGGTGGTAGATCTCGTGGTAGATCCAAGGAGGCGGTGGACCTGGGGATCTACTAGATGCCCCGCGCCATGAGGGATCCACCGTGATCCACTGCGTCAGGGCCGAAGAGAGAAAGAGCCAGAAAGGTGCTGCGAGAGGTCCGGCTCTCCAGCAGGTCGAGAGTCCTGGCCCCTGGACCCCCCACATGTCTTGATGTATTGCTGTGGGCTGGGACAGTGGAGGAGAGTGCAGTCTACTTATGTAAGTTACCGCCCTTTTATCTGTTTGGTCCATAGCAACAGTCGATTTGTCAGCAGGCAGAAAACTGAGGGATGCAGGTAGTGTAGTTGTGCGTGAGAGAGAAGCAGACACAAGGTCCACCCTGGAATCGATACAGTAGAAGGATCATGTGTATTCACTCAATGTTTAATAAATCCTGAGAACACACACTTGAACGATAATGTTACATTCACATGGCATCAGACAGCAGAGGAAAGGATGTTGTTCTGTCCATGATTCCACTGTGCAGTTTGTGACATCCGCAGTCTGAGACCTGTAGGATTTCATCTTCCACTGTAACGGGTGTGTCTAACCTGTTATCTGCTGAGAGAATTAGTCAAACGCTCGCTGAACAGCAGCCGAATGCTTTAAATAATGTGACTAGTTTAAACGACAGACTGATTGTCTGCTGTGCAGTGTTACAGAGGAGCTGAAACCTGCTTGTTTAACAGCACTCACTATTGATTTTACGGGGCTGTGCTTTATTAAGCAACTACAGTTGAAGCAAATTGACTTGTGGTGTTCGATAGCCGTGTGTTGACATTTTGGTACGTTGTATTTTTTTCCTAAACTTAACGTGGGTTAAATCTATGTGGTCTAACATAAACATGCAGAATGTAAAAGAGAAATGTGTGGAACTGTATTTAACTATATTCAGGTGTGGAATCCTGGCTATTAAATGATGTTGTCTGGTTTAGACTCCCCTAAGGTGCAGTTTGAGTTCATGGAAACAACCGTAGTATTTATGTCTGGTTGAAAGACAAGGAGACTTTGCGTCGTACTTATCCCAGGGTTGTGGCTCCGGCTTGGACTGACCTTAGGAAACGGTCTAAGGACAGAGATCTGAGTATGGAACAAGTCTCACTGTCCTTCCAGGGCCAGTCTGCATAATCAGAGGATGGAGTGACTCACTTTCTTTGCCTTTCTCTCTGTCCTCTCTCTCATCTCTCTCTCTCATCTCTCTGTCCTCTTTCTCATCTCTCTCTCATCTCTCTTATCTCTCATCCATCCATCTCCATTCCTTCCTCTGTCTCCCATCTTTATTCATGTTCTTTTACTCTCGTTTGTATTTCCTCTCTCTTTCCATCTTCCCAACCCTCTTCTAAATCTTATTGGACCTGACACCAGAGTGTCTCTAGTACGTCCTGACTGCAGAACATGCTGTCATTCGCTGAGAAGGCTTATCCTCACTGTGTCATTGTTGCTCCGCCTGCCTTGAAGATTTATACATCATTGTGCGTGTGTGCTTGTGTATGTGTGCATGCGCGCGTGTGTGTGTCAATCTAAAGCAGAAACTAGACAGACGTGTAATTCAAAAGCCCAGAGCTTGTGCAAAAAAATAATGACTCATCAAAATGTTGCTACAGCAGTTAAAAGTGGGAACAATTGACTTTTTGTGCGCAAGATGAGAGAGCACAACAACAAACCAACTGACAGATGCACTTTTACATTTCTGCAAAAGCTTGTCACCGATATACTGTAATGAAACTGTGTCTGGTTTGCAGTCATTTCTAAAGAGGCAAAGCTGAGCAACGCTTACTCAACAATAATGTAAAATTAGGTCATGGATACGTTTGCTTTGCGCTTGTTCATTTAAATATCCATTCAATGGCAGAAGAAGAATACAGAAGGAGCATGCCCTCTCTCCCTCCTTCTCTCTCTCCCTCCCTGTCTGTCTTTCCCCCTCTCTGTCTCTCATCCTCTTTCTTACCTCCTCTCTCTCTCTCTCTCTCTCTCTCTCTCTCTCTCTCTCTCTCTCTCTCTTTCATCGTTTCTCAGTCAGTGGTTCAGGAGGTGCCATCCCACCCACACTCTCAATGGAGATTAATGAAGGTGAATCTGTCAACGTCACAAGCCTGTTCTATTGGACACTCCTGTCTGCCGGCTAACAGGAATGTTCAATCACCTCTGACTGACCAATGAAATCAACAGGATACATAAACCGGATTTAGTCATTTAACCAATCAAGCTGTTAAAAAAAGACGTCCAAAGGACGTCACTAATAACATAAACATGTGCCAGTGTTTTTTTTTATTTCCTGTGTAGAAAATAGTTGTAAATTACATTAAGTGCTTATCTGGCTCCAGAATGCAGGCAGAGCTGTCTTCTTTTTTGTAAGGAGTGCTGAAATGAAGGTGAAGGACAATGCCCAGGGTGTCCTCTTAAACTCCAGTTAGCGTCAATATGCAAATAAAAAAACGTTCACACAGTTTATCTAGTCGTAGGGTTCGCTACACAGGCATTAGTGCCCAGCAGTATTGTTTCATAAGTTAAACGGTACTTATTTTCCTTCTGAAAGGGGTGGATTGCTGGTTGGACACATTTCTACGTTGCTTCGATCTGTCATCGTCATAAAAATGATAACGATAAGGTACTAAAAAACAAGAACATTTGCTTGTTTGTTATGTTGAGACACACCCTGTCTCACAGTACGACGATAATCACCCTCTAAACAGCAGCTCTCATAAGGCTGATCACATATTTATGGTGCGATAAATAATGTGTTAATGTTGATATATACACAGGAAGCCTGTTCTGGCATTTCGAAACGTTACGATGCCAGTGTTGTGTGTACACAGACAGCCAGCTTCCCTGTGTATCAAGTCCATCCAGCTTCCCTGTGTATCTTTGTGGAATTAATAAAGTATATCTAATATGGGGGTCAGATGGCTCAATGTTTAAGGTGTTGGCCTCATGATCGGAAGGTTGTGAGATCGATCCCCGGCTGTGGCTATGTGATGTTGTGTCCTTGGGCAAGGCACTTCACCCTACTTGCCTCAGGGAAAAATGTCCCTCTACTTACTGTAAGTCGCTTTGGATAAAAGCGTCTGCTAAATGTAAATGTAATATCTAAGTCTGTATTTTAGGGCTGATATGCAGTGAAACTATGACCCTGCAGTCTTTCCTAAATTATAACTGTTGCTGCCCAGCCAACCCTTCCCTCTCTTTCAGTGTCAGTCTGTCCCTAAAGGGAGGGGCTAACAGATGTTCAGTTGCATATTCATGCAGCTTTATTATCCTTGTGGGTGAAGGGGGTTTGACAAATACAGAGGGAAGGAGGAAGAAAATGAAGGAAGGAAGAAAGGATTAAAAAACAACATTCAAACTTTTCTGCATCGTCAAATATTTCCACCTCCAACAGCAAAACTCGCTGACCAACCCTCAGAATATCCCCCCCCCCCCCCCCCTTTTCTTCCCACACCTCTTCCTCCTCCTCTGGGCTATTTTTGACCAAGTCTAGTGCGGTGCGATTGGCCGACCACGTTCCAGGCAGATGCAAGACTTATCTTTGGAGTTCTTGGCTCAGGATGTTGTTGGAGGAAGTTAAATCCCAGCCCTGATGCCCAGCTTGATGAGAGGAGGCTGTGTGTCTGCATGCTAAGCTGCTGCAGAGCTGAGGGGAACAGGGACAGGGGCTCACTCATGTCCTCCATGTAGAAATGTCCAGAACAACCAAGAACAAAAATGTCTCCTGGGTAAGTGGACCAGGTGGGCAGTTTGTGTGTGTTGTGGGCTGTGTCTGTGTTACCTTTTTATACATACATATATATATATACTTTTTTTCTATCTATATATATCATAGAAATATTTTTGAGGTATATCTAAAGGCAAATCTACAGTCAAAACTGTTCCTCTTTTGTAACTTACCTGTGTGGTGTTATGCAGTGGTTCGGTAGTGAGTTTTCTTCAGGGTCACATTAGGTCATTTGTCCTGGACGCTAATGGCTCCAGAATACGTCTACCTTGTTGCGTCTCCAGCTGTGTGCCATAAAGCTTTCAAATGCCTGCTGCTATTGTAGCGCTGTAAAAACAAACTGGCATTAAGGAGATGCATTAAACCGGCAGACAGAAGCACCAAGCTGCACCACTTAAACTCAAATTGGCTGGTCCATGAATAAATAAAACTGACATTAGCTGATGTTGCAGTTGAGTAACTTTCAAAAATGAAGGACGAATTTGATGGGTGAGATATCTCAAATGAGATTAAACAATTCTGGAGGCACCTGTGAAAAAGCGACGATCATCTTAACCTTTAGAGAAATCAGATACGGTCTCTGGTTTAAGGTTGAGAAGTCACCTGTCTCCCTGTTGGCGGGGGGGACCAGTGTGGGGTAGAGAGAGCTGGAGCCAGCTCCCTGGATCTGCATGCCTGACAAGCCGCAGCCTCTACCCTCCAGCCTCTGCCCTCCAGCCTCTGTTCTCAAGCCTCTACCCTCCAGCCTCTGTTCTCAAGCCTCTACCCTCCAGCCTCTGCCCTCCAGCCTCTGTTCTCAAGCCTCTGCCCTCCAGGCTCTGCCCTCCAGCCTCTGTTCTCAAGCCTCTGCCCTCCAGCCTCTGCCCTCCAGCCTCTGCCTTCCAGCCTCTTCCCTCCAGCCTCTGTTCTCAAGCCTCTGCCCTCTAGCCTCTGTTCTCAAGCCTCTGCCCTCCAGCCTCTGTTCTCTAGCATCTACCCTCCAGCCTCCTCCATATCCCCCCCACACTCTTCCTCACTTATGCGCGTGCATGCTCGCCTGCCCGGCAGTCTAAGAGGCTTAAGGACAGATGTGTGTTTGTGTGTGTTTAAGAGCACACACATGTGAACTGGTGTGTGTGTGTGAAGGCAGGCAGTGTGTGGTGTGTGTGTGTGGGTGTGTGTGCGTGTGTGTGTGGGTGTGTGTGTGCGTGTGTGTGTGTGAAGGCTGGCAGGCAGCGTATGGTGTGTGTGTGTGTAGGCAGGCAGCGTGTGGTGTGTCTGTGTGTGTGTCGCGTGTCTGCTTCTCTGGACTGGACTGGATGTCGGTATTTTAGTTTTTACAAGGGAAGTGCGGCCAGTCTCCTGTGGTTTTTTAGCTTCTCTATTCCAGCTAGCTTGTGTTTGAGGAGATTTGAAGTGTCATGGACCAGATTAAGTCAAGCCTCAAGTCTGGTTAAATCCAAGGCCATGCCCTACATTAATGGAACTAGTAAGACTGATTTAAAGAAGCATTCTCCCAAGCCTACTAATTAGAGGTAGATCTAGTTACAAAAGCATGATACACAGTTCATTGGATGAGGCGATTTAATAATGAAAATGACTTGACCTAAAAGCTAATATTAGACTGCTAGGAAGTGTGGCTTCTTTGAAACTTCTCATTTGTTTGTTGCAAGATCCTGATGGCACAGAAAACTACATGGTGACACGATTAGTTGGTATCTCGTAAAAAAAATACTTGATACTTGAGTGTTGGCTATCGTCCTGTACTGACAGTCTCTGATTGCACACCAGCCGGTTCTCTTTAGAACCTTCTTCAGCAAATCGTCCCATTCGCTAGCAATCTAAAGGCCACGACAAGGTTAGTAAACTAATGATCCCGACTTGAGTCCGAGCTAGATTGCTCGATGTCTTCGGTGCCCTTGGATGAGGTGGGGGATATTAATAGTGATGTTGGAGAGCGGTCCAGATGTCTGTCTGACCCAGGGAGGTCACTCAGTCCTGCTGCTCTCCAGTGTTGTTCCAGCCTGGCCGGACCACATCATCCCCACAGGCTCGTAATCAACACACACTCCTCTGCTAGAGTTCCTCCTGACTCTCGGATGAGATGCAACCCCAGTAGATTTCAGAGCCCATCTAAGGAGAGACACCCCTCAGCTTACTGTAGGGGCGTGTTACGAGCATGGGTGGAGGCAGTGTGTATTCACACACAATCTACCGTTTATCTCATCAAATAACAGATCAGTACAAGAAAAAAGTGCGGTATCATTTGTAGTCTTACAGCATACATTTGTGTATTTATAAAAATATTATTAAAATATGTGCACTTATCCACTTTGGAATAGAGCCAGAGATCTATTTAGACAGCCTGACTCTTTCAGCAAGTTGTTTGGCTGCACACTAATCTGTCGTCACAGGCACGGCTGGTGTATTACCCAACACCGAGCAACACAAATGACCAAATCCCCACCGTGGACTCTGCTTCCAGAGCACCAAACCAACCGGCTGGACTTCAGAAAGACTTCAGAAAACACAGCTCTGCTTCAGGTTAGGGAAGAGTGGAGCAACAGATGCCACGGAGGGAAATAAGCCGTTAATGCCCCGTGATTCGGACAGAGTTAACTACACACTAACTCACACTGCCGATGTAGGTGAAACCCCTCGCGCCACTCATTCATCCGTGCGTCCTCGCGGGAGCTGCAATCGTAGTTTTTTTTTCTCCTTCCCAGTCGCGTGCAGAAGTTTGCTTGATACGTCGCATGCTATATTGGACAGGCGGTGCATATCTTGGTTATACTTTTAAGAAGTTGAGGATTGATGAGGATTTATCAAGCCGTATGAGGGCCATGTTTCAATTACTACCACCAAGAGACAACCCGGACTTTTGACACTTTCCGTTACAACCGTGGAGCAACTAAAAACGACCCGATTTAACCGATATGCCGCCTAAGAAAAAGGTATAATATTTTTTATTTATTGTCCCTGTATGTGCGTGTGCGTGTTTATGTGCGTGTGTGTGAGAGAGGGAGAGAGGAGAGAGGAAGAGGAGAGAGAGAGAGAGGAGAGAGAGACAGACAGACAGACAGAGAGAGAGAGAGAGAGAGAGAGAGAGAGAGAGAGAGAGAGAGAGAGAGAGAGAGAGAGAGCAGGAAGGATGGGGGAACGCACCATCTGTTGCGTTGATCATAATCCCTGTGTGAGGCCTCTCCGCATGGCTGCACCGAACAGGAACAGCGGACAGGGGAGCTGCTGCATTGGATCTCCACAAGCGATCAATGTGCCACGTGGGAGGATGGAAAAACACTACACTCTTGATTTATATTTAGTTATATTTTTATGTCGTTTGATATTACATCGTACCCTGTTGTGACCAAATAGGTCTTCGAAGAAACCTATATTTCGTGGTATTCTGTTCAACGGATATTTATAATTTGATGTTACATAACATGATGTTATGACCACACTATTCTGACCTGGCCCCAGTTTACACGCAGATATGTCAGTGTTAGTTTCAGTTATGTTATGATGGGCCCGTTAGTCCTGTCTTAATTAAGTTTTATTCATTTAGAATAATACTAACATGAGGATTTTCTAAACCCTCAAAAAGCAACTTAAAACCGAACATTGTGATATAGAATACAACAATTATATCGATATGATACTCGATTTTAGTGGTCTTCACTCTGGGTTTTTGTGCTCAGTGTTACTGCAGTCACCAGGTTCAGGTTGGCCGTCTTGTATTGCAGAGTGCAGGACTGTTCTGTTACCCAGAATAGGAAAAGCCTCTTAGAAGTGTTACTGGGGTATTAAACCCAGTGTCTACCCTCCCTCCACCTTGTCTTCAGGAAACACAGAAATATACCTGGAAAGTTCCAGAACATCAAAAGTAGTTCTAACTGAAATGTTTTTTCTTTCGTACTATTTTTCCCTCAATACGTGTACAACATTTGTTTCATTTTGGAAAGATCCTTCCGTTTTTTTATTAAACATATTTTAATCTGTTTTAAATATTGTAAAAAGTCGTGATCCAATGCTGTGGTCAATGCACCACAAGATAGTGTGGGCCATAGACAGTGCCAGCAGGATTGTTGGCTGCCTAGGAAGGGTTTGCATTTGTCTGTTTCCAAATCCTAGATTGACGCATGCTATCTTAATCTCCTTACAGAGAGACAATCATGACCCAGGGCAGCGGCGAAGGCTTCTGTGTGTGTGTGTATGTGAAAGAAAGATGAGGATGTTGGTCATTATTCCTCTGGTTTTATAACACAGCTTTTCTCTCTTCCATATTCACTGATATCTGAATATTGGCTCTGACAGAACATTGTGGTAAATTAGGCTCATCATTCGTAATGATGATTGTATGTTATTGTCATAAATTAACTAAATCCAGAGGGCTGTTATAATTAGGTGTTTCAACTGAAGTCAGTTAATGTTTCCCACTGGTCAATTATCACTTAAAAACACTTAAGTTCTTTCATCACCAGGAAATGCCCTTCCTTTTTTAATGTTCTTGTTCAAAATATACCTCTAGATGTGTTCCTCATGCCAAAATCCACCTGTCTCTGCCAACATCGTCCTATCTGCTCCACGGCAGCAGTGGGGCACTATGCCAACAATGCCCCCCTCACCACAACCCCCCCACCCCCCTGCTAGTTGAGACAGACCATCCCAAGAAGCAAGACAGACTGTAGATGTGAAAGAGCCCCACTGAATCCACTCGTTGATGACCGCTTCAGTAGGAAGGTGACAATCGGATTGATCAAGTGCTCATGAACTACATCACTGTTGTTTAACTGCTGTTTAAATGTCAGACGTGTAAATAGTAAAATAGTGATAAAAATGTGCGTTGCCCATGGGTCTGAGCTCAGGGGATCAGCCATTGTAGATGACGCTTTTTTTTCTTTTCATTACACAGCTCACCTTTCCAAGTGTTCCTGGACTTTCTGGAAATATACCCAAACCTTAGCTGGCTGCTAGAGCTCGTTTAGGAACAGACAGGAAATTAGTCTCAATGAGGTGACTGACCTGCTTCATGTCCCAGAAATCTTTGTTGTGGAAAGGTCGTGGAGTCAAAAGATGTAGTACTTTTCCAACGCTCAACTCGTCTGGTTCATCGACAAATATTCATTGAACTTTCTTCATTGAAGGAAAAGATATGACAGATTAGAAACGACATTATGGATATTTAAAGATATAGAAGAACTACATCTTTAAACACTTCTTTTATTTTCTAAGAATTCACAGACTCCCACTCTCCTGTGTCCTATTTCCTAGTCCACAGATACATTTTATAACACTTAACACACACACTTCCACCCTCATCCACCCTCAACTCATCCACACAGACACACATGAGCACACTCCGACAGACACATGCCCATAGCACACGCATGCATGCACACACTCACACACACACTGCCCTCCACTCTGCTCCTCTCTGGAACATGCTCTCTCCCTCGGTGTTCGGCAGCTCTTTCAGCTGAGCTCAGCTTCCATGATGCTTTAGTCGCTGAAGACATGCTGAACAAAGGACTGAAGTGCATGAAACACAAGCATGTAGCGTTCAGGGTAAGAACAAATGCATGTTTGTTAACGTGTGTATCTGCATTGGCTGCATGGACAAATGGGTGACTTCCAGTGCTTAGTAGACATTCGTGTGTGAACCCACTCTTGTGTTTGCGTGCGTCCGCTCAAGTACACGCCCCCCACGCGAGCGCGTTTCCTGACTTCCTGTTTGAGCCCTGACCGACAGCTAACTTCAGCTCGGCTGGACAGGAAGCGAGCTGGCCTCGTTATGATGTCACCTCGTATCGGCGATGTCACCGTGTACTACAGAGCTGCTGTCAGCCACGTGTGACACAGCGATGGCCCCCTCTGTGTTCCAGCCATTGATTTCACTGGAGCTGTAAATCACTGTTGGAAGCCAGCGCTCTCATTGACCCTCTGTGAGTCTCTGATATCTACTGACAGTCTCTGCTCTGGGTAGAGTACTAGACTGTTGTCAGTGCCAATCTATTTCCAAGGGAGGCAGAGCGAGAGAGCTTCTCTTCAGAGCCAGAGCCAGGCAGTGGAAGAGTTTGTGTTGCTCTCGGGCGCTCTTGAGTGGGGGGTACCACTAGACGGTTGTCGTACCCCCCCTCAAGAGCGCCCAAGCGCAACACAAACTCTTCCACTGCCTGGCTCCCCAATGGTGGAATCAACTCCCCACCTCCATCAGAAGCACAGACTGCCTTCTCACCTTCAAAAGAAGGCTTAAAACTCACCTATTTAGAGAATTTAATGGCACTTAGGAATAGTATGGCACTTCACATAATCTAATGTGCTTTAGAACAATCTGTTGGTCCCCATATGGTGACTTGCCAGTGTTGTTTGATTTATCTCTTGCTTTATGTTCACAATCGTTGTGTTATGCATTTATAGTTCTTCCCTTGGCACTTATTGGTTCTCATGATGTATGATTCACGATCTAAAAAACCCACTGTGTTCGGGGTCTATCACGTTACTATGCTCAATGACTGATGCTCTTTGTAAAAGCTCTCTCTTGTAAGTCGCTTTGGATAAAAGCGTCTGCTAAATGAATAATTGTAAATGCAGAGGCTGGTGCCAGTCCTAAACGGTGACAACGGGCGAGGGGTTTGTACCAGGCTCAACGCTTATATGCCGCATATGTATCTTTTTTTTCCTCGTTCTTTTTTTATGGTTTCCATGGAAACGCCTTTCCTATACGTTTAGGGAGCGCGAGTATCTCTGCCTCTTCGCCGGTTGAATTGAATTCAGATGTATTATTCTTCTAATAATACGCTGGGTACAGGGAATGTCATTCAGCATGAGCGTGTCGTATTTTTGGAAGAAGACTATTATGTGCCTGTTTGTTCTGTCAGGCGACCCTGAGGTGACACAGCCGTGGGGAACAGTTCTCCTCTTCCCGTCTCCTGGAACACCTCAGAATCAATGTAATCAATATCATGTTTTTCAAACACTGTCCCATTTTAGACCGTACCCTTCACCAACAACCATATCATCCCATATCTCACAGCATGCCTGTTCAGTATTCTTAGAGCGTCGCAGTGCTGCGTAACAGTTGCTCTTCTGTAAGCCCAGAATGGGACACTTAGTGCAGGTGAAGTGGCTTTGAGAGCCAGCTGGCCCGGAGGCAGCCCTGGAGGGCCCCTGGAGGCAGTTCAGGACGACAGGAGCTGTTCACTAAAGGTGCCATATTGTGCTCCATTATGAGTGGAATAATTCAAAGTTAGAATACTTCCAATTTACTTCCACCTGTGACAAAAAGTTTCTAAAGGTTCTAGGCCAAGGGTGGGCAGTTCCAGTCCTCGAGGGCCGCTGTCCTGAAGGTTTTAGATGTTTCCCTGGTCTAGCACACCTCGGAATTGCCCACCCCTGTTCTAGACCGATAATCGCACTTACGCACACTCACCTACCCAGCTAAAAGAAACTCTTTCAAACCTGCAGCTACTTATCGTCTCTCCTTCCTCCTTTTTCTTCCTCCTCCTTCACTCATCACACTCTCCCGATAACCTTTCTTGGTCATGTTTTATCTTTGACAGTTCTTCTTACATCTTACAGACGTACAAGCTTGTAAGCCTCTCTACCAGTCAGGTTAATCCTAGTGTTCTTCACCTCTAAGACATTCACACATCCTATCCTGTCAGATGTTTGAATAGAACTCCATCTGATAGCACACCGTGCAATTTACCTATCAATGCCACAATGGCAGAATGAGATCAGTTAGGATTGTGCCCCCGAGAACAGGCTTCTATTAAGACTAATTAAGGAGTGATTGAGTGTGTTAATGAGCGCACCAACCAGAACTGAGATAAGCTGAGAGTTGTCTACAACACCCGGAATGTTCTGCGTGATTCTGAGCTGCGTGTGGGAGGCGGACCGAGGCAAGGTTGGAAGCTTTGTCCTGCACTCCCCGCTTTGTCCTTATGTTTAATCAAAACCTGTTCTCAGGGAGTTGGGAAGGAGAGTGACTCGATTTGTGTGTGTGTGTGTGTCTTAAGTGCATCAGGCAGTGTGTATGTCTGTGTGTGTGTGAGTGTATATCTGGCAGTGTATATGTCTGTGTGTGTGTGAGTGTATATCTGGCAGTGTGTATGTCTGTGTGTGTGTCAGTGTGTGTGTGAGTGTGTCTTAAGTGCATCAGACAGCGTGTATGTCTGTGTGGCAGTGTGTGTGAGTGGATGTCTGGCAGTGTGTGGGTGTGTGAGTGGATGTCTGGCAGTGTGTGTGTGGCAGTGTGTGTGCGTGTGTGAGTGTATGTGTGTGTGTGTCAGTGGATGTCTGGCAGTGTGTGTGTGGCAGTGTGTGTGCGTGTGTGAGTGTATGTGTGTGTGTGTGAGTGGATGTCTGGCAGTGTGTGTGTGTGTGTGTGTGTGTGTGTGTGTGTGTGTGTGTGTGTGTGACAGTCTGTGCAGGGCCTGCGTCACAGTATCTCTTGGGGAAATGGACACAGAGGGCATTAATTAGCCCGTCTTTGAGGGGACAATCGGGGGGGCACATGGCACATAAACTGGAGTGTCCCAAGAGAGAAGGAATCCTGCCACGTCCTGACAATTCGACAGAAGGTTCTGGAAAGACATGTCCCTCGTAAATGGGACTGTATACAAGGGTGTAGTGCAGAGGACATGGGATGATTGCCAGAGGATGGAAGGCCTGTTATAGAGAACTATACCTGCTGGGGGGTGAGTGATGAGGAGAGGAGGATGAAGGGTTCCTCTGTGTGGATGTTGGTACTGCAGCTGTCATTCCAGGATCTGCCCATGGTAGAGTTACTATGAAGGAACCTGTTTGTCATTTTTCTCTCTCTCTCCCTCCTTCTCTCTCTCTCCCTATCTCTCTTCCTCCCTGTCTGTCTTTCCCCCTCTCTGTCTCTCACCCCCTCTCTGTCTCCCACCCCCTCTCTGTCTCTCACCCCCTCTCTGTCTCTCTCTCTCCCCCCTCTCTCTCCCCCCCCCTCACAGGGAGAGCGCCAGGACTCAGATGTTGTGGAGGAGAGGAATGCCCAGGTGCAGTTGGAGAAGGCCAAGGTATACATCCTCCCGGAATCTCTTCCTGTCTCATCCTGGTATCTAACTCCGCCCCCTCCCTGTGTAGCTCCCGTGTTCTCTGAAACATGATTATATCACTGGCATACAGACAGGAAACAGACGCCAGGGCATCGGATTAACCTGGCAATATCCTCAAATGAGTCACAGCAATATTTCCCCCTGCTTACCTCAGTGAAAATCTCCTGCTTTTTTCCTAAAGCCTGCTGTAATGTAAGAGCGGAGGACTGACCTTAGGCTTCTACAGCCACAATACTAGGCTTTTACACACCCTTTACTCTTCAGTGGAAAGGATATGATACCTGATAATGATCCTTCATATTTGGAATGTAAGAATTTGATGATGATCAGTTTTCCTATACTTAAGATGAGTGCCGATATCCTGATGGCTCGGGACCTCAAGACAGGGGATCTTTTGTAGGAGCATGTCGGGCTGAACCACCCCACCCCCACCCCACCGCCCCCCACACCCCCTCCTGCCAGTCTGTCTCTCAGCTGTCCCTCTCTAGGTCTGAGGAGGATGAAGCTCCCTCAGGAAATTGAATTAAATCCTTTCACCATGTTACAGTGCTCCCAGTGGTGTGCTGTTATTCATACCATGACCTCGCCCCCACTCCCCCTTCCTGCCCCCTCCCCGCCCCCCTGCCCTCCTGCCTCAACACCAGGCCAACTCTTCCTAACGGGAGCAATTAGCGTCGTGATTTGCCGATCAAGTCGCTAATTGGGCTGCTGGCATTTGACTTGCTTAACATATCAGGGAATCAACAAAGACCCCCTGCTAAGCAATTTCAGCAGGCTTGAGGGTTGTTATGTTTACATGCAAACAAAGAGTGGTGTGTGTGTGTGTGTGTGTGTGTCTTGTCTTTTAATGTTTGGGGACTGGAGCTAGAAGGGGTCTGCAGTATGGCTTTGCATTATTTTCTTCTGGGAATCTTTTCAAAGCTAAATGAGTTCTTTATCATGCCCTATACGTATTATTTAACAGTGTCACATCACTCAGAGTACATCCATACCTCATCTCTCCCTATGAATGATTCATGTTCAGACTGCTGCTTTTACCAGCTCACACAGAAAACTGCCGTGGGCCTTGCAGCTCACACACGTGGTGGACACACACACACATTCACACACACATGCTCACACACACCCACAGAGACACACACATGCACATTCACACACACACGCTCACACACACAGACACACGCTCACACACACACAGACACACACACGCTCACACACACACACACGCTCACAATCACCCTTGTGTGCAAAGTGACACACTCTGCATAATTACATTATTACTGCATAATCATATGTTTCTCACAGATCCCATTTTGCATATTAAGCTCGAACGACACGCGCCGTAATTCATCAGTAGTCACATACTGACACACGCTCACGCAAACACACTCCTGTCCATTATCCACACACAGACGAAGACTCATTTGAATTCAGTCATTCCACTGGGTGCTGTGTCCTGTTAGGATCGGACCTTAATTAATGGACATTGTTATTGGCGTTTGCTCTAGGCTGTGTCCTCCGTGGTGTTCAGCCTGTGTTCAGCCTGCATCTGTCTGACTGCTCCTTCATACAAGGACCTTTCATGGCAGCATGACCTGCTAGGACTTCCAGCAGACACACATTGACACACACCCTGACAAACACAGTAAACAGTGGAGCCCAGTGCCCAACAGGAAAAGACGTGTTTGACTGTAGATGTTGTAGATCAGGGGTGTCAAACTCCAGTCCACTGTCCTAAAAAGGGCCAGATGTTTCCCCAATCCAGCACACCAGATTCTATTGAATGGGTCGTTGTCAAGCTCTGTGGAGGTGTGCTGTCAGGACAGCGGTGTAGATTGTACAAGAGTATTGTACAATAGTCTGTCAAATTATACACGTCTGCTATCATACAAACTGCAGATCTCTCAGTTCTACTGTCCCAGTTAGTGCTCTCTATCACTCTCTCACTCTCTCTGTCTCTGTCTCTCTCTGTCTCTCTCTCTGTCTCTGTCTCTCTCACTCTCTCTGTCTCTGTCTCTCTCTCTGTCTCTCTCTCTGTCTCTGTCTCTCTCACTCTCTCACTCTCTCTGTCTCTCTCTGTCTCTCTCTCTCACTCTCTCTCTGTCTCTCTGTCTCTCTGTCTCTCTCTGTCTCTCTCTGTCTCTCTCTGTCTCTCTGTCTCTCTCTGTCTCTCTCTGTCTCTCTCTGTCTCTCTCTGTCTCTCTCTGTCTCTCTGTCTGTCTCTCTCTGTCTCTCTGTCTCTCTCTGTCTCTCTCTGTCTGTCTCTCTCTGTCTCTCTCTGTCTCTCTCTGTCTCTCTCTGTCTCTCTCTGTCTCTCTCTGTCTCTCTGTCTCTCTCTGTCTCTCTCTGTCTGTCTCTCTCTGTCTCTCTCTCTCTCACTCTCTCTGTAAACACTGATCTCTCCCCAGTTCAAGCCTGTGGCGTTTGCAGTACACTGTAACTTCTCCTACACTCCTGCGGACGAAGACAACGTGCCTGTGCCCGGAACAGCCGTCACCTTCGAGGCCAAAGACTTCCTGCATGTCAAAGAGGTCAGGGGTCACGTTTGGGCGATTCAAACTGATGATGCCCCTGAACAGACAGGGGGAGGGGGGAGTGGGGGGGGGGGCTGTCCATTTTACCCTGCTGATGAGAGAGATGATGATGATGAGATGGGTGGTGGGGATGATTATGATTTCCGAGAGGTGGACGACAACCATCTCAAGGTCCGCATCGTCTTCCATCGGTGGCTGTCCCCTCCCCCCTACCCCCCTTTGCAGAAGTTCAACAATGATTGGTGGCTCGGCCGGCCGGTGAAGGAGGATGGAGTGGTGGGCTTCATTCCCAGTCCTGTAAACCTGGAGACCATCCTAATCAGGAGAGAGGTGCAGGCTAGGAAGGCAGCCAAGGCCTTAGCCAGGTGTGGAGACTCACTGCAGCCTGCTAGCAACAGAGTGTCCAGTGTCTGTGTGGTGCTTTTGTCTACGTGTGTGTGTGTTCGTGATGATGATGTCCACCTGCACCATTCAGACAGCATGGTAACAGTTGCATATTCCTTTTCCTTTCAGTAAAGCAGCCAGTTCCGCTGCCCAGGATATGAACGCAAAGAAGTACACGCCTCCCTCGACAGTAGCCCAGGCCAAAAAGAAATCTGTATGTGTGTGTGTGGGTGTACCCATGTGTGTGTTCGTGTGTGGGTGTGTGTGCCCGTGTGTGTGTTTGTGCCCATGTGTGTGTTTGTGTGTGTGGGGGTGTGTGTGGCCATGTGTGTGTTTGTGTGTGTTAGCGTGAGTTAGTGTGTGTGTGCAGGTGTGTGTGTGTGTGTGTGTGTGTGAACGATGTGTGCATGTCCTTAAAGGTCCTGCATTTAGACTCGATAAAGACCCGAGTGTGTTTTTGGATGATCTAGCGTAGCCTACGTCTGTGTGTGGCGTGTGTGTGTGATGTCGCTGGAGCGCTGGTCTGAGGGTGCTCTCCTGTCCTGTGGCCTGCAGGGAGAGCAGGTGGCTCCGTACGATGTGGTGCCCACCATGCGTCCAGTGGTGCTGATGGGACCATCGCTGAAGGGCCTGGAGGTAAGGGGTGCTACACACACACACCTACATACACGCACAGACACTCATATACATACACACACATATACACTTGCGTGCCCTGCGCATGCGTGCATACACAGGGAGTCAGGGGGCTGATGAGTGTGTCAGGCTGGTAATCAGAAGCTCCCTGGTTCGAACCCCGGCTGGGGTTCACAACATGACGCTGTGTCCTTGGGAAAGGCACTTCACCCTACTTGCTTTGAATCCCTGTAAACTGCTGTAAGTCGCTCTGGATAAGAGCGTCTGCTAAATGACTAAACGTACACAGACCCTATCTGAAATGGAGCGATATCCTTTTGATTCCAGGTGACAGACATGATGCAGAAAGCCTTGTTTGATTTCTTGAAACACAGATTCGAAGGGAGGTGAGCGTGCCAGGTTCAGTTCAATAAAGAATCCACCGGATCTAAAATGGTTCGCTGCATACGCTTTGGGTACATGTTTGTGTCAAACGTGCGCTTTGCTTTGCAGGATCACCATAACTCGCGTTGCTGCTGACATCTCTCTAGCCAAGCGGTCTATTCTGAACAACCCTGGCAAAAAGGCCCTCATGGACCGCTCCAACAAACGCTCCAATCTAGGTAAGACCTCGATAAAAGAATACCGCATCTGTCGAATACTCAAGCTACCCAACACTTACAGTACTGCTGTAACCTTCTTTTATACTGTAACTTTGACTGTTGTCCGTATCAAGCTGTCTCACCGGCTAGATTAGCATACTGTTAAGCAGTACTACCTGATGTTCTGTACCCCCAAATGTGACCTTGTGTCCTTGGGCAAGGCACTTCACCCTACTTGCCTCAGGGGGGAATGTCCCTGTACTTACTGTCAGTCGCTCTGGATAAATTACATTATAAAAACATTGAACTCTGCGGTCCGAGTCAGTATTGTTGGTCTATATGAGTCATGCTCTGGATGTTGTGAAGGCACAGTCCTGTTATGTTAGCAGAGATCTAGCATGTTCCAAGAGACTCACTCTGCTCCTTGTCCCTCTCCTCTCCACCACACCTCAGATGCAGCAGGTACGTACATATATTATTACTGCGTCTAATACATCTTGTTTTATAAAAAAAGATGTGTACATCCTGATATATGATGTGTTGTGAAGTCATGAGAACTCTGACATCACAGTCCTCCTCACTTTCATAGTATTACCAGAAACCATTTGCAGCACTTACCTATCAGTTGTCCCACATATTTTAAGGATTAGCATATTTTTGGAGTTTGTCATTTTACTGCAGCGTACGGAGACCTTTGATGTTATGCAAAGCTGTTCTTTAATTCCATTTTTAACGTTGAAATACGGAGGAATGGTTGAAGGACTTAAATGAATGGAGATGGAACCACAGCACACGCCTGGCGTTGGGATATTTAGGCGAAGGACGACCTCTTCCTCCAGCTCCTTGACCCTTTCCTCGCCCCCCCCTCAGCCCAGATCCAGGGGGAGGTGGAGCGGATCTTTGAGCTGGCCCGCAGCCTTCAGCTGGTGGTCCTGGATGCAGACACAGTCAACCACCCTATCCAGCTTTCCAAGACCTCGCTGGCTCCCATCCTGGTCTATGTCAAGATCTCCTCCCCCAAGGTGAGCTGGACCTGGGGGGGAGGGGGGGAGGGCGGGGGGCGCTGGTGTCTGCTGCATGGGTGTGCGAGACCAGCATGAAGGGGGGGTCAGATGGCTCAACGGGTTAAGGCGTTGGCCTCGTGATCGGAAGGTTGTGAGATCGAGCCCCGGCTGTGGTTATGTGACGTTGTGTCCTTTGGCAAGGCTTTTCACCCTACTTGCCTCAGGGAATTTGTCCCTGTACTTTCTCTAAGTCGCTTGGGACAAAAGCGTCTGCTAAATGATTAAATGTAAATGTATGGATGCAAGCTAAAATACGGAGACGTCCCCCCCTTGTGGAGAGGTTTGAACTGTCTTCAGTGTTACTGCAACCTTGCATGGAAGTCAAAAACGAACTGGAACTTTCATGTTGTGTTGTTCTGCGGTTTCATAGTCATCAGTATAGCAGAGCTAGCAGGGGTTTAGTGTGAATGAGGATGAGTTTGGGTCGACTTTACAAGATGGTTGACGAGATGTAACATTTTTTGTAAATATTCACGCAATTCCTCCATTGCTTTTCTTGACACTTTTCCTTTCTGATGTTTGGATATTTCTAATAGAAAGGTTTTCCTAACGTCTCCTCTCCTCCTGGGTTGGGTCCAGGTGTTGACCAGGCTGATCAAGACCAGAGGGAAGTCTCAAACCAAACACCTCAACGTCCAGCTGGTGGCAGCAGACAAGCTGGCTCAGTGTCCGCCGGTGAGACCGCCCTCTAGTGGCCAAACAGCTCAACTGCCAAACTCAACTGTACACTCATCTGCCCTCAGTGCATCAATATGGTTATTGATTCCCCTGCATGAGACAATGAAAATAGATTTCCCAGTGGTTTCCAGTGTGTGTTTGTGTGTGTCTGTGTGTGTGTCTGTGTGTGTGTCGGCGTGCCTCGAGTGTACGTGGCCGTCTTTCCTTGTTGATCTGACCCTATTTCCTTACATCTCCTTATCTGAAATTTGCTCCAGGATCTAATCACAGATTTACTCCAGCTGATTAGCTTGGTTCGAGCTATTTTAAGTTGCTTCACTCTCTGGGGGGAACAGTAAAGCAGACAGTGACACACATTGTGTTCCAACCATCTTTTCTTGAATCGGGCACCTATTTCACAACGCCTCTCTTTCGATACCTCCTCTTTACTGCCAACCCAGCGCTGTGTAGGAGAGAGACAACCAAGAAATCACTTCAGGCTCAGTATCTCTCACTAGCAAGTCCAGGAAACCAGAAGCATCATTAACAAGGCGATAATCTGTTTTGAAATCATCATAGGCATTATTGCACAGTTACGATACATTTATATGACTATGACAAACATCTTATACGTACCTGGGTTTTATCCGAACCAATGCCGTGCTCCCAGCCTGCCCGCTCCTCCAGGTCTGACTCCCACCCCTCTCCCCCTCCCCCGACCGGTCCCCCTGCAGGAGATGTTCGACGTCATCCTGGATGAGAACCAGCTGAGCGACGCCTGCGAGCACATAGCCGACTACCTGGAGGCCTACTGGAGAGCCACACACCCTCCAGAGATGGAGCCACCCAGCCCCATGGTGACCAAGCTGGCTGAGAACACGCTCCCCACCGCCCCCATCGCCGCCCCGCCCGCCGCTAAGGTACACCGCCGCCCCTCCGCTGGTCGCTGACCAGTCCACCCCAATATCTAACCCTTCATTTCCATTCGCCTGCAATGTTGTTACGCATCACTATGCAGGCACATGGTAGTTGACGTGTAGCGTTCTAACTCTCAAGGACGCTGGCACGAAGACGTGTGCCGTAGTCTGTTGCAGGGAAACAGCCCCCCCCCCCCCCCCTCCCCCAGAGACACCTGGCTCCTACTGCCTCAGCTCAGTCCTCCTCTATCAGGGTGCCACTCACGAAAAAAGTCAGAGGTCAACACACCTGTAGAAGTCCTCTGTTATCCGGACACAGTTTGTTTTTCAACGTAGTCCTCCTACGCCACCGTTCGTCACGTCAACATCACTGCAGCTGTTTATGTCTCCTGGTTTCATCTGTCATGTGACCTTTTTCATTTCTCCATCCCTCTCTCCGAACCTGTTCCTCTGGGAAATGTACAGAAATGACATAGCAGTGTGTCTGGTGAGTGAGACCATGCCCCTCGACTAGTGACAATGCCCTCGCACCATTACAGTAGGATAGACGAGTAGTTCTAGCAGTGTTTGTCACCTGTGTGTTGGCCGTGCAAGAGAGGTGTGTGTGTATGACAGAGAGACATAAAGCGAGAGAGAGAGAGAGAGAGAGAGAGAGAGAGAGAGAGAGAGAGAGAGAGAGAGAGAGAGAGAGAGTGTATGTACACACCTGTGTGCATGCTTGTCGGCTTAGAACGTTATACGTTTTCCATAGGATGACCAGAAGAGCAAGAAGCCCGCCCTGACCAAGAGGAAAAGCTCCAGGGAGAACCAGCTGGAGGAGCAGGAGCAGCGGGAGCCAGCAGCCCAGGAGCAAGCAGACGAGGAGGGCCAGAGAGACGAGGACGACCGCCCCCCGAGAACTGAACCAAAGAGACCCCAGCACAGCCACCACCACCACCACCACCACCGCAGGGCCGAGAACCACAACCATACCCAGGCTCACATCCAGACGGCGGGCCTGGACCCTCAGCCTGGTAGGGGGGACCACACCCAGAGGATCCTTCGCAGGCAGGCCCTGGAGGAGCAGGAGGAGGCGGACGAGGAGGAGGTGGAGGGGGTGCAGCTCTACAATCACAGGGCCGTGATGCACAGGGACCACAACCACCACCATCACAACAGCAATCACCATCACCACCACCATCACCACCGTCACCGCGGCAACAGCCAGCCGCACCCTGGCGATGATTACGAGCTGGAGCACAACGAACGCAACAGACAGCACAGGCAACACCCTAGCTACCAGCCACGGACACACAGACAACACCCCACTGACAACCACTGCCATTACCAAGGCAGAGATAGAGACAGAGACAGAGATAGAGATGGCAGGCATGGGGACTCAAGACATTGGCACCGAGATTTTATAAACTAGTGGATGTTTTCATTGTTGCGTGTGTGTTTGTGTGTTTCTTTTTGCTGCGACGGCTGCACTGCACTAAAACAGACGCCACGGGTCTCTCTCGTACCGTCTCTGGAAACTCTCAGTGGTGCTTCTGGGCTGTCTTCCCTCCCTCTCCCCCTCCACCTCCCTGTATCACCAGATCTCTCCATCTCTCTGCCTCTCTCTCTCTCTGTCTCTCTCTCTCTCTGTCTCTACCTCTCTCTCTGCCTCTCTCTCTCTGCCTCTCTCTCTCTCTGCCTCTCTCTCTCTGCCTCTCTCTCTCTGCCTCTCTCTGTCTCTGCCTCTCTCTGTCTCTGCCTCTCTCTCTGCCTCTCTCTCTGCCTCTCTCTCTCTCTCTCTCAGCCTCTCTCGGTCTCTGCCTCTCTCTCTCTGCCTCTCTCTCTCTCTCTGCCTCTCTCCTCTCGCTCTTTCTCTCCTCTCGCTCATCCTCACATCTCTCCTCTGCTCTCATCCATTTGGCTTTAGTTTTTCCCAGTGAGCAGTTGGATGATTCGTCAAATGTCATTTAACGTAGCCAAACATTCCTTCGTAGAAACATACAAGTCCATGAATATTTTTCTACGTGTGATTGGAAGATGGGAGCTCAGCTTCCTGCAGTCTGTCTGGAAACAGCTTGTTTTCTACTGTTTTAGACTAGTGCAGCGTATAACAGTACGTGCTGGAGACTGGGCATCTTGCAAAATGCAACTTGGGATTACAATATATAGATGTATATATAGCTCAAATCTATTTTTATGCATTTGTATATACTTCATAATTGCCTTTGTAGACATGTTAAAGGGAAATGGCTGTTGTGTTGTTAGATAGAACTGTCAGTACTGACTTGGCTAGCGATGACATCAATGCTGATTAAGGTATGTTTCTTTCTAACTTGTGTCTTTCATTTTGTATAGTATTTATTCCAAGTTTGTTTGATGTTTTTTGGTTTGCTTACTGATAAACATGTTCAGTATCACCTACTGGTCTTCTTTGAAACACCAGGATAAGGTTCTCATTGTGAAACAGGTATCAAATGGTGCCAGAATGAATGCCAGAATGTCCAAGGTTTCTCCTGGGTTAGTCAGCAGGTTTACTGATGTGTCTTTTGCCGGGTTAGTTTACACTAGAAGGGAGTGACAACAGCAGTTTAGGTAGTAGCCTGGGCTATCCAAACAGCTAGCTACTCATGTCTTGCCCTCTTAATACTTCCACAAGTTGCAAGTTGATTCCAAGTTCTGCAGGTTTTGGTTATATCGATTTTTCAAGAGAAGAGTATTAAATAATAAACTTGCGGTTCCTTTCTGATTAAACAAATTGTATTAGGTGCCTGTCCAAGAGAGAAAACATGACAAATTGCCTTCGCCATGGAGATGATTCGATCCCAGTGAAGAACCTGAGCAGCTGCTCCCTACAGTCTGGACTCGTATCCCCAGAAGACAGCACACCGCTGTAGTTTTCTGCAAGTAAGTATTTGAACTTTATAGTTCCAATCGTTTTCACTTCTCTCAAGTTCATTTCAAACTGGTTATTACCCTCTGGTTACAAACAAGACGTTAACTTTCTGAAACTTTGGGTCCTTATTTTCCAATTAGTTAGTAACTGCTTCAGTTACTTCAGTTACCTCATACTATATATATACAACTATTGATTAATATCAAATGCAGCCTGGGATATATCCTAGGCTGCATTTGATATTAATTAACCAGAGTTGGAAACATGACATAAGACAAGCATATAATGAAATGTTTGAGACACCATTTTATTATTTAAAATGTAGGTAATATAGAGTCATAATCAAACATTCAATAAACTAGTTTCAGATAAAAGAAGGTTCATTTCCACCTTCTTAGTGAATCAGCATTTTAGGAAGAACTTAGAGAAAAGTATTTGTGTTTCAATTATTATAATACATCACCTATCACGGTGCAATCGGGCCGAAGGGTCTTTAATCTTCTATCAGTTTATTGCTGTCTATGACGTCCTTAGAACGTCCTGGGCTGAAGTACAGAGGGTTCTCAAAGGGAATTGTCAGGGACCGTCCTGATCGCTTGAACATGATGAAGACCGCGACTCCGACCAACGAGAGGACGATAAGAACCACTGCTACCGCTACACCAGCGTGGCTGCTGTGGTTATCCTCCAGTCTCGGAGCTGCAGAACCACACAAATCCACATGAGAACACACCAAACTACCGCTCTACAAGTTCAGATTGGACTTTGGCCTTGTGAGCTTACCGTTCGTAGGATGGCCGATTTGCGGAAGTGGTTCTGTGAAGAAGTGGAAAGATGACATTTAGGATTGTGCCTCCCGTCAAAAAAAACGTTTGTAACAAGCGCTCGATCAAGCGTCCTTGAAAATCAAGTCGTGTCGAATACAGAATGAAATCCCCCCTCTTAATGATGCTACGCTCTCACCTTTGGCTTTCTTGCAGATGCTGCCAGCAGAGCCCCACCTGTGCTCGGTGGACCACAGCCCGCTGGTAGAGATCTGCCCAAACTCGTTACCATCCATGTCCTCTCCCCAGTTTGTGTAGTCCAGCACAGATTTATCTATCCAAAGCCACTTCCCTGAGGAAGAAGAGGACTGACTGTACTGCACTCTCTCGCTCCACTACATGTATTCATCTAACGCCCACACCTGATTCTAATGAATTGGCATTGTCAGGCTTCCACAGAGCTTGATAACAATGAAATGAATGAATTAAACATCTAATACCTTCAGGACAGCGGCCGTCGAGAACCAGAATCCCCCCCCCCCCCCCCCCCCCGGCTCTAACGTGCATCTCAGTGAAGATTTCACAGGGGATGGCAGTTGACGGTGTTTGGAGCTACTTACCCGCATTGGTTTTGTAGAGACCGAGCCAGAAGCTGTCGCGAGAGTCTTTAAAGACCTCTATGTGGTTCTTGATGAAGGTTTGCTCAGCAGGATTCTCGATACTAACCATGCTTGCCCCTGGTTCACAAAACCACACGGACATACTGTTAAGAGTGCTGAACTCCACCTGGTCACGGTAAGACGTGAGAGCGTAACCTAAAAGCAGAAATCTGTCTTTACCCAGGGAAACGCAGTCCATCATGGCCGAATTCCATGACTTTTCATTCAAGAAGAAGGAGTAACAGTGGCCGCGGAACGGTATCCAGGAGACGGGTGTTTCCCACGGCAACTCTTCTGATGTATCCTCGTCCGTGGCGCACACGCCTTCGTACTGCTCAGGTAGCTCGGGCGGGGAGTCTGGAAGTGGGTTGGGGGGGGGGGACACATCGTCATGGTAACACGAGGGCGTGCTGGGTCGTCACAGTGGCGTGCGGAGGTGAAGCGCCCGCTAGGCGCAGTGTCGTACCTGTGGACTGTTTGCAGACGCTGAAGTAGGTGCTGTTGCAAAGAGATGTCTTCCATTTCCCATCCACATCCAAGTACACACAGGGATTCCTCTTAGCAGGCTCGTCCTGACCCCAGTGAGTCTGCTTCAACAGCCAGTTGTCGATCCATCGGAAAAACCCGCCCGTCTGAAAGCAAACCCCACGTTTACTGTTTCAAAAAGCTCAAACACAGAACCTCGCACTGCTGGACTAAAAAATGTACTTACTCACTATGGCAACAGTGGAGCCATATAACACTGCATAATCCATGCAGTAGGAGTGTATCCTCATAACAAAGGATCGTGTAATAACAAATTATACAAACTATACTGTGATGAATATATATTTAAATAGCAAATGTAAATATCTATATTTGAATATCTTTACATATCTCTGATTACCTCATCCTTATTGAGACCGATCCACAGGGGACTGTTGAGCTTCATAACCTGGACCTCCATGTGAGCCTGGGCATCCTCGTTCAGAAGGCTCGCCAGCTGAGCGCTCTGGCTCTCACAGTGACGTTTGGCTTCCATCCAGCTCATCCTCTGGGTCACCACCTGGTAGGAATCGTTGCCCAGCCTGATGGGGGTTTTGGGGTACTGTGTAGGCTGATCAGGGGGGAGGTTGGGATCTGGGGAGGAGATGCAGGGGGGTTAGCCAAGATGTTGGATTGTTAGTTGGTTAAGGGGTTTGGGACTGGGCAGTACCCACCCAGCGGACGCTGGCAGATGTATCCGTTTGTGTCGTTGCAGTTTTTGGTCAGCCATTTCCCGTTGGAGGGTTCCCTTGACATCACAACACACTCGTTCTGAGGAAAAAAGTTTTTGTGCCTGTGTATAATCTTGACGTACGTGGGGATAACGGCAATAACTATATTTTTCAGTTTAATGAACAACAGTACAGTACACTTAAGTGACTATAAAGACCTGCTTTACCTCTATGGAATAAAATCTGCGACTCCATCTCCAATAATACTAAAATGACAGAACAGAAAAACACATTTTAGGGAACCGCTGTAGCAACGCACCTTTTGAAGAGCTAGTTAAATAAACTAAACGTGTCTCTTACAGAATCAGGTTGCCCTTCTGCCCAGTTGGCATATTTGCAAGGCTGGCTGTCAGTCCACAGGAACTGGTCTCTGCCAAACATGGTCAGACCGATCCACAGGTCCATACTGTGACCAGACGATATGCTCATCAGAAATGCTGAAAAAGAAACCGCAGAGACCTAGTCAGCCATTCAAAGTGTACTGGAGAGATGCACTGTAATCGACAAGACACTGTAAGCCGGAGGAACGTATTGTTCTCGGCCAAAATCCCAAATCCATGACAGGAAACAAACCTTGCACCTGTCTGGTGATGATGGAAGCCAGATTTCCTGCCATGTCTCTGCATCTTAACCTGGCCTCGTGCCAAGACTCCGGAGTCGTCACCACTTTGTAGCACTGAGACCAACAGACACCAGTGTTCAGTGTTGCTGTACAACGGTACGTTGTACGCATGTACGATCAACACCAATCGAATGGAACAATGTTTGGGGGTATCTTGTTGCTATGCTCAGTGACCGATGCTCTTTTGTAAAAGCTCTCTCTTGGAAGTCACCTTGGATAAAAGCGTCTGCTAAATCAATAAATGTAAATGTACGTTTGTTCAACCGGGTAACTGCTTTTATCCTGTAAAAACAAACATGGCTGCTGTTCAACTACATGACTGCTTCAGTCTGCACTCGTGGACTTCTACAAACATGGCACCTCTGCCATGGTGTTGTTTTCGCCTATCTGAAAGGTGGTTCCTCTTAGCCTCTTGTACCTTTTCTAATGAAAGTGTGAGTATACCGTCTGCTTGTCTGCTTGCATACCCCCTCAGCAACATAACCGCATGGTGAATTTCAGTTTCTATCCAATGAACAGCCCTAGGAGAGTTATACTAACTGAACGTTGTTCGGTGGCTGTTGTCTAGTTCACCAGCTAACCTTTGACCTGAATCGAAACCAGTTGGATGGACATCTCCCGCGTGGGGGGGTGGTAGGGGCCACGGTGCTGTTCACTGTAGGCGTGGATCTCCTCTTACAGAAGGATTTCAACTCCGTTCCGCAGTTGACATTCTGCCAGAACCCTGCACGCACGTACACACGCACACAGACACAGACACACATGCTATATAAGACATAGTCACGACTGCGGTCATTTCTGTGGCATGTACAATTGTTTTTTAAGTAAGGCTGATAGTTTGTGTTAGGTATGATCGATGATTTAGCTCTAGATTTCTAACACAGCCCTCTGCTGGTCGGCTGGAATCCTTCTAAAACCCAACAAACTCACCCATGTTTTTGGACATGAGCACACAGTTCTCATCAAAACTTTTGAAGCTTGGAAATTCCTGGTCCCATCTCTGAAACACCAACGGAGAACCATCCATCCACCTAGGCAACAAAGGAACTTGTCAGTTGGTTCCTTACTCGACCAGCATGAAGGAACTAAGTTTTCAGTGTGGTCTTTGCTGGTGAGTAAAGAGGCTCATGTCGCATCACACTTGAACCGATGGCTTTCTGCTCAACGCCAGGCCAATGAAGCCATGCTTTGACAGTAAACGGCTCGCACTGTGTCAAGTCAAATGATCGTTATTCCAACAACACACTCACCCAAACGATCTATCATAATCCACTGACAGTCCAATGTAGTAATCTCCATATTCTCTGGCAATCTAAAAACAAAACACAGGCTAGATGGGAGCTCAATCCAAGTCTGTTGGACTTTAAGGGTTTTGGACTAACAACTTGGTGTACCTGTTTCCACAAGAAGATGTTCTCCTCTTCTCCGTTGATGGTTGCTAGGTCACCATGGTTATTCCTGCAGAACTCTCGGGCTGACTGCATGTGTGATGTGTCATGGTTGAGGTAATATTGGTAATCTTTGTACACCAACCAGCCATCCTCGGTCCTATTGTAGGCTGTGTCCAATATCACAAGGACTTATGTACTTGATGGTGATGATGGTGATCATTGAAGGTTAGGAGTACAGTTTATAGGGTGTTGTACAGTGTAGTCTGGATGTGCGTCTGTGGGTGTGTGTGTATGTGTGGGGTGGGGGGCGTATGTATGTTTGTGTGTTTGTGGGTCTACGTATGTGTGTTGATACATATTTTTGGATGGGGAGAGTGATAGGAAAAGATCCCTTACCTGAAATGGTTTCATTTGGAGGAGGATGTGGTGTTACTCCTGTTTACATGCACGCACACACACACAAAAAAGACACACAGCAAAACACTCTCAATGAAACACACTGGAACCTCCAATTCTCCCCGTTATTGAGTCCAGCCGAATGGGGGCATGTATCACATGGATTCCTTCATGACTCCTGTTGCCCTGAAGTAACTGAGCAACTGGACCCTGTTGACCCCTACCTTTCTTAATCTGACAGAACCAGTCGTTGTAGCTCTCACAGTGCACGTCATTCCACTGCTTTTCGTCACCATAGTCACGTTCAACACACAACTCCACATCCATGTGGTTGTTCGGCTCTCCCTCCATCCAGCTTTGGAAATTAAACTGGTGGAGAAAACCGACAAGACATCAACAAATGCCAGAGTTGGTGGGACAAACTCTGTTTGTGGTGATGCCAAAGGCGTGGGGTTTATTATACGTAGGTTAAAAAAAGAGGTATTTAAATGTAGCTCACTGGCGATCCATCACTCCATGTCCAGCCAGTTTGTGGATCCAGAGCATTGAGGCCGATCCAGGCTTTTCCCCCTCTACGAGATCCAACATGGAAGCAAAACATTCATAACAATCTGACAACTGAAATTGAAAACGGATGACGAAATGGGTCAATGGTTAAGGCGTTGGCCTCATGATCGGAAGGTTGTGAGATCAAGCCCCAGCTGTGGCTATATGATGTTGTGTCCTTGGGCAAGACACTTCACCCTACTTGCCTCAGGGAGAATGTCCCTGTACTTACTGTAAGTCGCTTTGGATAAAAGCTAAGTGAGTAAATGTAAATGAAATGTAAGCGTGGCTAATTAGTTGTTGTTAAATCTGGCGTCTTACTTTATTGATGCTTCGTCCAGTTTGCTGTGGACACTGAGGAGGTCTCCACCGATCGCCCTGCAGTAATCCCTGGCCTCGAACCAGGTCTTCTCTCCTGACCGCGGCCCAGTGAAAAACTGCAGAAGAACTGAAGGGTGAGCCACACATCCATCCTCTTAAACCAAGGGCGTCAGATCGTGGTCCTCAGGGGCCGCTGTCTTGAGAGTTTGAGATGTTTCCCTGCTCCAGCCCACCTGATTTAAATGAATGGGTTGTTATCAAACTCTGTGGAATATGACCATTCATTAGAATCGGGTGTGCTGGAAACATCTAAATCTCTAAGGACAGTGGCCCATGAGGACCAGGATCTGACACCCCTGTGTTAATTATTCATTTCATTTTTTTCTGTCTTAAATGATGACAGATCTTTTTTTCTTTTCTTTGTTTACCTTGACACACATATGTCTGTCTCCCAAAGGGTTCCAGTCTTCAGCACAGGTGGCAGGGACTGGCGTTGTTGGGGCAACCGTACTGACGACCCCTTCTGCCAGATGCTTGCAGATATATTTTTCCTTATTTGTGCAGCTCAAGACATCCCATAATCCAGCCACGATCCCCGTTGATATGGCAACGCAGCCTTGTATTATCCCTTCAAATTCCCCAACCAAGAATTGAAGGGTGACGAATAAACATAACATAAGGTGAGCTCTAAATGCCTGTGATGCAATCTAACAACCTTGAAATGTTTATGCTTGTCATGCAATCTGTGTGTTGCTGCAGTACCGCACATGGTGAATGCAAGTTGATACCTGGCATTCCTGCATTCCAGTGAGTATAGGTGGTCATTATATTGGTTGTCCATTCAAAGAACTCTGAGTTCTTCTTATTGGTCAAACCAATCCAGAAGTGCTTCTCTGACCTCATTCCCACCAGACTCACCAGGAAGGCATTGTCTATTCTGGAAACCCCACCACGGAACATAGAATAGAAATTAGTTGAATGAAGGTTAGTGCAGATGCTTCTGGAAGATCCGGTGTGTGTAGCTGCTGTGTTTTTCTCTCTCACCCGTTGGGAACGTCAGCCAAATAAGATCCAGAGCTGCTACACGCTTCCTTAGCTTCCTCAAACGTCTTCACCTCATCTCCGGTGAGGTAGCAATATGACCCATGTCTCCTCCATCCCTAAATTAAACACACACACACACAAACAAACACACATACACTCACTGTACATTTGTCAGCTGTTATTGGCAATTGGTCTGATGAAGTACTAGAATGCTACAGATCAAATAGTGCAGTCAACTATGTGGTACAACCAAACCGAACAACACAAACAGACGTACTATCATGACTTACAGGCTTGCAGCCTGGATTGGTGTCCACACTGTCCCCACTTGGCTTGGGAGATGAGCTGGTCCTGCACACGAAGCTGTGTTTGTCCTCACACGCCGCGTCCGTCCACTTTCCCTCCTGCAGGAGACATGCACCGACGAGTCACAACCACCGGAGGCAGTGTTGCATCTTCTGTTGTGTTTGCGTGTGCATTCATGTGTGTTTTTGTGGATCTGTTGGTGTGCTGGTGTGAGTGCAAGTGTCTTCATGAGCATTTGTGTGTGTTTGAGTGAGTGTGTGTCAGAGTATTCTCTTGCAGGGGTGTGTTGGGTGCTCAGGTGTGTGTGTGTGTGTGTGTGTGTGTGTGTGTGTGTGTGTGTGTGTGTGTGTGTGTGTGTGTGTGTGTGTGTGAGTGTGTGTGTGTGTGTGTGTGTGTGTGTGTGTGTGTGTGTGTGTGTGTGCTTACCTGGCCATTCATAAGAACACAGTGCTTTCTCTGCTGGCTGTGCCTGGGCTCTCCAACATTCCAGTGGGTGAACCTCATGCTGGACTGGTCACTCCATTCAAATAAGAGGTCAGTCCTGTGGTCATTAAGGCCAATCCACAGCATATCACTGACCCCTAAACAAAACAACAAAGCAAACAGGACAACAGGACAGTCATCATTCTACGTGTACAACAAAGTTGTTCAGTTATTTAAGTTACGTTGTTAGTATCAGAATCAGAATGAGGTTTATTCGCTATGCAAGATTAACAAACCTAGAATTCACTGTGGCAGAAATGAGCAAACATAGAACATATGTGGCATAATAATACAAAATGAATACAATGTAAAATACACTACAAATATGATACAAATAACATAGAAGTACAAATAACATAAGTACAAAGTGGGATGGGTATAGTGGGGGGAGGGGGGGTATACACAGTAGTGCAATCAGTGGTGCAAAAATCACAGTAGTAAATTTTTTAAGTGTAGTGTGCTAAAGTGTCAGAGTGCAGTGGGATTCTGGAAGGGGGTGTGGGGTGTTGGTGGAGTGTTGGTACGGTCGGTTTTTGAAAGGGGCGTTTTGCCATAGGTTAATCTTACTGTAGCCCAGTTGGGAGATGACAAAGCTCTGCTCTTCGATGTTGTGAAGGCTGGCCAGGTCCCCTCCCTCTTTCCGACACTGGTTTCGAGCCTCGAGCCATGTCTTCTTGTCCCTGAGCAGCTGGAAGCAGTGGCCGGTGTAGGGAATCCACGGAGCGCTACAGAAACCTGGATCGGCTAATCACGCAAGACGCGGGAGGGGCCAGGAGAGATGGGAGGGGGGGCATATTTTTTTACTCTTCATTCAGAAGATGTGCTTTATACTGGGAGAAGAGAATAGGAACCAATAGAATGGATTACCTGGTTCGACAGGAGGTTGCGTCTTGTGCTTCTGACACAGGTATCCCAGCTTCTTGGTGCAGAGGGAACTCTGCCAGTCATTCTGCAACTCTGTGTTCATCAGCGCACAGTTGTGCCCAGGATCAGGTGAGGGTTGTCCTGTGGCCAAAAATTAGTACAATAACAGTGACATCATAAGGTGTCGGGATAGTAATCAGAAGGTACCAGGTTCGAACCCCGGCTGTGCCAACATGATGTTGTGTCCTTGGGCAAGGCACTTCACCCAGGGACGTTTCTAGGATTGAAAGAAAGGGGGGGCTTAGCCCCTGGCATTTTCTGTCGACGGGGGGGGGGGGTAGTCGCACCGCAGTCCGATGCGAGCCAGCGATTCCCATAGACATCCGTTTTTCACTCGTTTTTCGAACTTGTGGGTTACATTTTTGACGCTCAAGTGACCGACATTTAACCGAGAGCATCCGGTAATTTTTCGAAATAAAATATTGCTATTAATTATCATGTTTCTTCGGCGGCCCGATAATAATCCCGATAATTATTTAGGGGGGCTGAAGAACATTTAGGGGGGGCTTCAGCCCCCCTAAAACAGGGCTAACGACGCCCATGACTTCACCCTACTTGCCCAAGGGGGAATGTCCTTGTACTTGCTATAAGTTGCTCTGGATAAGAGCGTCTGCTAAAGTTTAAACGTATGACTCTGTAAGTACAGTTTATCATCACTCGAAAAGTGACGTCTTGGCTGATGATATAGTTAACGATCTAATCTTCATAAGCCAGTTAGAATAGCATGGCGGTAGGTCAGGTGTTGTCCAGGGGAGGGTGTGGTCAGTACCTGCTTCCCACCTCAGGTAACTCAGAGGTCGGCCGCTGCTCCACTGCCAGCCGCTGTCCTGATCCAAACTGTTCAGACCAATCCATAGTTTTTGTTTAACCATTTGCAAAAGTCCTTCATGTGAGACGATGGCGAAATGGAGGGAGAGAGATAGAGAGGGAGGGACATAGAGAGAGGATATGAGATATGACAGGGAAACCAAATCTGAGTTTTTAATACAAAATATCAGACCGTAAAAAAGCGAGCTACAAATTGTATGGGTCATTTCAAGACTAGCCACTATGTGGCGCTACCTGCAACGTAAGCGTACTCGTGGTGCTCAGATATGGAGACCAGGTCACTGTCCTGCTGCTGACAGCTGAGACGAGCTTGGTGCCAAGTCAAAGCTGCATTTACGTTGAGTTGGTAAAACTCGTTTTTCACTGGATTCTTGGTCCAATAGTCAGTAGCTGTTTTGTATGGATACATAAAAGCAACAGTTGACTTGAATTGTTTTTCTTTTTTAGCACATGAATACTTACTTTTTGTCTCACAAGAGGCAGGTCATATCCTCTCTCTCTCTCGTACCCACAGTTCTACGAGCATTACATGACTTACATGTAGATGGACAGTATCCCCAGAGTTCATCTGTATACTTGGTAGTGACTGAACACCAGGGACGCTTAATGCTTGAATCAAACAAAACGCAGTCTGCATGCCACTTATTTTTGTAATAAAAAGGAAATTGGCATGGCCGGCCATTCGCGTTCCCCAAAATTGTGAAATACTCTGAAACATACGAGAAAACAACACAACCAACGAGTTAATCCCTAGATACAAATAAGTACATAAATAATTGCAGTTCTCGTGCTTCTATAACTACTACAGACCCCTGTGAGTTCTGGTACAAGGACCATCTGAGGTTCCAGAGATGACAAACTGGCTTTGAGGTCCCGTGTCTTTGGATAACACTAAGTTATTGTTGTAGGTGTGGATGAACAGCTTGCTTCCTTTGAGGGCCACCAAAGTGTTGTTGCATTCCCACTGCTGCAGGTCGCTGGTCTCATCACAGTCGGACCAGGTCAGCGCGCTGCCCTCACTCTGGGCCCGGGCACTCAGGCACCCGATGTTCGGCCGAAAGAGTCGCCCGTTGGAAGCCCAGCGCAGGGTAGCGCAACGTTTCCCTGTGGTCCCCAAGCAAGCCAGAGTTTTCACGTTTTGAAGACTGAACGCGTCATCTGTGGACAAATGTAAAATAAGACACGTCGAGAGTTTACTTAACAAGTACAGCGTTGACACTGAAAGCATTTACAAATGTGCCGTTTGTGTCATTCTGCTCTTTCAATGTCACGATACAGCAACAATGGCAACAGGTCTCCTCCAACAAAACAAAACCTAGACATCGTCACAGTACCTGGAAGACAAGTGCTCAGCCAGCTCTGAAGGTGCAGCAAGCTGACAGCTAAAGCTATCCTGACGGTAAGCATCGCGTTCCCACCCTGATGGATCTGCTCGAAACACTGGCAACACGAAAAGTGAAGTGAATGAAAGAGCATAGGCGTCGATTTTTTTTTGTTTTACAACCAGTGGAAGATCCTGTCACATGATTGTCTTTTTTAATGGGTGTGGGGTGATGTGAGGGGTTTCCGGGAAAGCTTCAGCCCTTGGTACAACCCTAAGAGTTGTCCATCTCAGGTTACTACACCTACAGATGTCTTATTTTTCCAATATTGGGCTGACTGGAGCACTATCCTATTATCAAAATGCAACAAAATGGAAGTAACGATTATGAACTTGATGAATTGCTTGAAGTTTTTTGTTGTTGTTGTAGGTATGCTACTTACGACAATTTCCTCATTCCCCCCCCTCTTTCAAACTGTGATAAATGTCCATATGCACGTTGAATCCAAAAGGTGTGTGGTGTGATTTATAAGATGTTAACATGTTTGAATCCACAGGAGTGCTGTATTAAAAAAATGATAATAAATGAAAACAGAAAACAACTTACTCACACACAGAGAACAGAGTGGGGTGGGGGAGGGATTCAGTACGTGAAAGAGGAAGTATGGTGACCCTTTCCAAATAGCAGCCCAGGATCCACCTCAACTGTCCAGGTCAGCAAAAAGGAAGCAGTGGGAGACAGAGACAGAGGCACACTGAGAGGATGACCAACACAAATTAAGGAAGTAAGAGAGGGAGAGATAAAGAGAGGAGAGGGCAGTTGGTGATCCGCAGCCTTGTGTGACCTCTAGGAAATGGTAGGGCTCGTTTTATGTTGTTTCTCCATCCGAGACACCTCAAGGGACCGAGGCTTTACAGTTAAAGGAAGGTCATCGAAGAGTTAGCGTGTAATTTTCAACAAATAACAAGTTCTTATTGGATTTGGAAGGCAGTGAGGACTGGAGGTCAGAGAAGGAGGCTGGATTCTGTAGGGTATTAAATGTAGGGTACTAGATGTTGGGTACTAGATGTTGGGTACTAGATGTAGGGTACTAGATGTAGGGTATTGAATGTAGGGTACTAGATGTTGGGTACTAGATGTAGGGTACTAGATGTAGGGTACTAGATGTAGGGTATTAAATGTAGGGTACTAGATGTAGGGTATTAAATGTAGGGTACTAGATGTAGGGTATTAAATGTAGGGTACTAGATGTAGGGTACTAGAAGTTGGGTACTAGATGTAGGGTACTAGATGTAGGGTATTAGATGTAGGGTACTAGATTTAGAGTACCTGTTGCAGGTACATGAGATGTCAGCCTGACAGCCTTCCTTGCTGGCTTGAAGACATCTCTTTGCTACTTTGACAAAGAACTCATCTTAATAAATTGCATCAGACAATATTGGCTAGTATCTAACAGTGATAGATAGATAGATCTTTATTTGTCATTGTCACAGGTATAACAAAATTGATACTAATGATACTAATGACTTTGTGTGTTGCTTGTGCGTCGTAAGCAATGTATCTTACAGATTTCCTGACAGTCATTACTATACTGTGAAATACACACACACAAAATTAAATGATTTATTTTCTTTCATAAAAGCTGACTAGAAGGTTCCTGACCCCTCAATAACTTTCACCCATTGGGCCTCTGCTGTGTTTTTTGGACAATGGTAAATCTGCAAGCACTGCAAAAAGCTGTAGTGATGCAATATCCTTTAAAGGGGTGGGTGCATTGTGGTTGTGTTGTAAGTTTAGATGCAGAAAAGGTTTTTTTTGTTCCTCTCTTTGTCTTAGCGTTACCAGCATTTTCTAACTTCAATTCTTGCTTAATTCTCAGTCATTATTTATGAAAACTAAACTGATGCTTGTTTAATTATTCAGAAATAAATTCCGGAAACGAAACTGATGGCTACAAAAAGTATATTACAAAAATGTAATGTCCCACTCAGCTTTAGATATTTGTGACAGTACTTTGAAACTATGTTCCTTCCATCAAATATCAAACAAAGTTATAGCTTGAAATCAAGTAATATGATCTAGTGTATAAAAGAAAATCTTGTACATGTCCAAGTTGTCCCTTATTTATTTAATGTTTCAAGTGTTTCATTGGTGTTGTTGGACAGTGAATTATGTTTTTGCTGTAGTGTAACAGTGTTCCAAACACTGACATTCCTACAGAAACAGGCGTGGCGACATGGAGGACGTGATGGAGGAGGATGGACTTTGAGCCTAGACTGTTCGCCTTGCTCGCTATCATCCAATCATGAAGCAGTATCTGCTCCAGTACTGGTCTCTTGGTTGGGTACCGCTGCAGGCACAGCCAATGAACATCTTACATTCTGTGGAATCAGGAAGAGAAATGGAAGAAGAAGGAGGTGTGTGGATAGTTCCCTTGGGAGACTCTCAAGCAGTCATATGATCAAAAACTCCATGCAACAGAGTTGCCTGTCTGTGTGTGTCTGTGTGTGTCTGTGTGTGTCTGTGTGCGTGTGTGTTTCTCAGACATCTGAGGAGGTCGTGTGAATGCCCCTCCTGCTGTGTCTTATTCGCCATGCAAGTTACACAAACATGGAATTGACAGTGTCAGGATGGAGCAAACAAAGAACAAATATTCCTTAGACAGTGTGGCTTCTATGGGACTGTTGTCCATCCTATCTTCTCCCTCCATTGCCTTCGCCTTGTCTGGATTGCTCACTGCCGCTGAAACTACTGCAGTCAGAGGTTGACTCCTGCACCTTCCTAGCTTTTCTGCGTGGACGTGGGGGGGATTCTTCCCTGTGTTTCTGTGGAGAGATCTTTGACTCGTGTGTGTGTGTGTGTGTGTGTGTGTGTGTGTGTGTGTGTGGGCTGGCTCCCTACCTGGGAGCTGTCTCCCCTCCTCTCTGTACGTTCAGAGGCTGCTGGTGGGCTTCATCCTGCCCTCTCCACCTCCCTCCTCTGTCCCTCTGCCCTCGCACCGCCTCTCCCGCGCCTTTGAGCCTGGCATTGGAGACATGCCGTCTCCTGCACTTTTCTTTGTTTTTAATATGCTTTTTTTGACCATCCAAACCTACCAAGGGCTGTTGGATTTGTTGATTTCCATGCTGCCATATCTCACAACCCTCTCTGCCAGCTAGCTTCTCCACACAAACATTTGAGACAAGCCTATAAGAACACACCAAAGATGAGCTGAGCTGAGCTAAGCTTCGGCATCATAGTATCATCTCCATGGTAACAAATGGTGTGGAAGTGTGATGCTGTAAAACTAAAACATCGCAGTGTTGTCTGCCAGTTCAGCTACATTGGTTTATTAAAGAAGCATTTCACACAAAAAAATTACAAAAAGGATTTTGAAATCCTGGAAGTGCCGGACAATCTGCCTCACCCTTTGAAGATTAGATTGATAAAACAGAACATTTCAAACATACTTACAATTAAATATGAAACTTTGACTTTTGCCTCTATAATCTCTTTGTCCTCCAGAACTAAACATAGTCAGTTAATCTGTACAACTGTTTTACTGGTCCTGTCAGAACCTTCATGTGCCAAAGTCATTAAAGATAATAAATGTACCATAGACGCATGAGCACAATCAGCGGAAATATATTACGTGTTTGCAGCGACTGCACTGTGGACTTTCAGCACACATGTTGATAAGGAATTCTGCAAGATCTTCCTTTCTTAAAAAGGGATTCGCACACTTCACACAAGTCATTAAGGGTAGAGTTCATTCGGTCACCCAGCTCATTCTGCAAGTCTGAACCTTTCTGTTCTGTTCCGTTTTCCTCATGCTTTTTTCAACATGAGATGTTTATTGGTACTTATGTATGGTAAGAGCAGGATACTCTTTATGTGTATCGGTTGTTTTTACTACTTTCACACTTGCATTGTAGGAAGAAGAAAAAATGTATGGGGGCGGGATTCTAATGGGGATTCAACAATGTAACACTCAAATGATCAATGATCACTCAATGAGTTCAAATGACTTTGACCTGGGTGTCAGTGGCATAGTGGATGAGAGGAGTCGATAAGGATAATGTGGTTCATTTTATACATGTAGAATTACAGTATGCACTTTTTTAATTCAAGTTTTAGTTACATTCATAATAGGTTTGCCATTTCTGACCCACACGTTCTCATTTGATTTCAGCTTGTTTCGTCTTTTCCTCCTGTCCTGTTGGAGATTTCTCGTGTGCATCCGGGAAATGCGTCCCTGGGGGAGCGGTCTGCGATTTCAAAATGGACTGTGACGATGGTTCCGATGAAGAGTTCTGTGGTGCGTCCGCGTCCCTAATAATGTCTTAACACAGTGGTTCTTAACCTGGGGTTCAGTGAGTCAGTCTTAGGGGTTCGGCGGAGGTCAAGACACACATCCGACTCGTATGATGCATGATGACACGACCAATTAAGAAGGGTTCGGTGAATGCGCATATGAATCTGGTGGGGTTCAGTACATCCAACAAGGTTAAGAACCACTGTCTTAACATGAACATACGAATATTTCATGACTTGTGCTCAAAACACTGTCCAAATGTATAGGAACACAAACAAGCATCAAAAGATAGCCCCGAAATAATTCCCGATCAATCTGTGATTGTGGCAGATATTAACTTTCGATAACGTAGGCCTTACCAAGGGTTTACTCCTATTTAATGAAGTTAAAATGAATATTCACCTCACCGACAGGGTCGTGCGACTTTGAGGGTCACTCCTGTGGCTGGAAGGACACCAGTGCCCAACTCTACCGCTGGAGACTGGAGAGGGCTAACGTGACGTCAGTCCCTGGACATGACCACACAACAGGGTCTGCCTGGGGTGAGAAAGATCATGCCTACAGTTATGTGACTGCAGCCTGGGCACAGGCTTGACTGTATTTAGGAGTCTAATTTATGATCCTAATTCAGATATTTTTTATTTTACTCATGTCCTGGCTGTATTATATTTACATTTATTGAATGTAATTAAATGAATAAATGTCAATGTAAATGGATTGGTATGCTTTTTGGTTGATTGCACAGTAAGTGTTTGTTTCAGGTCATGTCATGGGTGTAAATGGAACAAAGGAAACAAGCTTTCTTTCCAAAGCCATTTTGGAGTATCATGTCGACAAACCTGGTGCTCTTGGATGCCAGATAAGGTAACAACGATTTGTGCAGGTCGTGTCTCCTGCCTAAAGAATATGTTAGATGTGGAATCAGTCAAATATGAAAGCAGTATTCATAAGTTAATCTGCGTTTGTTGTGTTTTGATCAGCCATTGATTGTCATTGATCTGCAACAGGTTCTGGTACCACTTCCACGGTGAGAATTCTGTATCATCGTCTCTCTATCTGAAAATGGTCAGCCAGGCTGAGTCCATGGACCTGGTGAAGATTTCAAAGGATCGAACGAACGGTTGGGAGAATCACACAGCCTTCCTCGGGAATCGACGGGGTGGTTACAAGGTGGGAATGTCTTCTTTTCTTGACAACTTGTGTTTGTTCTGCTATACCTAGACACCACCAAGCAACAATGAAAATAGGACCCAGAAATCCTGGATCTGACTCTGTGCTTCTCCCCCCCCCTCTCCTCCGCCGCCCGCCCCTCTCTTTCTCCCCCTCTCTTTCTCTGTCTAGCTGGTCTTCTTATCTGAACCTCCCATAAGACATTCTAAAGACGTCTTGCTGGATGACATCCGGTTTGAGAGCTGCTGGGAGGGGGACGTTCCTGCAGGGGCAGAGCAGCTCTCCTGTGACTTTGAAAAGGACACCTGCGCCTGGTACAGGGACTACACTGCTGCCGCAATGTGGGAGCGGGCCAATAGGAACGGACCAGGATATGACCACACTATTGGCAAAGGAGGTACAGTAACCTCCTTTTACGCACCTCAAACACGAACAACGTTGTCATCTGCAACCATGCTGGGGAAGAACAAACTGTACTGTTTTCATTTGGAGGAGGTGTTTGATGTGGTGACTTGGTTTCTAACTTCCTCCCTGATCGTGGTGTCTTGTCTTTTTAGTCTCAGAAACGATCTATTACTCAAAGAGCTCTGTGTTCAGCTCACCCTGTGTTGCTGTTTTCCACAGGTTACTTTATGTTTATTGCTGCCAAGTCTAGCCTGGATGTGTCGTCGACTGCAAGGCTTATTAGCTACCCTCAGCAAGCAGGAGGAACCCTCTGTGTCAGTTTCTGGTACCACATTTATGGCACAAGCGTTGGTAAGCTCCAAGTTAATACGGTTAGCATCCAGCATTGTTGACTCCAGGTTCGTTTTTAGATGAACTTAAGGGTGTTCCAGTAGCCCAGGGGTGGGCAATTCCGGTCCTCGAGGGCCGCTGTCCTGAAGGTTTTAGATGTTTCCCTGCTCTAGCACACCTGATTCAAATGAAGGAGTTGTTACCAAGCTTCTGTGGAAGCCTGATAATGACAATTCATTAGAATCAGGTGTGCTAGAGCTGGGAAACATCTAAAACCTTCAGGACAGCGGCCCTTGTGGACCGGAATTGCCCACCTGTGGTTGCCAGACAGCAGAAAAATGATATACTGGATCTTGTACTTCAGGCTCGCTGAAGTTTGTAACCAAACAAGCTGGGGAGCCAGAGTCTGTGGTGTGGATGAGGAGTGGAACTCAAGGACACAAATGGCGCTTTGCAGATCTCACCTTTTCCAGTGACACGCCAATTCAGGTATTAAACCATTTAAAACGAGCGTCCATTAAAAGGACTCGGCTTTGTTTTTCGACGTGAGAAAAGCCACAACAGCACAGGTCACTACTGTCTTCACTACAGTATAGAAACACAGCTCAGAGATTCCGACATACATGTCTCTTGGCAGTTCATTCTGGAGGCTGTGGCTGGAAGCCGGAGTGGAAGCATCGCTGTTGACGATGTGATGGTGTACCGCAGTGAGAACGCTTCTTGCCCTGCAGAGAGGGAGTGCACCTTCCAGGGATCCCTCTGCGGCCTGCAGCCTGACTCATCCGCAGACTTCCCCTGGAGCAGAACCAGAGGCGCCCACACTGCCAACCTTCCAAGCCCAGACGAAGACCACACCCTGGGGACAGAGCTGGGTGAGAGGGGCCCCTGGAGGTCCACCCTGGTCTTAGATACTGTGTCATAATTTATGCAATGCAATTCAAAATTCTTGTACTGATGTGATACGGCCATGAGGATATCAGTTGTACATGAGTTGTTTGAGATATGATAAGTGTTCCCTCATAAACACTATTTCAGAAGTGCCAGGTTAATAAGTTGCAAAGTCTAACGCTAGCATCCACAGACCTCAACAGCCAGCCGTTCGGTTCTGCTGTCATCGCCACGCAATCCCTGACAATCGACGAACAAAGGCACGCACGCTCGTGGTCTTGATGGAACGTTCTCTGTGTGGTCCCCAGGGTTCTACCTGAGCTCCCAGTTATGGAGGCACCCTGCAGGCGCCAGAGGGCGCATGGTGACGCCGGTGAACGAGGTCACACCTCACAGCGGAGAGTGCTGGAGCTTCTGGTACCATATGGAGGGCAAGGCAGAGCTCAGGGTCTATCTCCAGACGCTGGGCGGCCCCCCCAGTGGCTCCCCCAGCAGCCCCCCCAGCGGCCCCCTCAGCCTGCTGTGGAGCAGAACAGGGGACCAGGGAGAGCACTGGAGACAGGCCAGAGCTACCGTCCTCAGTCCCAACACCCAGTACCAGGTGGGCCTTCAGTTTGGATCAGTTTGGTACTGTTCAGTTTGGTACGGTTCAGTTTGGTACGGTTCAGTTTGGTACGGTTCAGTTTGGCACGGTTCAGTTTGGTACAGTTCAGTTTGGTACGGTTCAGTTTGGTACGTTTCAGTTTGGTACGTTTCAGTTTGGTACGGTTCAGTTTGGTACGGTTCAGTTTGGTATGGTTCAGTTTGGTACGGTTCAGTTTGGTACAGTTCAGTTTGGTACGGTTCAGTTTGGTACGGTTCAGTTTGGTATGGTTCAGTTTGGTACGGTTCAGTTTGGTACAGTTCACTTTGATATGGTTCAGTTTGATATGGTTCAGTTTGGTACAGTTCAGTTTGGTACGGTTCAGTTTGGTACGGTTCAGTTTGGTACGGTTCAGTTTGGTACAGTTCAGTTTGGTACGGTTCAGTTTGGTACGGTTCAGTTTGGTACGGTTCAGTTTGGTACAGTTCAGTTTGGTACAGTTCACTTTGATATGGTTCAGTTTGATATGGTTCAGTTTGGTACGGTTCAGTTTGGTACGGTTCAGTTTGGTACGGTTCAGTTTGGTACGGTTCAGTTTGGTACAGTTCAGTTTGGTATGGTTCACTTTGATACGGTTCAGTTTGGTACGGTTCACTTTGATACGGTTCAGTTTGGTACGGTTCACTTTGATACGGTTCAGTTTGGTACAGTTGGCTACTGTTCGGTTATATTCAGGTCAGGTTGGTTCAGGTCAGGTCGGCTCAGGTCTGTGTCGTTATAAATATCCACACCTTCCTGCATCACATACAGCAGTAAAACACATCTGATTAAGCAAGGTTAATTACAGTGTGTTATAAAAAGACACACCATAACACGATCAGGTAGCTTTATTATGCTGTGAGGATCTCCGTGACCTCAAAGTTGGCACGCTGTCCTGGAACACAGTGCTGATAATGAAGTGGCAGACTGCAGACCCAGGGAGGTCGTATTTGATTGACAGGTCATATTTGAGGCCGTGGTGGGGGAGGGCTCCCAGAGAGACATCGCCATCGATGACATCACTCTGCTGAACGGACCCTGTCCTGAGCAAGGTTGGTGACCTGAGTGTGTGCGTGTGTGTGTGTGTGTGGGGGGGGGGTGGTTCTTGTGAATGTGTGTGTGTTTCGGGGGTGTGCATGTGGGGGTTGGGGTGGGGGGGGGGGACTGTGTGGGGACTGCGTGCGTGTAGTGTTCACCTAGCACCAAGCCCAGTGTCTCTCGTGGTGTGCGGTCTCCTCCAGGGTTCTGTGACTTTGAGATGGACTACTGTGGCTGGGTGAACGTCCCCCCAGCGGGGGGGTCTGGTGTGGACTGGGACTGGCTGTCCGGGGGAGGCCGCTTCATCCCCCCTGTGGACCACACCACCAACTCTGCCCTCGGTACCACAAGCTGCTTCTAACACACTCGCACCGTCCTCTAATGCTTCAGTCAAGAGTTTTACTGCCCCTAGTCATAAAAGTTCCCCGTACAGTTTCAACTGTTGGTGTCTGTTTGCTTGTCTGCTGTACTGGATGTTTATTGCTGGTTTCTGTGGGTTTGCCTTCCAGGACACTTCCTGTTGTTCAGCGCAGAGAGAGCAGTAGAGGAGACAGCCCGTGTTCAGAGTGAGCGTATGGGGCCCGTGGACAGAGCCTGTCTGGAGTTCTGGTACTACATGGAAATGTGGTCCAGCAGTGAGTGAGACTGAACTTAATTGTAATACTAATGATGGATTTCCTGAGCAGACACTTCAAGCCATAAACGTCTTATGGAGGGGACTCGACCAAGAAACCTTGTGATCTACAATCAAACACTTTAATGACTGAGCTATACCTTATTCTGGGTTGTATACAGCTGCACATACACATCAGAAACAGAAAACTGGATGTTTCCTTCTGGTTCCTGTATTTCAGATAAAGTGGAGCTGTCGGTGTATGTGAATGAGACAGGGGGAATGCGCTCTGTGTGGAGAGAGTCTGGAGACAAGGGTCAAATATGGCACAGAGCCCTGGTAGACTACAGGACAACTGGGCCCCACCAGGTGAGCGCACAGCCTGTGTAGAGGAATGAGGGAGTTCGCGTAATGAATGAATGAATGAGGGAGTTCACGTAATGACTGAATGAATGAATGAATGAATGAGGGAGTTCACGTAATTAATGAATGAATGAATGAGGGAGTTCACGTAATGAATGAATGCATGAATGAATGAGGGAGTTCACATAATGAATTAATTAATAAAGGGGGTTCATGTAATAAATGAATGAATGAGGGAGTTCACGTAATGAATGAATGAATGAGGGAGTTCACTTAATTAATGAATGAATGAGGGAGTTCACGTAATGAATGAATGAATGAGGGAGTTCACGTAATGAACGAATGAATGAGGGAGTTCACGTAATGAACGAATGAATGAGGGAGTTCACTTAATGAACGAATGAATGAGGGAGTTCACTTAATGAACGAATGAGTGAAAGTAAAGATGAGGGAAGGGATTCAGGATGACTCACCGAGGCACGGCGCGTTTCCACTTCCCAGATCGTGTTCGAGGCAGCGAATCAAAAGGAGGAAGGCGGCGTCGCCCTCGACGACGTCCACGTCCGGTTGGGCACGCCGTGCGCGGACCTGCTGCCCACCACCCCTCCTCCCCCCGCCAGCACCACCACCCCCGCCCCCACCCCGCCCCCCTCACCCATGGACTGCTCTTTTGAGCAAGGCAAGGCTCGCCCGGCTGAGCGCGCGTTCTCCGCGTTGGAGGGGCCGACCCTGGAAAGCTGCTCAACACTTTCAGCTGTTGGCGTGGCCTTCCAGCCTGAATGTGCCCGCCTGTGTGTGTGTGTGTGTGTGTGTGTCTGTGTGTGTCTGTGTGTGTCTGTGTGTGTCTGTGTGTCTGTGTGTGTGTGTGTGTGTGTGTGTGTGTGTCTGTGTGTGTGTCTGTGTGTCTGTGTCTGTGTGTGCGTGTGTGTGTGTGTGTGTGTGTGTGTGTGTGTGTGTGTGTGTGTGTGTGTGTGTGTGTGTGTGTGTGTGTGTGCGTGCGGGGAGTCATGTGGTGCAGTCGGTCAGAGTGTCAGGCTAGTGATCTGAAGGTTTCTGGTTCGAACCCCAGCTGTACTTACTGTAAATCGCTCTGGATAAGAGCGTCTGCTAAATGACTAAGTGTAAATGTGTGTGTGTTGTCTTTATGTATGTGTGTGTGTGTGTGTGCATCGGCCCCAAGTCCTCCATGCCCTGTGTTGATCCGTGTGTGTGTTTGACTCTCACGGTGTCTTGCTCTGCAGGGTTGTGTCGCTGGGTCCAGGGCAGCAGCGATGATGTGGACTGGCTCCTTCAGCAGGGTTCCCAGGTGCACCGGCCCTGGGATGGCCCTCTGTACGACCACACGCTCAAGAACAATCAAGGTCGACCTCAACCTCAAACCTGTGTGCTTGCTCTTTATCCTGCCCTGCTCAAGCTATCAGTGGAAACAATTACTCACAAACTGCTTCAAATACTCACTCAATTACTTACTTTTGAAATACTTCATTTCTAAATGTGATGGTTCAGTACTGAATGTCTAAAACAATCCATAAGCCATTCTTATTCAGTCAGTCAATATTATTATTAGTATGCCACATATATGTTCTATGTTTGCTCATTCCTGCCACAGTGAATTCTATGTTTGTTAATCTTGCATAGCGAATAAACCCCATTCTGATTCTGATTCTGTTTCCCAGACCACTCGAATTCGCCCCGAGATGACAACAGCTCTGATTAAAAAAAAGCAGTATGAAATACTTCAAATGTAAAACAAATGCCTGCCTCATGTACCGTTTCACTCCCCCCCCCCCCCCCCCCCTCGCAGGATTCTACCTGCTGCTGAACGGGTCCGGCGCCAAGGATGGCGAGCTAGCGGTCATCTCCGTTCCCGTGGAGGCCCACACCTTGGACGTGTGTGTGGGCTTCTGGTACTACATGCTGGGAGCATCTGTCTCCCGCCTGGAGCTCCTGGTGCAGACGGTACATTAAGATCAGATTAGATTCAACTTTAATGTCATTACACAGGTACAAGTACAAGGTAACGAAATGAAGTTAGCATCCAACCAGACGTGCAAAACAGGTAGCATAAACAGAATATACAGAGTATGTACAGGGTATTAAGACTGATTTGGAAGTACAAATATACAGCTGTATTGTACAATTTATTTTACAGTATTTTTACAGTATTTACAGTGTGGTATGTACAAAATGGTACTATATGCAGATGTGCAAAATGAAAAATGGAACAGAGCACCATGGTTGCACCATAAAGATGTCAGCTTCGTGCTCCAGTACTAACATCATCCCTTCTTCAATGTACTGAACTCTGATTAGTTAGAGCTCTGAGTTCCTCTATCACTACTCACTGAGGCAGTGACAGCTCTGTTGAACAGCGTGTGTTGGATGCGTTATAACACGGTGTCTTGTTCGGGTAGACATCGTCCAGGTCTGCGGTTTGGACGCGGTCCGGCAGTCAGGATTCAGAGTGGGCGGAGGCTCGGGTCACCGTCCACAACGCAGACACTCTGGAGGTCAGCTTTCAAATGACGTCACACAGCGATGCTGTGCGCTCTGCAGGACGGACACACTGTCAGTCAGGAGCACAGCATGCACGCAGAAGCTGAACCATGGTGTTAACTGTCTTCACCAGGTGATGATTTCGGGGAGAAGAGATACCCACAGTACCGGGTTCATGGCTGTAGATGATTTCACAGTGAGGGAGGGGGCCTGCCTGGAGCAAAGTAAGATCATCTCTCTCTCTGTCTCTCTCTCTGTCTTTCACACACACCGATCACTGATGTGTTCACTAACGTTCTCCTTTATTCCTTATAGATCCTTGTGGTTTTGAGAGCCACAACTGGTGCGACTTTGACATCGACATGACCCACCGTGGTCGCTGGGTTCGGGTTAAGGGGACCACAGATCACCCGGACCACACCTTCCACACCGACAGTGGTGAGAGGCCCCTTAGGTCAACCTAGGGGTCAACTTTTTGATCGGCAGGACTGCGTCCACGATGGACGATGAGGACACGCTGTCGATTTGAAAGGCAGAGTCCGTGTTCTCAGGGTGTTGATGCGATTGAACATGAAGTGGTTTGGGAAGACGTAGGTGATTGACATTGACTGTGCTGTAGGTTTTTACCTGACGGTGCTGAGAGCAGAGAGTTCAGAGGTCGCTCAGATTTTGACCCCGGAGCTGACCTCCACTACAGAGACGTGTCTACGCTTCTGGTGAGCTCCCATGCAGACGTGGGTCGACACGCACGCACAGTCGCACACTTACATCCTTTCACTTCACCACAGTGGATCTTTGTGATGGTAGTATCCATAGCTTAGCGCTCTGTCCATCGAGATAAACGCACAGATCTCCCAGACTCTTATTTTGATACGCCGGAGAAGAGCTGAGCAAAGCCATGCTGGCTTCAAACAGGAAGTGTGACTGTGACTCAGTGTACATTCACAGTCTACATGGACACATGTTGAGTCATATTGACACTTCACACAGTGTGACACCAAATAATCAGGAAGTCCAATATTTGATGAAACTGAGTCATGACTTACAGAGAACAACCAGATTGTGGTGTGTGGTATGTGGGTGTGGTTGGGTGTGGGTGGTTGGTGTGTGTGTGCATTTGCTGATTGAGCAATGTGCTATGTCCGAACTGTTTGCACTTTATTTTATACATATTATCTTTTTATTCTTTTAATTCCTTTTCCTGTTTTTATTTCAATTTTAATGTATTTGATATATTTTATGTATACTGTTATTTATATTCCTTATGTTAGATATTTTATTATTATTTTAATTTAAAGCGCTTTGAATGACCATTTTGTATGAACTGTGCTATACAAATAACCTTGCCTTGCCTAGGTACTGGTTGCCAGAAGCCTCCTCTGATGTCCTGTCTGTGCATATCCTGAGGAGTGGAGACCAGGGTCCCGCTCTGTGGCAGCGCTCCGGAGCGCCCTCTGCTGGCTGGGAGGTGGCGCAGCTCACTGTGTCCTCCCCAAACATCTTCCAGGTTAGCTCTGTCCTCCTGCTCTTGATACCCTCATATCAGAACTCCACCAACATGTACGTTTGTTAGATATATAGTACTTCTTTCTTCTTTATATCCATCACTGGTCTCTTTCATGTGTGTCATGAACCACTGAGCGGTTAGACAGTTGGGTTAGTAATCAGAAGGTACTCGGTTCGAACCCCGGCTGTGCCAACATGATGTTGTGTCCTGGAGCAAGGCACTTCACCCTCAGGGGGAATGTCCCTGTACTTGCTGTAAATCGCTCTGGATTAGAGAGTCTGCTAAATGACTAAAATAAAAATAAATTAATTTTGATAACTCCATCACTGTCTGTCTCACCCTCCTTTCTCCTGTCTCTCTTCTCTCTCCTTCTGCTGTGTGTCCCTTTCTTCCATCTCTTCCTGCCTGTCCTCTCTCCCCTCCTGCCTGGCCGGCCCCCTCCCCTCCAGGTGGTGTTCAGAGCCAGGCACGCCCCAGACTCCAGCTCCAGGGTACGGCTGGATGATGTGTCCATGAGGGAGGGTGCCTGTGCTGCGCTGGGCAGCTGTGACTTTGAGGCAGGACAGTGTACCTGGGTCAGCCTGGCCCTGACGGACGGACACGCCTGGGTCCAGGCGGACGGAAGCTTCCGGGGCCCTCCCACTGACCACACCACCCAGACACCCGAGGGTGAGATAAGGGATTTATTGAGGCTTGGTTATCTCTGAAGTACACTCTCTTTATCTTGTTCATGACAGCAAAATTCCCGAACTTATTTCCTTAAGCAGTAAAACACCAAAGCAACACAAATTCGTATTTCATCTTCAACAACAGCCACATTCAAGCAGCACCACAAATCACCTCACCATCGCGGCTTCATGCTTACCTTCCTCCTGATGTCTTCTCGATATGCAGGCCGGTTCCTGCTGAGCCCAGCCCTGCCTCAGAACCCAACGAGTCGGGCTGTCGTGGCCTCAGAGTGGATTCTGCAGACACACCCGGCCACCTGTCTCACCTTCTGGTACCACATGAACAACAGGTCCAGACGCCTTCCTGTCTCTCTCACACTGCTGGGTTAGCGTGTCAGACGGCTAATCCTTTCACTCTACAGTAATCCCTCGTTTTTTCACGGGGGTTACGTTCCAAAAAGTACCCGTGTTTAACTTTTTCTGCGACTGTTAACATCTTCCTCTGCCTTTTGGGCCAGACCGCAGGTGCCTTTGTCGGTGCAGAACGTTTTGTCGACATTATTGGTTAAGGGAATCTGCTTGTACAAGAGACATTTCCGTGTATTTTATTTGGCTAGCTGTTTTGTACAGTACATACAGTATTACAGTAAACCGCAACGTTATTGACGCACAGGTAGAGAAGAAGCAGAGAGACTGTTTAGCCAATCAGAATGCAGAACACAATGCAAGATTAAAAAAAATTGTGAAGTAGCGAAACCGTGAAAAGTGAACCGTGATATAGAGAGGGATTACTGTACATCCGTCTAGCGTCAGCGTAGCGTAGGGAGCTAGCGTACAGACTAGCTCTCTGTCACGCCGTGCTTCCGACATCCGTTAGAAATGTCTTCTGATGTCGTCCCTGCAGTGACTCAGGGACCCTGCGTGTGTTCCTGCGCTCGGAGCCTCCGGAACAGGAGCTGATATTTGAGAGCAGGTCCAGTGGGTCTGGCTGGACGCAGTTCTCAGACTCCCTGAGGAGAAGCACACCCTTCCAGGTGCAGACAGCCCCCACCCCCCCTTCGAGTCACCAGTCCAGTGAACAGACAGGAATTTTTGTATTTATTTATTTCAGGGACAGTGCATATTAATCCACATTTACATGTAAATATGCCAGAATTAGCCACAAGGCTATTTTTCATCTGTAGTCCCATCTGTAATGGAAAGCGCTGACTCTGGTTGTGTGTCTCCAGGTGTTGATAGAAGCAGAGTCCGCCAGCAGAGGATACATCGCCGTCGACGATGTCGTCATGTCACCTGGTTTTTGCCAAGGTGAGAATCAGAGACTTCTGCTTGTGTGGAACATCCTAGAAACCATGTCGAACGGTGCCAAGTGATACTTGTACATGCCAGTGTACCAATTGACCGATCACAGAGCTGTGCATGAGTCTGGGTGCTGTGTCCTGCAGGCAACGGGACGAGTGAACATTTCCCAGAATGCACTTTTGAGAATGGGACCTGTGGTTGGGAGGACACCAGTTTGGGCCAGTTTGCCTGGCAGAGGGGCAGGAATGGGACGGCTATCCACAACACAGGCCCATCCGTGGACCACACCCTGGGCAGTGATCTGGGTAAAGTAAAACTACAGTTCCCATGATGCCACGCTAGTCTAGTTGGTTCCATAAACACAAGTACTGAACCTCTGGCTTCGATCAGTGACCGTCTGTCTATGGAAGGATAAACAACGAAGAGGCAGATGGAATGATGCTATATTGATGTAGTTGTTTGAAACTGATTTAGTTGTTTTATTCTGATCTAGTTGTTTTATACTGATGTAGTTGTTTGATACTGATGTAGTTGTTTCATACTGATGTAGTTGTTTTATACTGATGTAGTTGTTTGATAATGATGTAGTTGTTTGATACTGATGTAGTTGTTGGATACTGATCTAGTTGTTTTATACTTATGTAGTTGTTTGATAGTGATGTAGTTGTTTGATAGTGATGTAGTTGTTTGATAGTGATGTAGTTGTTTGATAGTGATGTAGTTTTCTGCTCTTGGTTTGATGTGTTTCCTTCAGGTTGGTACATGGTAGTGGAGGCATCTGAAGGAGAGCAGAACAGCTTTGCAGCCTTGCAGAGTCCTGCAATGAAACAGGCCAGTTCACACTGTCTGCTGGAGTTCTACTACCATATGTTTGGGACAGGTATTTTAACACCATCTGTGTGCACAGCACGTGTGTGTGTGTGTCTGGTGTGCTGTGTGTGTCTAGCGCACCGTGTGTGTGTGTTCCACCAGGTATCGGGGAGCTTAAGGTGTTCCTTAAGGAAGGTTCCAGGACCACGCCCCTCTGGTGGCTGTCGGGGGACCAGGGGGACGTCTGGGGTCGCGGTGAGGTCATCGTGGGACGCACCCCTCAGGTCTTCACCGTCCTGTTCGAGGCCACCAGAACCTTCAGTCGCCTGGGCGACATCGCCATCGACGACGTCGCCTTTCTCAACTGTTCTCTTCCTGGTAGGTGGCAAGCAATGAAAAGATCCCATAAGCACAAGAAGATGAGCATGTTACTGGATCACACTACCTCTCAATGTCTCTCCACGTTCCCTTAGAACCCCAGGATGTGTGTCCAGAGAGCATGTTCACCTGCTCCAACCGTGTGTGTGTGCCGCGGAGCAGAGTGTGTGACCTCAGCGATGACTGTGGGGATGAATCTGACGAGATCCGCTGTGGTAACGAAGTCACACAGGGCAGGAAGGGGGAGGGAACATGCTGATTGGTTGATCTGGGAAGATCTGACTTTCTCTACCAATCTCTCTCTGTCTCTCTCTGTTGCTTTCTCTCTTTCTCTCTGTGTCCTCTCTCTTTCCTCTCTGTCTCTTTCGCTCTCCCTCTCTTCTCTCTGTCACTCTCTCCCCTTTTCCCTGCCTCTCTCCTCCTCTCTGTATTCAGAGCAGCATGGTGTTCTGGAGCTCTGTAGCTTTGAGCAGGGTCTGTGCTCCTGGGGAGGCAGTGATGTGGACACACCAGGGGGGGAGTGGGGCCCCCAGAAGGGGGAGACTGCCTGGCCCCTCCACGGGCCCCCCAGAGACCACACCCTCAACACAGCGGCCGGTAGATACGCACACAGACAAACACGCACAGACAAACACGCCACAACTTCCAAATCACAGAAGTGAAATGATGCAGCTATAGCATTTCTCCCGCAACATTTCAGGTCACTTTGTCATTCCTGGGCCACATCTGACTTTGAAGGGCCAGACATCCGAAGTGCTGTCCAACACTCTGCTGCCCAGCCCCAGCTGCACCGTGAGATCCCCTCTCCTTTCCAACAGGTTAGACATACATGAAGACACTTGAGTTAGTCTGGACAGCTGTCGCTCTCTCCCCCGGCAGGTGAGGTTCTACTACTACAGCCAGGATGACGAGTCGGCCAGCCTGACTGTGAAGTCACGATGGCAACGCAGCGGCCACGATGATGCTCTGCTCTGGGTCCGAGATTCACCGATGGCAGGTTTCAGCTGGCGAAGGGCAGAGGTCGTCTTCTCCTCTTCAGAAAGTAGCAAGGTCAGAAAGGAGGAGTTTTGACTGGATTTCTGATGTTCTCATCTTAGTCATGGGTGTGTGTGTGTGTGTGTGTGTGTGTGTGTGTCTGTGTTTGCTCAAGACCATTTTCGAGAAAAGCCATGAATCATGAGTGAGGGAGATATTTCATCACGATCGTTCTGGGTGTGTGTGCAGGTTGTGTTTCAGTATCAGAGAGGAGGTGGGGAGCGTGGTCTGGTTGCCATCGATGACATCTCCTTCTCCAATGACTGCATCGTTGATCCCAACAACACTCCACTTCCTGAGTCTTCGTCCTCTCCTGCTCCTCCCACCTGCTCTCCCTCTCCTCAGACCACACCCACCGTCCAGCCCACCGGGCCCTGCTTGGTGAGTAACCCACACGCTATTGGTGGGATGGACACCACAACATTTGTCGTTGTCCAATTATAACGCACAGAGGAGAAAAAAAACGATCGGTTCTAATTCTTTCTTGAAGGCCGAGGACTTTTACTGCTGGCGGACTCCAGGAGTGGTGTGTGTTCCTGCCAGCAGCCAGTGTAACTTGAAACTAGACTGCCCCCAAGGAGAAGATGAGGAGGGCTGTGGTAAGAACTGCCACTGGAAACGCACTCTGGGAACTGGGAACTTGGTCATGATATGATTGATTGATTGATTGATTGATTGATTGAAACCTTTATTGTCCCCTCTGGGGAAAATTAGTTGTCAAACAGCTCATGACGTTTAAGAAAAAAGAGGAGGACAAACAGAAAAATAGAGTTAATACATTAATATAAACACACTGCTGTTCCCAATAAATATGTCACTAAAATAATCCACTAAAAAGAATCCACAAAAAAATAAAAAATCCGCTAAAATAGTCAAATAAAATTAGCTAAAGTGCATCATGTGTCATGTGCAGATAAAAGTCCAGATAAAGTCCAAGTCAGTTAGCCTAGCCTAACTCTAGCTCCAGGTCTCCCCGTGCCTGCAGGGCCTGGTTGTAGAGTCGGAGAGCAGCTGGGATAAATGACTGTCCAAATCTCTTTGTGTTCTGATGGGGGAAGACAATTCTGATGACATATAAGAATATCCTCCCCACACAAACCAGTGGAGAGAGATCCAAACTAGTCTTGCATCACATCACGATACTATTTGTCACTGGTCTATGTACAGTACTGTGTAAAACACTGTCCCTCGGGACTAATCACAGGATCATTCTTAGCACTGTGCATGTCTAGTCCCTGATAACCTGCTAGTTATGACCCTCTGTACCATACTCTTCTTTTAGCATATTTAGCATTTCTTGTGTGTTTTTAGTATATGTTAAATTTGATTTATTTTAGTAAATTTTAATGTCTCAGGTATATTTATTCTAGTTATTTTAACACTTATTTGTTATTATAGCTCTAGGTTTTTACCTGCTGCACTGACTAGAAGCACTTTCAATTTCGTTGTACCTTGTGACAATGACAAATAACGATCTAATCTAATCTAATCATACATCTATTCAAGAGAATACATGTCAAAGGTACATCCCTTTGTCTTCCAGATGTGTGTGACTTTGAGAAGGGCATGTGTGACTGGACACAGCTAAGTCACAATGACCTAGACTGGCTTCTAGGCTCTGGTTCCAGCCCCAGCCTTAACACTGGACCTGGCTGGGATCACACAACCAACAGCCCCAGCGGTCACTACCTCTACCTGGCCTTGTCTGCCTCTGGCCTCCCCCGACAGGTCGCCCGCGTAGCCTCCCCTCTCATCCCTGAAGGTGACGTCCGCCATTTTGGCTCTGTGAGCTCCAGTTAATTGAAAATGCCATTGATGATGCTGGGGTTTGTCTCCAGGGCTGCTGCGTCTGAAGTGTGCCTGTGTGACTTGGTTGTCTGCTGCAGGTAAGGGTGTGTGTCTGCAGCTGTGGTACCACATGTTTGGGAGAGGCGTGGGAACCCTGAACGTGTACCAGCAGTCCAAGGAGGGTGAGCGCACTCTGCTGCTCTCCCACGAAGGGGACCAGGGCCAGCTGTGGAGGTTCACCCAGGCCAAGCTGCAGCTCCATGGGGAAGCGTACAGGGTGAGTCCCTGGATCAGACTCACCAGCCTGGATCATACACACACACACACATGACCCATGTACCCTGTTTTTGGCCCTCTCTCTACTCTAGATAGTGGTGGAAGGTGTGACAGGAGATGACGGCATGGGGACAGGGGACATGGCCTTCGATGACGTGCAGGTGACCAGCACACAGTGCCCCTCTCCTGGCCAGTGTGACTTCCAGAGGGGTCTGTGCGGCTGGAGCAACCTTGGGGGGGGTCTGGACCATGGGGATTGGCTTTGGGGCCGAGGGCTGGACCCCAACACGGGGCCCCGTGTGGACCACACCACCAACACAAGCCTGGGTCAGTAGGATGCTAACCGCGATCTGTGTTTGTCGCTGCGGATAAAATCGTCTGTTGTTGCATGTAAATAAGATGTAAACGTGAAATGTATGTTAGGGTACCGTATGTTGCAGATATGAGTGAACTATATTTCTCTGATGATTTTGCTAGTCCTGTGTGTGTGTGTGCATATATGTATGTGTGTGTGCACATATATGAAACAATATGTTATGTGTAAACTGACACATGTCAAGATGATGAATAAAGGGTTACTGAGACACACTGTTCTGTGTGTGTGTTCCCAGGGTACTACCTATACACGGACGGTTCCGTGGGTGAATGGGGAGAGAAAGTGTTGCTGTACAGTGAAGTACTGCAGCCTACCACTGGGGGGCACTGTGTCACATTCTGGTACCACATGCACGGGTCTCACATAGGAACGCTCAACCTGTACAGGAACACCAGGTACGCTCTAGGTTCTAGACCAGGGCTCTTCAATAGGCAGCCCGAGGGCCGAATTCGGCCCCCGAGCTGCTTTGGACTGGCCCCCGGAGTGTGCTCCGGTAACCTCATTCAGTTCGTGACTATGTGATTACTCATATCCTCCGGCCCCTGCCTCAGTTTCAAGAACCGGCCCCAGCTCCAAACTAAATGAAGAGCCCGGTTCTAGACCATGCACTGTACAGCTCAACTGTGTTTCTTGGCTGCTTGGAGGGGTTCTCTAGAAAGGGCACTTTAAAATCAACTTCATTTGCTTCGTTTTGTCCATATACTTCCTGCAATATGTCACCCAGTCTTGAATGGAAGTTGTGAGGTTATTAGTGGGCATGTCGCAAAGTAATCTTGAAGGATTCTTTTCTTCTTGATCGCTCAGGGAAGTACATGCCACCGGAGACAGCACGGGGGTTATTCTGTGGACGGAATCTGGCAACCAGGGAGACGTCTGGCTGGAGGAAAATGTGTTTGTGGACCACAAAGAGCCGTTCTGGGTATCTGCTCTTTTACTGGTCCTCAACTGAGATTAGACGACACGCATCTTTAATCAAACCTTTTCTAAATCCCAATATCTTGATGTTTCTACCCAGTGTGAATGATATTGATGTAACATTTTCCTAGTCTAGATATAGGCAGTACAGTATATGTTTTTGCTTTGAGGTCACCCTCTCACCTTCTTCCTGTTACAATCAGTTACTCTCTCTATGTGCACTGGTAGCATCTATGAGATGGTCTGACTGTGTCTGGTCCTCGGGCCAGTTTGTGTTTGTGCACCAGAGGGGACGAGAGGCTGGGGGGAACGTGGCCCTGGATGACATCACCGTACAGCAGGGGCCCTGTTGGTCCACGGTCCCTCCGGTCACTGACGGTAAACTGGCCTCTAATGTGCTGTATACATGACACCATTTCTATGGTTGTACTGTTGTAGGATTTGATTGGGTGTCAGGTGGCTGAGCGGTTAGGGAATCGGGCTGGTAATCAGAATGTTGCCGGTTCGATTCCCGGCCGTGCAAAAATGACATGTCCTTGGGCAAGGCATTTTACCCTACTTGCCTCAGGGGGGAATGTCCCTGTACTTGCTGTAAATCGCTCTGGATAAGAGCGTCTGCTAAATGACTACATTTGAATGTGTTGGGACTGTGTTTGAATGTTCTGCAGACTCTATGGCTGTGAGTGTGGCAGTGTCTCTCACACTGTTGGCGGTGATGATTCTTGTCTCGGCCCTCTACGTTCGTCACAGGAAATGCCACAGCAGGTACAGGAAGGTCAGACACCGTTAGTTGATGTGTCATCAGTGACCTCTGTCTTTGTGATGTTGGAAGTGAAGATAATGAAGGTGAGGATGATGTACATTACCAAGACATCTCCTTTCCTTAACAGCGAACCGAAACTCATTGACAATGAAGTGTTGAATGAAGAATCTGATATTGATATGCATGTCAGCGGAACGTATGTAAGTATAATCTCACTACTCACAATATAATCTCACTAGACCAGGGGTAGGCAACCCTGGTCCTAGGGAGCCACTGTCCTGAAGATTGTAGATGTTTCCCTGCTCTAGCACACCTGATACGTTTCCACACAGCTAGATAACGACCCTTCATTAGAGTCAGGTGTGCTGGAGCAGGGAAACAGCTAGCTACCTTCAGGACAGCGGCTCCCTAGGACCAGGGTTGCCTACCCCTGGTCTAGACACAGTAGGATATCACTAGTCACAGTATGATTTCACTAGTCACAGTAGGATATCACTAGTCACAGTAGGATATCACTAGTCACAGTATGATTTCACTAGTCACAGTATGATTTCACTAGTCGCAGTATGATTTCACTAGTCGCAGTATGATTTCACTAGTCGCAGTATGATTTCACTAGTCGCAGTATGATTTCACTAGTCACAGTATGATTTCACTAGTCACAGTATGATTTCACTAGTCACAGTATGATTTCACTAGTCACGGTATAATCTGTCCGGTGGACATGTTAGATTTTAACACAAATAAAAAAATATATCAATGTAATTACTAGTATTATAATGCAAGTTTTTTTGGGAGGCCTTCTCAGGTAAACCTTTTTTTTTTTAAATGCCTGTTTTCAGAACTCCAATTCTGGAAGTGAAATGGACGTATGATTCCTCCAACAACTCTACCTTCAAATACCCCTATAATTGGTATAACACTCTAGAACAAGAAGTCCAGCCTGTGTATTTGTAAAACCACGTATTCATCATTTGAATAATGGTATTGAGAAATAATGATATTCATTAACGCAATCAAGAGTAGTCAGTGATATATTAGTGGGTTCTCTGTGAAGAAACATAATATATCTCTTTTGTATCTTTGTATTTTAGATATGTGTTTAGTTTTCCATTAAATAGAACTGCATCCGATTTGCTTTGTGTCCAATGTGTTTTTTCTGTTGCGATAATGGAGACTTGAGACTTGCTCCATCTTGCTCTTCCAGCTTGCCAGCCTTGATGGGCCAGCTCACTAGCCAGGTCATGGTTTGAGAAATAGGCTACGTCAAGTCTGGACAACACAGACATGGTGGTAAACACTTCCTCAGACTGTTACTGCCAGGAGGACTAGCATGCCAGAGACACAGGTCAAGGATGCTGCAGGAATGTAGGAGGTGAATGGGAGGAGAATCATTCATTCATTCATGCCGGGCAGGAACTGTACAATAGGGCAGATAGATTTTTTGCGTGAAAGAATGAAAAAGAGCTAGACAGAAAACAAAGATGGTAGTAAAAATGATGAAATATAAGAGAAAGAGGGAAATCTTCTGGAAAGAAAAGGGGAACTATGGGGCTACTATGTAAGATCTGAACTCGGTGTTGTTTTGGATTTTCTGACGTCATTGACATGCCCCCAAAATTAGGCTTGTCCGCACACACACACACTCCCACACTTAAATACACACTGCGGCTGCATCGATTTCTCAGCCATACGAGACATATCACACTCTCACATAATCCATTGGACTTTTGCAGATATTTTCCAAGCAAGCGAGCAAACAGACACACTGCTGTAGACTACAGGAACAGAGATGTTACAAGAACCGACGTCACACAAGTCTACAGTTACCCAACACACATCAACCAAGACACACTAACATTTTCTACATACATGTGCCAGTACCAGATGGTTCATTAAAACTGTGCAACAATATTTAAAGCTGCACGCAAGATTGCATGCATGCATAACACCTGAGTATGACACGGACCTACACCTCATAACCTGCGGCCAGGACGGGGGTGGAAAGAGAGCAAACTCAACGAGAAGGCGCGTAAACTCAACTCTCCAAACACACTTTGCCTAAGCAGGACAGAGGAGCATTTAAGAGATATCGATGGGCTTGGAATGATCCTCCCTCGACAGATGCAAAACTTTTGAAAAGGGGCATTTTCACGTCTCATTGATGGGACTGGAATATGTAACAACCAGCGTTTGACATTATTCCTCCGTTTTTCCTTGCGGGTTTCTTAAGAAGTTTCCATGCTCGTTTAACTGAAGAGTCAAGTCTTTTAGATCATCCTGGATCAGTTCCTCCAGTGATGGGACAGACTTGGACGCTTACAATGGCGAAGACTTTCAACTTCCTGACGGGAATATTCCTAGTTTGGCTCTGCTTATTAAGACAGGTGGAGTCCAAGCCTGCTAATGGTAAGTCTGTTATGGGTTTTGTCTGCGTATCTGTGTGTGTTGGGGGCTAATTCCGGGTGTTTGCAAAGCCTGTTGGTACGGTTGAGAATGACAGACATACAATCAATAGATGCGCAAAGATAACTGGCTGTTCCCAGACGTCTGACACGGTATTCTCCAGTTCCCCGATAATGCACATAATGCCACCATCTTTCCTCACCCCCACTAAATAAACTCTCATATGCAAACCTAAGACCCTACCTAGTGATGGATCTAACCTGGCGCTCTATCGGAACAGCTCCATTCAACTTCCTCATGTTACCGCTAGGACTCGTTTTCTGTGTCCGAGAGGACACGGTGTGACACTGTCGGAAATGTAAACAGTCCTGTCCGTCCGTCCGTCCCAGGCCTGTGCCCAGTGTGTGTGAAGAATGTGAGGCATGCTTTCACTCAGGGCCGCGAAGAGGAGTTGGCTGGGACCCACCTCTGTCATTGGTAGTGCTGACTGGGGGAAGCATTAATGTGGGTTTGTCCAATGAAGGAGGTTAGGAGTGTTGTTTTTGACACACGCAGTATTTTATAAATGATGGAGAAATCAGAAGACTGATGAATGAATGAGGACTGAGGACTTGATACTCCTTGACAGTGAGATTCACTTGTGACTATAGCCCTGTAACATCCTTTAGTCACCGCCATTTAAACACAGAAACACAGGATGTTGATGTTGTTAACAGCTGACCCTTCTTATCATCTCAGGGGTCTCCTATGTAAACGTCCTGGACATGCCCTCTCCAGAAGAGAGAGCGTCTGTCAACATGTTATCAACCAGACGCAGGTGGCCAAGGTTTGTGTCCAATCCCAAGCCTGTCCTCCTCAACTGGACCAATGACAAGCGAGGACACTACCGCAATCAGGATGGGGCGGAGCCAGACCCTGACCTGCTGACTGAGGCAGGGCAGGACAACAGCACCAAAATAGAGGTAAACACAAAACTCTAACCAAACATTCACTGTGGATAAAAGCCTCAGCTTAACAATTACTTTATGACGATCATGAAATATTCCTCATGTTGGACGCACAGTGAGCGGTATGCAGATGTAGCATGAGTGTTTGTGTTCATCCCAGGATATGGACCACACCTACTACACCTCAAAGATCTACAGCCCTGCGGACGCAGCGGGTCGGGATCTGTGGGTGGACGTGGTGGACATGGACCAGGGCAGAGGCAAGGTGCACGGGGTGCTGTCCAGCACCCACAGACAGGCAGCGGTACGACCCTGCACTGCATTATGGGAAGCAGGAGGGGATTAGAATACCCTTGTGGAGCCTCTATACTGTAATACTGTTTAATGCACGATAATTGTAAGCTGTGTCTGAGCTTTTCTTTTGAAATAACGCTGTTTTACCTCGTCTTGATTTCCGAAATATAATTATCATGTTCTTATTTTTCAGAGAGTGAAGCTGTCCTTTGATTTCCCTTTCTATGGACACAAACTGCGAGAAATCACAGTGGCAACCGGAGGTAAGGATAGGAAGAGTTTGCGGGCATACTTTTATTCTGAAAAGACTGAGATGAGACATGCATGCTTTTATTCTGAAAAGACTGAGATGAGGTGGATTTCTCTGCAGGTTTCATCTATACTGGAGATGTCATCCACAAGATGCTGACTGCCACTCAGTACATCGCCCCCCTCATGGCTAACTTTGACCCCAGCCTCTCCACCAACTCCACTATCTTCTACTTTGATAACGGTAAAAGACAGGGAGGCCGAGTGAGTGAGGAAAAAAGAGAGCTTTCAATGTCTTTTTGACGGATGAAATATGGCTGTGTGTGTCTCTGTGTTCTAGGTACAGCACTGGTGGTGCAGTGGGATCGCGTTCACCTCCAGGATGCCTTCAGCTTGGGCTCCTTCACCTTCCAGACCATTCTCCACCAGGACGGCAGGATCATCTTTGCCTACAAAGAGGTGACACCATCCCTACTCTCCTTCTCATCCCCCTGTTAGACACAACATGTCGCAACACCAACACCGCAGGGAACGTTGACCAGTTGCTTATCTGATCTAGCTATCAGTGCTCTTGCCCATTCACAGAATATATTTACAGTTAGTCATTTAGCAGACACTCTTATCCAGTGCGACTTACCGCTCAGCCACTTGACTCCCTTGTTGCATGTTGCATCCTGTCCAGTTGAGTCCCAGAGATGAATGAAATACACCTCCTGTCTTTTGCAGGTTCCCATAGACATCAGTAGGATCAGTGCTGTGAATCACCCGGTCAAGGTGGGCCTGTCAGATGCCTTTGTGGTACTCCATGAGATCGAGCAGCTTCCTAGTGAGTCCCAGGTCCCCCATACCTGACCTCTCACAGTCTGAGGCTGGGTGAGGTTGTGTGAGGCTGGGTGAGGCTGTGTGAGGCTGTTGGATGCTGTGTGAGGCTGTTGGATGCTTTGTGAGGCTGTTGGATGCTGTGTGAGGCTGTTGGATGCTGTGTGAGGCTGTTGGATGCTGGTTGAGGCTGTGTGAGGCTGTTGGATGCTGTGTGAGGCTGTTGGATGCTGTGTGAGGCTGTTGGATGCTTTCTGAGGCTGTTGGATGCTGTCTGAGGCTGTTGGATTCTGTGAGAGTGTGTACCAGGGTGTAGCAGTCTATATCAGTCTGTGTGAACATGATTCTGGAGGCTGACATGACATGTCCTGTTCCAGATGTTCGCAGAAGAACCATCTACGAGTATCACAAAGTAGACATCCTGAAGTCCAAGATCTCCAACTCTACTGCAGTGGAGATGCTGCCTCACCCCAGTACGTCTTCTTCACAGAACCGGAGATCTCTGGGAGTTTTTTTGTTCATGGCCAAAGTCATATCTTTGGTAAAACTTCCTGTAGTGACTTGAGCTCAGCTCAGTTTATTATTCCTATATTGGTTGTTGTCCCATTCTTTTATTCTCAGACTGTCTCCAGTTCTCCAGCTGTGGCGCATGCATCACATCTCAGATCGGGTTTAACTGTTCCTGGTGTCGCCGCCTGCAGAGGTACTGAAGGTGTTGGGGAAAGACCCGGCCTCGCAGGCATTTCCAGTGTAGAGGCTCATTTCCTGTCAGACTGTCACCCAGAGGGTTGCTTCCCCTCCCCTCCCCCTCCCTCCTCAATCCCCCCCGATCGCCTCCCTACCCCCTTTTACCCACCCCCCCACCCCAAACGTCAAATCTGTGTGTTGGTTCAGTGTGTCAGCACCTTCTGGTTTAGATGTGCTCATGACCGGATGTCTTTGTCTAGATGCTCCAGTGGATTTGACAGGAACCGTCAGGAGTGGGTAGACCAGGGCTGTCTGGTACCACCCCCCCCCCCCCCCCCACCCACACACACACACACACACACACACATACTGACCTGACCACATCACCCACTAAAGTTCAGGAGATTTGAAAGTGATTTGGTTCAAACTGACATGCTAATGTTGTTACAGAGAAAGGAAGCGATCTGCGTCCAGGCGGAGAACAGAACGCTCAGCGCATCTCAAAGCCTCACCGTGACAACCGCTCCCGTTGCCACCACGACGGTGGCGCAACAGACCACAACCTCTGTCCCCGTGACGACGATTGCCACCACAACCACCACTGCTAAAATCGCGACCACTTCGGTCTCCTCCTCTCCTCCCCCCTTCACCAGCAGTACTGCAGGGGGTAGGCACCATTAATAACTTCAAGGTTTTAATGAAACTTTTATTTTGAAGTGTCCGAATGTGACTGCGTGTTGTACGGGCGTATCTGCGGGTGTGGTTTTAATCGAGCTTTAAAGCATGCTTGGGGTGAGAGAAAGAAATGTTCATCAGATATTTCTCAGCCAACTGTCACCTCATAGCACAGCTTATACACAAACACACTGTACTAATAACAGTGTACTAATAACACACTGTACTAATAATAACACGCTGCATGCTGTCCTCATTCATTCCAACCAGGGCATGTTGTCTCTTGATGTAATAAATAAATGTGATACTTTCCTCTCAGCTTCCATCAGCTAAACTAATAATAATCTCTCCATGGTCTTTCAGATGAAACAAAGTTCTCCACAGAACCACCAGAGGAACAATTTGTGGAACAGATTCCCCAGAAAGGTCTGGTTATTCATGTAGTGTGTGTGGTTTGGTGTCTTCATCTGTTTTTAACATGCATATCTGTCAGTCAGATGGTCACCGTAGTACATAACAATAATAGTCAACCTCTAAATCAAATAGTTGATTTTATTTTTATTAAAACTGCCTGCCATGCAGCTACCGTACAGAATGAGGAGGAAAAGGAGGAGGAGGTGGAGGAAGAGGAGGAGGAGGGCACGGAGGAACAGAGTGAGGTCAGTTTACAAACTGGTCTCCTGGTGGGCATCGTCTTGGTAATTGTTGCCATGGCAGCGGCTGTCCTTGCGACCGTCTACATGTACAACCACCCCACCTCCACCATCAGCCTCTTCTTCATAGAGGTGAGGGTCATATGACGCTTCTGAGACATTTACAAACCAAATCCATTCATCCATCCATTCATCCATCTATTCAATCATCCATCCATTCATTCACTCAGCTATTCATCCATCCATTCATCCATCCATTCATTCATCCATCCATTAATCCATTCATTCTCTCATTCATCCATTCATTCATCCATCCATCCATTAATCCATGAATTATCTCATTCATCCATTCATTCACTCATCCACTCATCCATCCATCCATTGTCTCCTTGGTTCCTCAGAGGAGGCCGACCCGCTGGCCAGTGATGACATTCCGTCGGGGGTCTGGTAACCCGTCATATGCTGAGGTGGAGGCCATGGGGCAGGACAAGGACAGCATGGTGGTCATCGACCCCAAACAGGCCTTCATCATATCAGACCGCCGAGAGAGCTACACCCTGTCTGACCACAGGGACGGCTTCATCGTCCCCGACCAAAGGGAGTGCTTCCTGGTTACCGACCAGCGCTGACGGCCACAGAAACTACAGTTCCCAAGAGGCACTGTGGTAACTAGAACTGGTGCACTATGATACCAAAACAACTGGAAGTAAACTAAGAGGATTGTCGTGGAACATTTATAGAGCATAGCAGGATGACTTTGGGATTAAACGTTCAGATGAGGAAACAAGTCTGAATGTAACTGTGATTTTGTTACTTTCCGTGTCCGTGTAGTATAAGTTGCTACACGGACAGTTAACATACCGTATAAACTGTCCGCTTCGATTCGCGTTGAAGCTCAATGGTCACTCTAAACCTCCCAAGTTAGACTCTACCTCATCCTCAGCTTGAGTCTGCTGTTCCTGATCATGGCTCCGGCTCGTCTGAAGCCTCCGCAGTTTGCCATGTGCATGTCAGTTCCTCAGTGGCTGATTTAAAGAGAAAAAAAGGGTTGTGTGCAAATCTGCTTTCATATGCTAGCATTTAATAAGACGATGTGTGTAATGGAGGCACAGGGCTTTTTATTATAAGTTAATAATGCTGAATGAATCAAAGTTAACTTTAAATGGTTTACATTGAATTTAATCTTAAAATAAACTTAAAATAAAAACTGCTCTTGGGTCTCCCAGTGAAGTGCTGGCTCAGTGTCGACCCATAATGCCCTGCAAACTGCATTTACCCACAATTCTTAAACTTATGTCTAAGGATGAATGAGGCCTTGTGAGTCAAAGAATGTCAGACAAAGGTGTCATTTCCAAACCTCAGTGTGCTTCAACATCTTAAATCTATTTTACCTTCAAGGTTAATAGTTTGATATATTCCTCAGTGATTTTGTTTTACGCGTACTTGAGGAAAACAATTTTATACCAACACTTGTTGACGAAGGTAACGCCTTTTATATTTTTGTGGGTGATTTTTTTTGCAGCAAAGTGATTGACAAAAGATCTTCCAGAATTAAAGTATTTTATTGTTTGTCATTTGCACAACAGACTTGATCAATTTCCTTGAAATACCATTTAAATGTTTTTGATGAGTGTTGATGATGACGAGGAGGACTTTTGATGACTACAGATGTCATTCAGATGTTAGAGAAATAACGTAAACCATACCATGTCATGAAGTGCGTATGTTTATTCATTAATAAATCAGAAATCATGTACTAATCATAGTTTCCAGAAAATTACCACTCAGTTGTGTGTGGTTGTGTCAGCAGTGATGATCATTTGAAATAAATATGACACTGATTGGTCAACTAACAAACAGGAACAGACATTAAACTCAGCAGCAAATTGCAGAACTCTGACATTAATCTTTCTTTTTTTTACATAAATGTTTCTCTCTTTAATCACATTTGTAAAGCAACGCTTGTCCACACAAAGTAGCTGAAAATACTAACAGTAACACTGTGCCACAGTGGCTGAGGTGTCTGAAGGTTCCTGAAGGTGGAGTATTAAGGCAGGTGGTAGCCCTAAGGTCAGTGGCAGCCATGTTGTGAACATGTTGTTTACGACACGTCCTGACGGCAGATTCAGGCTTCAAGGCACTACTGTGGGGGACAGACAGGTCAACGTTCCTGCGTCCAGCTCTAAGTCTTCTTATCTAGAGAGTCAAAGAAGAACACAGTAGTGAGATTGTGGGCTTTTATTACAATAACGACGACATTCCTCAGCATGAGACGTTTCAGTGAATAAGGTCACCTTTGAGTGGTGGAGCTGGCAGTCGCCTCCTGAATTGTCGAGACGAGTCCAGGGTTTGTGGCTACAGGGTTTGGAACAACAGGATTCATGATGAATAGGACTGAATAATTAGGAATAATTAGTGTAAGATGGTCAGATGTTTGAAATGTGGCTTAGATGACCTACTTGGGTCGTGGGCTTGACGAAGCGGCTCTGATGTATCTCGTTGAGGCCGGCGTTTTTCAGAGCTGCGATCCTCGCCGCGATGTCGGACACCTACGGGTACAGCACAGGCAGTGTTACTAGTACAGCACAGGCAGTGTTACTAGTACAGCACAGGCAGTGTTACTAGTACAGCACAGGTAGTGTTACTAATACAGCACAGGTAGTGTTACTAGTACATCACAGGCAGTGTTACGGGTACAGCGCAGGCAGTGTTACGGGTACAGCACAGGCAGTGTTACTAGTACAGCACAGGTAGTGTTACTAGTACATCACAGGCAGTGTTATAGGTACATCACAGGAGGGTTACGGGTACAGCACAGGCAGTGTTACGGGTACAGCACAGGTAGTGTTACTAGTACATCACAGGCAGTGTTACTAGTACATCACAGGCAGTGTTACGGGTACAGCACAGGCAGTGTTACGGGTACATCACAGCCAGTGTTACCAGTACATCACAGGCAGTGTTATCGGTACAGCACAGGCAGTGTTACGGGGTACAGCACAGGCAGTGTTTCTGGCACATCACAGGCAGTGTTACGGGTACATCACAGGCCGTGTTACTGGTACATCACAGGCAGTGTTACCGGTACATCACAGGCAGAGTTACTGGTACAACACAGGCAGTGTTATACGTACATCACAGGAGGGTTACGGGTACAGCACAGGCAGTGTTACGGGTACAGCACAGGTAGTGTTACTAGTACATCACGGGCAGTGTTACGGGTACAGCACAGGCAGTGTTATGGGTACATCACAGGCAGTGTTATGGTTACATTACAGGCAGTGTTATGGGTACATCACAGGCAGTGTTATGGGGACATCACAGGCAGTGTTATGGGTACATCACAGGCAGTGTTATGGGGACATCACAGGCAGTGTTATGGGGACATCACAGGCAGTGTTATGGGTACATCACAGGCAGTGTTATGGGGACATCACAGGCAGTGTTATGGGTACATCACAGGCAGTGTTATGGGGACATCACAGGCAGTGTTATGGGTACATCACAGGCAGTGTTATGGGGACATCACAGGCAGTGTTATGGGTACATCACAGGCAGTGTTATGGGGACATTACAGGCAGTGTTATGGGGACATCACAGGCAGTGTTATGGGGACATCACAGGCAGTGTTATGGGGACATCACAGGCAGTGTTATGGGTACATCACAGGCAGTGTTATGGGGACATTACAGGCAGTGTTATGGGGACATTACAGGCAGTGAAAAGACAGAGCTGCGGGTTGTTGCCATCCTAGACGAGCACACCTGAAACTCTGACTGTTGCACCTGGGCTGCGGCCGAGGCCACCTGGTCCTCCAGGAACGCCAGCTCGTTCTCGGACGTGGAGGCGCTAACGCCCCGAGCACACTCCTCCAGCTCCCCCAGCTCTGCCTCCAGACCATACACCGCCCCTGCTGCCACATACACCTACAGGAGGCACAGGCAGTGGACCGGTTACAACTGACCTTGAAGCAGGACAATGAATTCAGACCATAATTCCTTCATATAATTACAACAACCATGTTTGGTTGGTTGCTGTGCAGAAGGTAAAACTTTCAAATGTAACTGTTATGTAACGTAAGTTTTTTTGTTGTTGCAAGGTTCGGTGAACAGGCAGCATCTTGAGGATGGAGGTGAATCCTTCATCTTACGTTCTCCTCCAGCCTGCCCAGCTGCTCGTCCAGTTTCTTGGTGTCGGTGTTGGGGGGCAGCTGGGGGGCTGGGGGACGGGCCTCGCTGGCTGAGTCGCTGTCCTCCATCCCCTGAAGGAGGTCCTCTGTGGCGTTCAGAACCTTCAGCACCTCCGTAGTGATGCTGCGCAGGGATACTGCTGAGTACCTCTGCACACACACACAGACACACACACACACATACAATAATAGAAATACACACATTCAGACACAAAGAGTTATAAATATACTAATTTAATGAGATCACCGAATCCTTTATAAAAAATATTTTGCACCAAACATGAAAAGTTGGAAGTAGAAAGAAGGAAAGAGCGTAAAGTATCTGTTAAAGTGTATTATATGTTATATATGTTACATTTGACCTCACCTGCTGTAACAAACTGGAGATGAACTGTAGTGACTGTTCTAACTCCAGGTCATTAGGACTAATCTAACAGACAGACAGAAAGAAATAGGGTTGAAGGAATCCAAAGAAGGCAGAGTGACAGGGTAGCAGGCAGCGTGATAGTCTGGCATGTAAGCTGTTAGTACTGTTGATTTTGGGAAGCGGTTCAGAGAAGAAAATAACTTGAATTCTCACATTCTGGATCTCTTCAGGAGACAGTATGACCTCTTCAACATTGGGGGCGCTGTCCTGTAGCTCTGTAGGCCTGTTGACCACTTCTTCCTCTTTCTCCTCTGTATTCTTCCATTCATTCTTATTGTCGCTTTCTCCAAGAGCTTCTTCTCCTTCCATCTTCGCCACATTTTTGTCACTTCTTCCCACTGTCAAATCCTCTTTTTCCTTGTCTTGTTTTTCCTCTCCTTTCTCCTCCACCACCTCGACCCTTTTAAACACAACTCTGTCTGTTTTGTCATCCTCAGACTTGTGTGTAGTGTCTTCGTTGACCATTGAGGGAATGTCTTTGATTGTCTTCTCTGCATCCAGCTTTTCTGCTGTTCCTTGTTTCAACTCATACTCCATCTTTTCTTTTTCTTCACCGTCATCCCCCTTTTTACCCAAAACATTCTCTCCATCCCTAACACTCTCTCCATCCCTAACACTCTCTCCATCCCTAACACTCTCTCCATCCCTAACATTCTCTCCATCCCTAACACTCTCTCCATCCCTAACACTCTCTCCATCCCTAACACTCTCTCCATCCCTAACACTCTCTCCATCCCTAACACTCTCTCCATCCCTAACATTCTCTCCATCCCTAACACTCTCTCCATCCCTAACACTCTCTCCATCCCTCACATTCTCTCCATCCCTAACATTCTCTCCATCCCTAACATTCTCTCCATCCCTAACATTCTCTCCATCCCTAACATTCTCTCCATCCCTAACACTCTCTCCATCCCTCACATTCTCTCCATCCCTAACATTCTCTCCATCCCTAACACTCTCTCCATCCCTCACATTCTCTCCATCCCTAACATTCTCTCCATCCCTCACATTCTCTCCATCCCTAACATTCTCTCCATCCCTCACATTCTCTCCATCCCTAACATTCTCTCCATCCCTAACACTCTCTCCATCCCTCACATTCTCTCCATCCCTAACATTCTCTCCATCCCTCACATTCTCTCCATCCCTAACATTCTCTCCATCCCTAACATTCCTTCTGGACAGATCTACAGTGTCTCTTTCTCCCTCTGACCAAACTGCCGTCTCGGGAGTCTCCTCGACAGAGACATGGCTGGATTCTGTTTCTCTGTCCACCTTGTTTCCATCCTCCTCCTCCTCCTCCACTTGTCTTTCATCCATCCATCCTTCCGTTTCCTCGCATCTCTCATTCTCCGACTCTGTGTAGGTGTCAATCTCCTGTTCCATCTGATCCAGGACGATGGCTATGCTGCTGATGATCCTGTCAAACTCCATGACTCCCTCCTCACTGACTGTTCTGCGTCGCTCGGCTCTCCCTCCCAGGGAGTCTCCGGTCTCGTCCACCTCCTCTCTCTCAGCCGCAGGGCTTCCTCTCAGGCCCTCCCGCTCTTCGTCAGCGCGTCCGTGTTCTGCTCTTGACAGACTTTCTCCATCTTGGGCTGAGGATGTTTGCCTCTCGTCCGTCCTCTGATCTGACCCTCTTTCTTCTGGTTTCTCCTGTGTTTCTCCGGCCAGGTCAACGCTCACCTCCTGCTCGCTCTCCCCCAGTGTGTATGCACCCCTCTCTTCGTTTCCGCCTTCATCCACCTTCAAGCTCGCCGCCCTCCCTCCGTCTTTCACCCCGTCCTGGCCCTCGTCGTCAAAGTCAAACAGGTCCACGTCCAGCTCTCCGATGCTGTCTCTCGTCTCCTCCCTCGTCTCTCGCCCGCTGTCTTCCTCCATATTCACTCCCATGAACCAGAGCCTCTCCCTATCCTTCCGCTCTAGTTCCTTATCTTCTAGCTCCTTCCGTTCTAGTTCCTCCTCTTCTAGTTCCTTCTCTTCCTCTCCCATCCTGTCCAGCTCGTCTTCTGTCGAGGAGAACTGAGAAGCACTGACGAGGCTCGCCAGGTCTCTGACTTTCGAAGCCAGCTCCTTCTTCTCGGCCTCCATCTCCCACAGGGACCCTTCTTCCAGGAGCTCCTCCCCCTCCTCCCCTGTCCCCGCCCCGCCCTCCTCTCCCTCAGACGCCACACCTGCTCTGTCCAACTCGTCCTCTGTGGAGGAAAACTGGGAGGCGTCTACCTGGTTAGCCAGCCGGTAAAGTTTAGAACTCAGCTCCTCCTTTTCTCCGTCCCACTCTCTCTCGCTCCTCTCCGCCCCCCCTCGCTCCATCTCCTTCTTGCTAAGACCTACTTGGTCGAGTTCATCATCGGTCGACGAGAACTGGTTGGCTCTGGCTTCCCTGGCCAGTTTACATAGTCTGTAGGTAAGCTGATCTGCGAGTCCTTCTCTCTCTCCTTCCTGCTCCTCATTCATCTCGTCATCCTCTTTTTCCTCCCAGTCACCCTCGCTCCTTCCCGCACGGTCCAGCTCGTCCTCGGTGGATGAGAACTCTGTTGCTCTGGTCTGAGCAGCCAGCCTGCACAGGTTGAACATCATCTCTTCCTGCTCTCCTTCCCTCCCTCTTTCCCTTTCCTCCATAGCCTCGTCCAACTGCCCTCTCTCCATATCCACATCCGTGTCCCTGGATCTTCCATCCTCCGGTTCCTGTTGACCTCCGTACCTCTCGTCTTCGCTCTCTCTCCTTTCATCAGGCTGATCCTCCGGGTACTGATTCCTCCTCGGCCTGCTGGCCAGCTGCCTCAGTTTGACGTTCAGTTCTTTATTCATCGTGGCAGCTTTAATGGTTGAACCATTCGTGGTCTCTGCAAGCTCCACCTCGGGGTCAAAGGGGTCAGGGGTCAGGGCACCGGAGGTCAAACCATCTGAGGTCAAAGTGTCTGGGGTGACTGCATCAGAGACGTAGCTGGACTGGCTCTCTTTTTTCCCAGCATGCTTTTTCACCAGGGCTTCCAGTAACATGCTGCACTCCTATTGGACAGATAGAATACCTTATAGTTTATTTAAACAGGAGACGTCCTAAAAACTTGTTTTGTATGCAGCAATATGACAAGAATCTTTTCATTGGCTCCTGTGTTCATTTGTGATTTATTTCCCAAATATCTAGAATGTTCTTCTTGTTCTTACCGGCACGGAGGAGGAGAGGGAAGCCTGGTCTTTCTTAGGCCTCCTCTTCTTCCTCGTCTTCCTGACGCTGTTCACCTCCAGCTCATCCCCCCCGCTGCTTTCCGGCTCCTCGGGGTTAAAGTTCACGTCGATGATGCTCCGTCTCCGGGGCGTTGCTGTGCCGGTGCGCCTGTGCTCGATGGGGACCTTCCTCTTCAGCAGGGAGACCATGGACTTCTGGGACTTGGAGTTCTTCGCTCCCTCAGAGTCAGAGAGGAGGGTGCCAGCGTTCATCTTTCTGCGGATCTCCAGCAGGGCGGCGCCCCAGGTGCCGTCAGCCTCGGTGTCGGAGCCCATCTCATCGTAGGCGGAGACCACCCCGGACTCTTTCTCCAGGACGCTGTACACCAGGCTCTTCCTCTTGGTGAGCAGGCTGGGCCGGGACAGCTGGGTGCTCTGCAGGGCGATCCAGTTACCGTCAGGACTCTTCAGCACTGAGGACGCAGGTCAGGATGCAAACACACACACATATAGGCAGACAGACACGTACAACACACGCACACACAGACACACACACACACAGGCAGACAGCCATATACAAACACATACACACACACAGGCAGGCAGACAGACATGTACGGACACACACACACACACACGGGAAAACAGACAAAGACTTGAACCATTGTACGTTCAATATATGAACAGCATTTACAACATTACAAAAGTTTCAAAAAGTTTCCCATGCAGGGAGGCATTGTGATTAGTCAGTATCCACTAGCTTGTTTCCAAAGACCCTCACTAGAGTTGTCCAGACGGTCGACACTCTTCCAGTTAGTGATGGCTGACCCTCCCCCCTCCATCTTCAGCCCGGGGGAAGGTGTCTGCCCTGACGTCAGCTCTCCGGGGCTCGTGTCCAGCAGGGAAAAGGCAGAGTGTGACCTCTGTAAGAAGACAGAAACACTTTGAACTTTGTGACCTCTAACAGCTACCGTGTGCTATCTGTAATCCTGTAGTGCCTTGGTAATAATACAGAAGTTGTAAACCCCTGCCTCAAGTTGGAACAGTTATGCATGTTTTGTTGTGTGAAATATTCCACAAACACACAACTTAGAGCCAGACACACAAACTCACAAAGCCTTTGACTAAAAACACGCTAAAAGCTCACTTTACAACTCTTTATCTCGCTTTCCATCACACACACACACACACAGAGAGAGAGTCTGACCCAGAGCGAGGCCTTGAGGTTGGCGTGGGGGTTAAGGGAGCCGTGGGTCTGGCCGCTGGGGGAGGTAGGACAGGCAGCAGACTGCTCACGGCTCTGGTCAGGGGGCCAGTCCAGGTCAAGCTCTGGGGTCCCCTCTGAAAGGTTCTCCCTCCTCCGAATGACCTGAGAGAGAGAGGATCCAGGGGGACGGGGTGTTTGTTTTCGGGGGATGGGTACAGGGGGTAAGGGAGGGGGGCACAGGATGGGGGGGAAGTGGGTTACTTTCAGGAAATGGGCGTGAATAGAAAGCGCTGACGTCTTGTTATTACAGCAAAGTAAGACATTCATAAACATCATAAACAACTTGCAGACGTTCTGCTTGATCTTTTTCAGAGACGTGCCTCTGGTATTAGCAGACAGCGTTATGTCTGACACTCACATTTTGCACAATTGTTTTGGCCAATTCTTCAATAAGCTCCTCTCTGTGCTGCTGCAGGTAAAGAGCTTCATTCTGCTTGTCCTGGACAAAAACAAAATAAACGCAATGAATACAATGAATAGTTTGTTTTAATACACGGTTGGCATGTATTTTTTATTATTTGTGAATAATAAATCATTTGTATATAATTACATGTATGTGTAACTATCATAACTGTTCCGTTACGCTGCTCCCCTGCCAGTTTGGCTGAACCAAACTGAGGGGAACTCATCAGGACTGAAAGACTTGTTCTGCTGCTTCAGTCGTCTAGGAAGAAACCACTAATGGAAGACATTTCTGAGACAGAAACAGTGACTCGCAAAGCTAACGTGCGGATTAAATTTGGCAGCGTTTCACTGTCTACCGAATATTACACTACACTGAAAAACAGCAGCCAGAAGTCAAAAGTATGAGAAATGACCTATTGACGCACAGCGCAATGTGAAATTGAATAAATCTAGGATTAAAGGGTCAAAACGTTCAAATACATCTGGTTTTACAAAAGAGATCCCCGTATGTGTCATTAATGCCGTGGCCTTTTTCCATAATCTGATACAGATGTAGGCGTAGAACGAGGAGAGGAACGGCAGGAGGGCGGGAGGTCATTTCAGAAACATATTAAAGGACTTATGTGTAACCGTGGAGCAGAAGTCTCTCTGCTGACAGGCAAGGACAGATCAGAGTAGACAGGCTGTAAAGCTCTGGACAAAATAGTCAAACTGCTTTACTCCTTTCCATTTTTCAAACACTGAGAAGGACAGTTATGAGAGAGGAACAGAGAGGTAAAATCTTGCCTATTGAAAAAAAAGTGTGGTTTTCTCTATTTCTATATATATGCTATTGTGCAACAGTTTTTTTTTACATAATCAGATAATATAATAAAACACATAGTACATTGTATAGTAATGGTACAGTGTATTACCTGGTTGTCAGTGTGGAACTCAGCCTTTGAGATGGCCTCATCTATGGCCTCTTCAGCCACCCTCAGTGCCACTGTCAGAGTCTCAGCCATGCTGTGCTCTGGGAGGAACACACAGAGCACCATTCAGCTCCATCTACCTCAGTCAGTCTAGGCACCAGCAGAGGTGGGACACTTTCCCATCAGGACTGACGAGCTGTTTCACTTATGTCCACCCTCGGTCACATGTCCTGTCACTGTATTGGACTAGATAGAGGGATTGGTTTGTGTGTGAGTAGGCACGCGTGTGTGTGTGTGTGTGTACTGTACAGGTGTGTACATGTCAATTGCAGATGTGCTATGTGTGTGTGTGTGTGTACAGTCCAGTGTACAGTCCTTTAACTATTCATATCTCTGCTTAATCATTCAGTGAGTGTCAGTGCTTCACTGGAGACTGAGCGGAGGTGGGCTGGACTATGGGCAGCCAATGAGAGCCTGTCGATTCAGAAGGATTAGTCTACTGAAGCGAGATCCCTTCCAGAGCTCGATCTCTCATGGCCATTGTGATAGTACGTCGTGGTGCAGTACTCTTTCCGACCACTAGGAGGTAGCAGCAGTTTGTGCAGGTCCAGTTTGTTTGTTCGTTGAATTGTGAAAGTTTAATCTTCAAACCAACAGTTTCGTTCATGCCTTACTTGTTTTTTTTTGTTATTTTTTGTTGTTGTTTTTTTACTCAAACCCACCTTCACTTTGTCGGTAAAATGTTGAGTCACTGCCACATATGCTGTCATCATTGCCGATGCTCTCCTCGTAGGTGCTGCCCTCTTCACACACACACACACGCACGCGCACACACACACACACACACACACACACAGAGAGAATAGACAAACATGTTCAACGTTAGGACAGTAAAAAAAAAGTGACATGGAAGTTATCTTTAGACTCAATTAAAAGACAGTCATTGCTGGAACAAGCTGTAGGGCAAGATATGATTAGAAAAAAAGTAATTTGTGTTATTGCTTGTTGCAGAAATGTAAAGTGCAGTAACTGTCTCTAAAATGACTGACTTTGACTCAAACTCCAATTCAGCCTGAAGGAGTTCAAGTGAGTTCTCCATGCTGAGCTCATTTCTTCTCAGCTAAATATGAGCACAATGCTGTGATTTGTGGCTAAAGTTCCTAACTCAGAAAACTCTGGCCTTGTGTATGGTATTAGCCAGCATTATCCCCGGCCAGGGGAAAGGCTGGTCCAGATTACAGGATCGCCATGGGGACCATGCTGGTCACATCCAATCGTTTTAAAGGGCAAAGATGCAAGTTCAATCCAAAGAAATGGTGTTTGGAAATGATTGAGATCGACTCTATTTACGACATGCTCGTTTTGGGATTTCAAATAGAGATCGTTTCAGAGATCGAATGAGGTTATCAAGAACTATTTCTATTTCAAGATGTATTCAAGCTGCGTTAATGATCTAAAATTGCTGACAGTCAGATTCAAATGAATCTTCTTCTTCAAGCACACAGTATCATGTTGACTCAACTGAATCTCCTTCTGACTCAACTGTATGTGAACTCAGTAGGTCAGTTGACTTATCTGACATGTGAAGTTAAGTATTCAGGCCAGCTTTGTGGCAATACTGGGAGTGGCTCCATGCTCCAGTAAGGAGAGAGCTGATGTCTCCACTGGATCACACTGACTGAGGTTCAACCTGGGGGCTGTGCGGGCTAAAGAGCATCTGATCAGACCAGTGGAAATACTGCTCTTCTAACTGCAGTGTCTGCTTGTGGGTATGTGTGTGAATTTGTGTGTTTGTGTGTGCATGCATGTGTGCGTGTGTGCGCGTGTGTGTGCGCGTGTTTTTGTGCGTGTGCATGTCTGTGTGTATATGTCTGTGTGTGTATGTGTGTGTATGTGTGTGTGTATGTGAGTGTATGTGTGTGTGTATGTGTGTGTATGTCTGTGTGTATGTGTGTGTATATGTGTTTATATGTGTGTGTATGTGTGTGTGTGTGCTCTCTATCATGGTTTGTGTCTCCTTGTTCCTGCTCCAGAGGGCAGGTCAGGTCTCTGCAGTGTCAGGATGTGTTTTGGGGCAGTTTGACTCACCAGGTCAGAGTTTAACAAGATCCATTTGTCCTATAGCAACTATGACGTCAACTAGTCCAAACTGACATGCCAGCACCTATTATCATCTTGTTAGGTTATTAATAGAGTTTAAATATAAATCCTTCACACCAGAGTGTTCCACACAAAGTTCACATAGCATTACAATTCAAACTATGTTTAACAGGAACCATTTTGTGGTGTTGCTGTTGCACGATTAGGACAGACACACACAAACATGCTACATTACTGTAGCTTTGCCTCTCTACTGCGTATTAGTTGTTTAGGCACAAACCTTCAAATATTTCCTAAATTAAACCAGCCTGTTTAATCTGCTGAAGTTGTTTTGTGAAATGACAGCCTGCTTCTGCTTAATCCTGCTTTTTTTCACCCTGGTTGTGTGGGTCAGGGTACCAGAGAGCGAGTGAGGGAGAGAGTAAAGGGGGAGGAGAGAGGGTGTGAGGAAGAGAAAGAGGCAAGAGAGGGAGAAAGTGGAGGGGGGAGGGGAGAGGGTCGGAGAGAGAGGGAGATAGAGGAAGATAGAGGAAGAAAGTGGATGGGGGGGAAGAGAGGGGGATAAAGAGGGAGAGAGAGGAAGACAGTGGAGGGGGGAGAAGAGAGGGGTAGAGACGGAGAGCGACGGAGTGAGAGACAGAGAGTGAGAGGCCCACACTAGGGATCATCCCATAAAACAACCAATCAATACCACATATTTCTCTGCTTGTCATGCTAGCTGACATAAAATAACAATGACCATAGCTAACATTATCCACAGCAATATTGCTATATGGTACACTGTCTCATCCCAACAACATGTCAAACCATAATGTCATAGCATTAGCGTTAGGTGTAGCCTGTTACCTGTTAGCTCAGCTAGCGTCCCATGCTCTGCTAGGTGTTTCCTGTACAGGGTCTTCAGCACCTTGGCACTGCCAAACCTCTTGAAGCGACACTTTACATTACTGTAGTACCACTCCAGGGAGCGTGTCTTAAGGAGCCTGGGAAGACAGTGAAGGTATGGTGGAGACATGAGGCGTAGTTGTGTGGGTGGATTGACTGCTAATACAGGTACGACAGTTCAGACTGAGAAGATGTTTTATGGAGACAAGAGGGAGGGAGGGAGGGAGGGAGGGAGGGAGGGAGGGAGGGAGGGAGGGAGGGAGGGAGGGAGGGAGGGAGGGAGGGAGGGAGGGAGGGAGGGAGGGAGGGAGGGAGGGAGGGAGGGAGGGAGGGAGGGAGGGAGGGAGGGAGGGAGGGAGGGAGGGAAAGGGAGAGACACACATGTCAGCACTGCAGGGGACAATTAGAGTAAATTAATGCCAGGATCCTATCTCCATGGGGTAGCGTGCATCCGCACACTCACCTTCAATCTGGTGAGGGGAGCATTACCCTTAAGCTACACCATACACACACTCACACACACACACTTACATAACACATCTGACAGCAATCTGCATATCTGTCACTCAACAGTCTTCTCTACCCTACCTCTGATATCGCTTTAATCATGGTTTAAACATGCACGTCTGTGAGTGAAATGTGTGTTGATAGGCATGACACATGCAGAATGGACTCTGCCGTGTCTAGATCTCCTTCCAGGACATTTCCACAGACTCATACCATGCTAGTGGTACAGACCCACAGGATAATATGACTTCCTGTCCTTATTTCACCTTGACAGTGCATCAGCTCAGACAATCTCTCTCCTATTCTGTCTCGCTCTTTCTTCTACTCAGTCTTTCTCTCTCTCTGCCTCCTACTCTCTCTCCTATTCTGTCTCGCTCTTCCTTCTACTTTGTCTCTCTCTCCCTCCGACTCTCTCGCTCCCTTCCTCCTATTTTCTCTCTCTCTCACTCCTATTTTCTCTCTCTCTCCCTCCTATTCTCTCTCTCCCTCCTACTCTCTCTCACTCCTACTCTCTCTCCCTCCCTCCTACTCTTTCTCTCCCCCTACCCTCTCTCTTCATCCTACTCTCTCTCCTTCTTACTCTCTCTTCCTTTTACTCTGTCTCTCTCCCTCTGCCTCACCTTCCATCCCTTGTAAACTCTCCCTAACTCTCTCTCCTCTGATTGCGAACATAATCTCCTAATCAATAAAAAGAGTCTTCTTTTTCCTGACATCTGAGAAATAACACTATCTGCGCCTGCACTTCTGTACGTTAGTTATGGCAGTCATTACGCAACCAGCAGGCTGGATGAACAGCGATGAATGGAGAGAACGAAGGAACGAGAGAGAAAAGAGAGGCCATGGATGTTTATGGGTCGAGCAAACCCGTTTGTGTTGGAAGTAGGAACAGCTGGATTGGCCGGACGCCTCATTAGACACCCAAGCTGCTGCTAAAACATCTGGCTGCATGCCAGTGTAGGTAAACATATCGATCCACTTGTAAGAGCACGCCACTGTTATTTATCAATGACAACAAACCCAGGCGATAGGCGCCCAGGCAATAGAAACTCTCTAGCTAACGTTAGCTGAGTATGTTTACAAGGGAGCTTGAACGTATGAATAAAATATGAGTCTTAACAAACGGTTAGGTTCAGAACAACACACAGGTATCCTCAGAGCTGTACCTGATGTTTGTATAAACGGCACACGGACACATGCCAGCTTCCTATACCAGCAATGCAGAGTGCTGGTTAGTGCTGCTAGTTCTGAACCAGTGTCTCATCAAGGCCAGGTGATGTTGAATGGAGGTGACATACAATGTTTAAAAGTGACAGACAGCTTTAGCTGCGTCTCCTTCACCGATACCGGAGACAGAATCCCACCATTTCCTGTCTGCACTGTTCAATCTTCTACGCACGACAACCTCTAATCACCACAGCCTGAAGATGCTGTTGCAGCTCTCATAAAACGACATTATATTCAGAAAAAGGTTGTAATTGACAAAAGACATTAGTCTTACTGAACCCCAGAACCCAGTCATAATGTTACTTTCCACGTACACACTATCCCCTATGTTTAAAATAAAATACACAAAAACCAAACAACTGACACACACACACACACACATACTGTACACACAGTACACACACAGTACACCACCCCACCCTGGACCCAGTACCGGCTCTTCTGGCAGGCGGAGCAGAGCCAGGCTTTGTCCTTCCTGCCGTAGGCGCAGCAGGCCTTGCAGACGTTGTAGTGACAGTCCCTGCAGGTCCTCTTGGGGTTCAGCAGGAAGGTGAAAGGGGAACTGCAGCGGATGCAGCAGCGCTCGTTGAAGTGGCGCTGGCGAGACAGCAGGGAGCAGCGGCTCTGCTCCTCATCCAACTCCAGCTTCATCTCACTGGAGAGGGAGAGGGGGAGAGGGGGAGGGAGAGGGGGAAGGGGAGGGGGAGAGAGGGAGAGAGGTAGGGAGAAAAATAGGGAGAGATAAAAATAGTGAGGGAGTAGACAGATGGAGGTAGGGAGGTAGAAAAAAAATAGCAGAAATGAGAGAGATAGAGGTAATCATTAAATACATAAATAAAGAGGTAGTAAATAAAGAGATTATAAATAATTGTATAAGTGTCTGAATCTATCAACACCATTTTAGTTTGGATGCACATTTGCTGCTCATTTCAATTTGCGCCCGGAGTTGTATAGATGTGAAAAGAAGGTCCATATAAATTCCCTCCAGTCTACTCTGAATCTAGAACCAGGGCAAAGCCTCTGTTCCAGTACCATAGCTACCAGTCAGAAAGAGACCTCAGCAGGGAGGAGAGAGGAAGGGATGAGGAGAGGAAGAGAGGAGGGGGAAAAGGGATGAGAGAAGGAAGAGTGTGTCGGCGAGTGGAGGGGGGTGGACAGAGAGGAAAACAAGGCACCAAATAATCTTGTCAGATTAAATAGGAGCAGAAAAAATAAAAGGTTAAGTAAACAAAGATTACATAATTACATAATATGCACAGAGAGTATTCTAAGGTGTCTATTTCCTGTCAATGAGCGTTGTTATGAGAAAAAAATTATATAACGTTTTTTATTTTAGTTTGCTAATTAAATTAGTAGGAATCACATTAATCCAAAACATTAAAACAGAAATGCCATCCCTTAAATGAATCCTTGGTGTTTTAGAATATCTGGTCAAATGCCGTACTGTGCTCACACACAGGGCCAAGGGGCCAGCCCTGCTCAGAGTGGCCTGAGCTGTGTCATGGAGAATAATCCACAGAACACTACCGGTGACCTGCTGAAAACAACAGATTCCTACTCTCAATCACAGGGGATTATTATCTGTGTGTGTGTGTGTGTGTGTGTGTGTGTGTGTGTGTGTGTGTGTGTGTGTGTGTGTGTTCGGCAGAGAGGTTGTCACATGTCACCAAAGACAAAAAACATGCCTACGATCTTTGCTTCATGCTGACCTTTGGAGAACAGGTTGTCATACAAAACTACAAGTGTACAAAGTACAGACAGGAGGTCTGTGAACTAGGACAGCAGCTTCACAATGATTTCATTGACTGACAGGTTGGGAATAACTCCAACATTTTGGTCTGATTCTACAGTAGCGGTCTTTCTTTGCATCGTGTTAAATTCCATATCTTTAAGCCCGAATAATAACACAACTGAGTGTTGGCAGAGAGAGCGTGTTAACTTTAAGTACATGGAACTGCAGTGGTCTACATTACATACATCACAAGAACAAAGTTGCTGACAAAGATCTGAACAACAACTGGTTTTTGTAAAGGTTGTATCCAACATGTCTAGTCTCTGGGCAAGAGGTTTCGCTCAACACTGCTCTCTGCTGTAGAATCACAGCACCACAAGCTCTGCAGGACACACCATTATCACTGGACAAACATACTCAAATAGGAATTCTTCCAAGATTAAGTAAGACCACACATACTAGAAAGGAAAACTGTTATCATAACCAAACAGCTGTGTAAGTCTACCAAGTCTACCAAAGTTCCACCAAGAAGACACGTATGTCAATAACATTAAAAAATCTGGTTTTGATCCCTCCAACAAATCTCTATTTAGGATTCTGGTGGAGTCCGTGGGGAGATGAAAAAGCAGATATGAGGAAACAGACAGGAAGAGGTGAGGATGCTTGAGCAGGAGACAGGTGCTGCATGCTATGAGATCCTTAAGTCCAGTGATGCTTTTACAATAGTCCAGCTGCTGGAGGGGAGCATTTGGAGTGTGTGTGCGTGTGTGTGCATGTACGCGTGTACGTATGTTTATGTGTGTGCAAAGGGGGGGAGCAAGGGAAAGCTATCTCTTTCTCAGCGTGTGTGAGAGAGGAAATTGATACAAGTGTGTTTTTCGGGGGAAAGAACAAAAGGAGGTGACGACGTCCCCCATTTTGTTTAGCAAAAAAGTGCTTCTACACAGGAAACCAAACTCAGATTAGTTGTTGGTAAGCACTTGGTAATCAAAGGGCCATAATCACCTCTGACGGAATATCACGCGGAGGTCCGCAGCACAACCGTCTGGTTGGAAAAGGTTGCAGACTGCGAGTATGTTCAAGATTATACATTTCAGGTCATGAATCTCTCCGAGTGGAATTAGGGTTGAGTTTGCCACTGTGTGTAAGGGTTTAGCTAACATAGGGCCAGAAGTAATGAAAACAAAAAGCGAAGCAGTGACTGATTGTGGGAGGTCAGATGGCTCAATGATTAAGGCATGGGCAAGGCACTTCACCCTACTTGCCTCTGGGAAAAATGTCCCTGTACTTACTGTAAGTCGCTTTGGATAAAAGCATCTGTTAAATGAATAAATGTAAATTATATGACCGGAAAACTTTTAAACAAACAGCTAAAGGGTGTCTATCAGCCTTTAGGCCAACCTCCCTATTGTTCCGTTTCCATTTTTGCTGTGTTTATCTTTGGTTATCTAAGGGAATAATAACATGCTGTAGGGCCAGGCTTGGGCTTTTAATACTCTTCAGCAAAGCATGAAGGCATGCAGTGAAACTCTGAACGCAAGTCTGCATTAACCAGCCAAGATAGCCCTTATCATTTTCTTTGGGATCTCTGAATGACCACTCATTCGCGCTAATGGCTTCCTGCTATTGTATTCATGAAATGACGGGAGTTTTTAAACGACACAAAGCTAACAAAACCTCAAAGCTTCAGAGAAATCTTCGTCTAAGCCAGACATATACAAGAGGGTCTTTAATCGTGGTGTAAATCTATAGGCCTTCATCAAGTATGACTGGGCCTTGAACCCTGCCGCTGGAAGTGGAGAGGAAATGAGTCATAGTAGGAAAGGGCAGGCTCTTCCTGTCGCCTGTTTAGGGAACGTAGAAAGACGAGACAGGAAGGGAAATCTTCAGCGATCTCCAACAATGCTTCCCATAGAACTGGAACACTGGACCGCTAGACTGTTGGTGTTCTGAGGAACTCTCATATAGGTGGAAAAGGAAATTTGTCATCTTCATAGTCCAGTACAAATGGTCAGACTGACCAGATACAGACAGAGATGAGAGTGTGTGTGTGTGTGTGTGTGTCTCACCTGAGGCGCTCCTCTTCCTTCTTGCGGAGCCTCATGTCTCTCCGCACCACCTGCAGCACATGCTCTGCCTCGTCGTCTGTGAGACCAGACAGGTCCAGCTTACGACCCATGGCTAACGCTGACGCTCAAACACTACGACCGATAAAGATGACCGCGATGAGAGGTCCCCTGAGAGGAATGAGAGACAACATGAGTTGTTTGTTTTCTTCGCCTGGTCAAGCCTAAACCTAATAACCACATGCAGTATACCCTATAGTCTCTATAGACATAGAACTTAACACACTGAACTCTTCAAACTGTACATGATATATACACTCATGGCCTAACAGCAGGGGTCTGGGTTCCCAGCCGCTTCCTAAATGACCTTCCTCCTTCTCTCCCCCTTACCTTTTCTTGTTTTTCAATATGTTCCAACATGGCAGAAAGCCTTGTAATACATGTTTAAAATAAGATCAAGTTGTTTGTCATCCATACTTTCAGCCTGAATGCATTGCACTGGCTTGACTACAGTACTCAGGTATCACACTTTGAACACCCGCTACTACAACCCCCTGATAAAGACATGAGCAATTCTACTTTTCACAATAACGGAACATTTTATGTTCCAAGAAGTTATTGGTCTTTGCGCACAATTACAGACATGTGTTGGCATCAAAAAGGTATTGAAAAACTATGCAGAACATAGCAGAACTCGCATTCATTTCCCATTAATCTCTTACCAGTAAAATGGACCGACTAAGGAATAATAACCTTGCTTACCCTAAAATGGTTGAGGAAAAAAGGCTGTTAAAAGCACAACTGGGGCGTTAGCATAAATCAGCAGTTTTGCACCATTGCTGCATTTGTCCCAAGATATTTACAGTGAAAGTGTTTAATACTTACTGAGCTTAATGTCGCCTTAATGTTGTGCAGAGCAGCTGCGGAGCGCGTATTGACACGGATTCCCAGAACAAGAGGAAATGTATTAATCTAGTTAAATCCTGTTTATTTTCATTGTAATTCGCACGCGTTTGTCCACTATGAATCAAAAGAAGAAAATAAATTAGGAACACCTGCACCGTGCGCCTCCTATGGCCAACCTTCGGAGTCTCACCAGAATCATTCCAAGCCAAACCGCAGATCTCAGATATCTCACACCCAATAAATAGACGCACTTAGTGGATTTAAATTATCTGAGTGTATTTTCGGAAAGAAACACTGAGTATTGTGGTCTGTGTTGTAAAAAAAAAAAGTACTCAGTAGTTATGCAAATTCATATGTCATTCTTGCCAATGACTTTATTTAGCGTAAAACAAGCAATGCAAGCGCTCATATTCTGAATAAAATGAGATTTGCAGGATACAGCAGATACTGCTGCCACTCAGTGGTAGAAACCGAAATGACGTGCAGAATCTGGCAACCAGAATCAGAATCTATTTTATTCCTTATATGCAGGATATACAAACACAGAATTTACTTTGGCAGGAAAGAGCAAACATAGAACATATATGTAACATAATAATAATAATGGTAAAACAGAATACAAAATATAATGTAAAATACAAATTAGATACAAATAAGATAAAAGTTAAAAGTGGGCACTAGCTGCACAGATGGGGGGAATATAACTATAGCAGAATTCAATCATTTTCTGCCCAAACTGAACTTCTTCATGATCTTTGTTGAATGCACTGAAAGTCTCATGACATATCAG